>JBBHKE010001783.1:69131-90711 GCA_037447655.1 Zygnema cylindricum
ATTTAAATCACAAAGTGATCAACTAAATCCAATCACCGTTTGCCCTTAAAAACCTTCATGCAATCCATGAAACAGCATGATGTCATGTTATGTTGATAAGGCTATGAAGTTGGAACAACTTCCAGTACCCGTAAGACTGAACCGACACAAGGTGAGGGTGATCCGCAGTGTGAACGTGGTCGTCCCTGCCTCGGTAATCATCTGTACCATCGTCTTCGTTTGGGTTTTTCTTTACGGATAAACTAATATAGATATAACATGTTTAAGGAAATGAGAGCACTAAGTGCACTTTAATGTGTTTTACTGTTCTATTGTCTTTATTTTGGCTGTGGTATATGTTTGTTTGGTTGTAAGACCTCTCTCACTTAAAGCTACATATCCTACAATATAGATATAATCAAATAGGCATTTCTTTTTGGGTTTGCTTCTGCTACCATGTCTACTAATGGCTCCGTCCCTGCTGGTGCAAGTGTGACGCCTAGTGGGAGTGGAACACAGCCAAGTCAGAATGCCCATGACCTTCAACAAGGTTGAAGTATCGGAATAGTTGTATTGTACTGTAGTACGACAAAGTACCTAACGTACTTCCAAAAATTCCCGTTTGCCACTAACCTAAATCAACTAGTGAAACACTAAATTTAAATCAACTAAACTCCAAAAATTGTTTTAACTAGCTGATCTGTTAGAGTAACACCTTCTATTTTGCCTGATTTCGCCATTTTGTTCGGCTGTCGTATTTAACATGACCTAGCCTATGCCATAATTCATTCTTAGATATTACCTTTCGAGTAGAGATTATCAGTTTCCTTACAATCTGCTATATCCATGTGATACATTTTACTTTCATCTCTAGTTCATGTAACTACTACTTTTCCCAGCTTGCTTACAACCTGTCTACCCCCCATAAGGGTCACTTCAAAGCCTTTACTTTCAATTAGAGACGTAGAAAACAGATTCTTTTTGAAGTCCGGAACATAAAATACATTGTGTAATGTTCTTTCAACCGACTTGCCTCCTATATCTACCAGCAATGAAACATCACCCTGAGCAGAAGTTTGGACACTCATGCCACAAGCATAGTATATATTCTTTGCAGGTGTAGTCTTTAGAGTAGTAAAAAGGCCCTTGTTCCAACACATGTGAGCCGATGCTCCTTTATCCATGATCCACCCGGCGTCCTTTGATCCTTCTATCGCTGCCGCCATTGCAAACAACTTCGATGTATCCTGCTCATCGAAATCAGAGGACTCATCTTCTTGAGTTACAGAAGAAGAAAACAAAGAGTTGTTTTGTAAACGATTACCATAAAAGCCCTGATTAAACTGACTTTGCTGCAACCCTGGCCTATATAAACCAGTTTCATTTGCCTTCTTGAGCTTATGACAGTACCTAAATCCATGGCCTTTCTATGAACAGTAAAAGCATGTAGTAAAAGACTGCCTATTTTGCCCTTGATTAAATTGATTAAACTGTCTTGGATTCCTATGACCCTGATTTTTGAGCTGATTAAACTGATTCTTTGACTAACTAAATTGTCTTTTACTGTCAAAATCTGTGTTAAAAGCCTCTACTTGTTTCTCTCCATTAAGCATTTTTGAGGTAGACTCTTCTTCCAAAATAATATTGATAGCTAACTGAAGTGTCCAACTAGATTTATCATGCTTTTTCAATTCAGCAGATGCATCTTTCATACTGCTGGGAAGGCCTCTAATGATTAAGGCAGCCTGCTGAAACTCGGGAAAAGAGCCACCAGCACATGCATGAGAATCAATAAGAGTTCAAAAATTTTCAGTATATTTCGCCATCTTTCCCCCCGAGTATTTGTAATCCAAGATTGTTCCGGCCAATAAAAGCTCCTCATGAACATTCGCCTTCTCATAAGACACCTTGAGTGAGTTCCAAATATCAATCGCTTTCTTCATTCTGATTCGAGACATAACCATGTTCTCTGAGAGACAAAGCTTTAGAGCGTTCCGAGCTGAAGAATTTTTCTTAGCCCATGATGGATCAGTCTCACCAAGTGATCCATCCAACATCTCCAGCAAACCTGCAGTTTCAAAATATGACTCAACCATATCTTTTCAATAAGCATACTTGTGCCCATTAAAGACTGGTGATTTTGAAGACAGGCCCATAACCTGTTGTTCTATGACTACTAGTACATGTGGAGCTGCAGCAATAGTGGTAGAAGTAGATATAACTTAAAGAGAAGCAAACCAAGAAACCAACAAAACACTAATGTTTCACCCAATATAAAACCTGATTCACAGGTACAAATCTCACCAAATTAAGCATACATATCACCAGCATACACACTGTCAATTCCCAAAATTACAGCACAATTGAACCAGTAAACCATAAGATATTACATCTGCAACTTTCACAAGATTGCATTCAGATTTGCATTATCTCAATACTGGATATCAAAATATTTTTAAGTCCTGAGCTTTATACACTGAGTGTCTATCTCTTGATATCTTGACCAATCAGGTTGAAGTAACTGAATAGTCATACTGTACTATAGTACGACAGAGTACCTAACGTACTTCCAAAAATTACTGTTTGCCACTAACTTAAATCAACCAGTGAAACACTAAATTTAAATCAACTAAACTTCAAAAATTGTTTGTTAAGGTTTTCTTAATTTGGTGTCGTACACACAATGTTTCTGCTTATTCAGCAGCAGTCAAATAAGTCCAACCAGCTATGGTTAATCATGTACGAATATTTGGGTGCTTGTAGAGCACCTAGTCTCATGTGGTCCACACTCATATCTTAACCGTTAGTTCAGTTGCAATTGAGGTCCTTTATTTGCTTTTCACGCTTGTTTTCCCAAATGTTCGATTTTCCTTTTCGTCCGTCCGATGCACCGGTTTGACGTCTGCCGATGTGTTTCATGTGTCCAGGTAAATTACGCTTTTTTTGTATTGTCCCTCATACTGACGCGTGTCTATGTGACTGTACAATACATTCCAGAGTTACCAACCCACTGTCACACTAAACAAGGTAAGTATTACATCTTAAAGGACCTAAAAATATTAGAAGTAGTAAACCTCCCCTCACAGTCTTATCTACTAAGGATAAAGCTTTGAAACCAACACTCCTAAAGGTTTAAACTCAGCTAATCACTCAGACCAATACGTTGTCTACAAAACTGTAATTTAGGTGCAAGCAAAGATTTAGTTAGCATGTCTGCGACCATGTTTTCATCAGGCAAATAACACAGTTTTATGACTCTAGCAAGCACCTTTCTCTGACAAAATGAAGTCTGACATCCATGTGCTTACTCTTAAAGTGGTGGCTGGGATTGGAGGCGATTGCAATTGCTGCCTGGTTGTCACACCAGATTACCTGAGGACCACTTTGCATGTATCCCAATTCCTGCAAAAGTGCGTTTATCAATATGAGTTCCTTGAGGGCAGAGCTTGCTGCCATATATTCCGATTCCATTGTTGACTGAGCATTGACTTTTTGAAGTATGCTCCTCCAGCAGCAAGTTCCATTTCCAATCTGCAAAACAAATCCTGTAGTAGATTTTCTGCTAGGCATGTCACCATCGATAGCATCGCTCCAAGTTTGCAAATTTACTTCTCCTCCTCCAAGAACAAGCTGGAGGTTTCGAGTTCCTGCCAGGTATCTCAGACTTTTTTTTGCAGCCTCTTAGTCTGCCTTTTGCGGATTCAGCAGATTTCTACTTAAAGAGCCAACAGGAGCAGCAATGTTAGGCATCGTGCAGTTCATGAAATATATATGGCTACCGACTACTTGCCTGTATGGTTTTGATGCCATAAAGTCCACCTCCCCTAACTTTAGGCTCTCACGAACTAGAATTCCTGAATCAAAATCGCTTCCCTCTGATTTCTGCCGGAATTCCATAGGAATTACACCCCCTTTTACTTCCTTCATTCAAATTTTTCAAGCATGGAACCTATGGCTTCATTTTGAGTTAACATTATCTGTCTCTTATTTCTATCTCTCTCTACTTGTATCTCTAATATATATTTGGCTTCACCAAGATCCTTCATCTCAAATCTAGAGTTTAAAGCTACCTTAACACAATTTATTTCATCCATAGATTTGCTGATAAGCAGCAAATCATCTACATATACCGCAATATAGAGTATCCCATCATTTCCTTGTAAAACATACACAGAATGATCTGGACTTAATATTTTAAAACCTAGTCCAGTTAGGAACTCATCCAACTTTAAGTTCGATTGTCAAGGGGCTTGTTCCGGCCCATACAAAGATTTCAGCAGTTTGCAGACTAGTTTTTCCTTTCCTGTCTCTTCATACATTTCTGGTTGCTTCATATAGATAGTTTGTTCAAGCTCTCCATGAAGAAAAGCAGTCTTAACATCCATTTGATGAACTTCCATATTTTCAATTACAGCTAGACTTAACAGAATTCTGACAATTGGAAACCTTACCACCGGAGAGAAGGTTTCCTCAAAGTCAATTCCCTCCTTCTGATTGTAGCCCTTTGCCACAAGTTTGGCTTTGTATCTCTCGATCGTTCCATCCAGATTTAACTTAACTTTGAACACCCATTTGCTGCCAATAGCTTTCCGGTCCGAAAGAAGATTAACTAATTCCCACGTTTGAGCTTCCATTATCAATTTCATCTCGTCATTTGCTAGCTCAATCCAGTGAGTTCTTTTGGTTGATGAGAAGGCCTCCCGCATGGTCAAAGGTTCTCTTGAAGTTGAAAAAAAAGCAAAGTGAGAACCTGTTTGCAGACGGTTGCTAGATCTCCTTCCCCTTGGAAATTTTGAGGCGGAGACCGATGGCTGTCTGGCGTTCCTAGGCTCTCTTGTAACCTCCCGTGTCTACTCCTAGAGCCTCTCAATCTGCTCTTATTGAGAATGTACATGATCTTGTTGATTACAAAAAACCTGCTCTACAATATGCTGCTGAACTAGTGGAAAGTAAGTGGTTTTGATAGTATCAAAAATGACATATTCCTGAGATTTCTCTTCAACCTGTTTGTCAACCATTGTAAATAGATCTGCTGAATCCCCTTCATCTTTTATAATAACATTTTTGGACACCACAATCTTTTCCTTTTCTAGAACATATACCCTATACCTTTTTGAATAATCATCATAACCCATAAGTATTCGCGATAACCCTTTTGGCTCCATTTTCCATGTAGACTGAGAAGTACTTAAAATAGAGCATTTACTCAAAAAAACTCTAAAATGACTCACCTGGGGTTTTCTACCTGTCCATAATTCAAAAAGTGTGGTGCTAACTGATCTGGACCCAAGTCTATTTTTGATATACACCGCAGAATTTAAAGCCTCAGCCCAAAATTTCATATCTATACTTTTATCAGCAAGCATAGATCTAACACACTCTGTAACCGTCCTATTTAACCTCTTTGAAACACCATTTTGCTAAAGTGTGTAAGGATCAGTCAGCTAACGACTCATGCCTTCATCTAAAAGAAACTGCCTAAACTCATTTGACATATATTCGCCTCCATTATCGGATCTGAGTTCCAAAATCAGAACACCATGTAGCTTCTCCGCCCAAGCCTTGTAGTGTTTGAAGTGTGAAAAAACTTCACTTCTCTCTCTCATGAAATACACCTTAGTATATCTGGAAAAATCATCAGTAAAAGTCACCATGAAGCGGACCCCCTCAGCAGATGGGATCTGAGCCGGGCCCAACACATCAAAATGAACGAGCTGTAAGACCTTGGTTGACCTGTGCTCGGATTCCTGTGGAAAAGGCAGCTTGTGAATCTTTCCCAAAGAGCAGCCATCACACGTTTTAACTGGCTGATCTGTTAGAGTAACACCTTGTATTTTGCCAGATTTCACCATTTTGTTCAAGCTATCATAATTAACATGACCTAGCCTTTTATGCCATAATTCATTCTCAGACATTACACTCGAGTAAAAAACATGATTTTCTTTAGAATCTGCTATATCCATGGGATACATTTTACTTTTATCTATAGTTCCTTAACTGATACTTTTCCCAGCTTGCTTACAACCTGTCTACCCCCCTTAAGGGTCACTTCAAAGCCTTTGCTTTCAATTAGAGACGTAAAAAAAAAATTCGTTTTGAAGTCCAGAACATATAATACATTGTGTAAGGTTCTATCAACCGACTTGCCTCCTATATCTACCAGCAATGAAAAATCACCCTGAGCAGAAGTTTGGACACTCATGCCACAAGCATAGTTTATATTTTTTGCAGGTGTAGTCTTTAGAGTAGTAAAAAGGCCCTTGTTCCAACAAATGTGAGCCGATGCTCCAGTATCCATGATCCACCCGGCTTCCTTTGATCCTTCTATTGCTGCCGCCATTGCAAACAACTTCGATGTATCATGCTTATCGAAATAAGAGGACTTATCTTCTTAAGTTACAAAAGAAGAAAACAAAGAGTTTTTTTGTAAACGATTACCATAAAAGCCCTGATTAAACTGACTTTGCTGCCACCCTGGCCTATATAAACCAGTTTCATTTGCCTTCTTGAGCTTATGACAATACCTAAATCCATGACATTTTTATGAACAGTAAAAGCATGTAGTAAAAGACTGCCTATTTTGCCCTGAATCAAATTGATTAAACTGTCTTAGATTCCTATGACCCTGATTTTTGAGCTGATTAAACTGATTCTTTGACTGACTAAACTGTCTTTTACTGTCAAAATCTGTGTTAAAAGCCTCTACTTGTTTCTCTCCATTAGGCATTTTTGAGGTAGACTCTTCTTCCAAAATAATATTGATAGCTAACTGAAGTGTCCAACTAGATTTATCATGCTTTTTCAATTCTGCAGATGCATCTTTCATACAGCTGGGAAGGCCTCTAATGATTAAGGCAGCCTGCTGAAACTCCGGAAAAGAGCCACCAGCACATGCATGAGAATCAATAAGAGTTCAAAAATTTTCAGTATATTTCGCCATCTTTCCCCCCGAGTATTTGTAATCCAAGATTGTTCCGGCCAATAAAAGCTCCTCATGAACATTCGCCTTCTCATAAGACACGTTGAGTGAGTTCCAAATATCAATTGCTTTCTTCATTCTGATTTGAGACATAACCCTGAAGAATTTTTCTTAGCCCATGATGGATCAGTCTCACCAAGTGATCCATCCAACATCTCCAGCAAACCTGCAGTTTCAAAATATGACTCAACCATATCTGCCCAATAAGCAAACTTCTGCCCATTAAAGACTTGTATTCTTGGAGACAGGCCCATAACCTATTGTTCTATGACTATTGGTACAGGTGGAGCTGCAGCAATAGTGGTAGAAGTACACATAACTTAAACAGAAGCTAACCAAGAAACCAATAAAACATTGATGTTTCACCCAATATAAAACCATATTCACAAATAAAAATCTCACCAAATTTAGCATACATTATCACTAGCATACACACTGTCAATTCCCAAAAATTACAGCACAATTGAACTAGTAAACCATAAGATATTACATCTGCAACTTTCACAAAAACTGCATTCAGATTTTGCAATATCTCAATACTGGATATCAAAATATTTCTAAGTCCTAAGCTTTATACACTGAGTGTCTATCTCTTGATATCTTGACCAATCAGGTTGAAGTAACTGAATAGTCGTACTGTACTATAGTATGGCAAAGTACCTAACGTACTTCCAAAAATTCCCGTTTGCCACTATCCTAAATCAACCAGTGAAACACTAAATTTAAATCAACTAAACTCCAAAAATTGTTTGTTAAGGTTTTCTTAATTTGGTGCTTTACACACTATGTTTCTGCTTAGTCAACAACAGTTAAATAAGTGCAACCGGCTGTGGTTAATCCTGTAGGAATATTTGGGTGCTTGCGGAGCACCTAGTCTCCTGTGGTCCACACTCAAATCTTAAGAGTTAAATTAGTTCCAATTGATGTCTTGTATTTTCTTTTCACGCTTGTTTTCCCAGATGTCCGATTTTCCGTTTCGTTCGTCCGATGCACCGGTTTGACGTCTTCCGATGTGTTACATGTGTCAAGGAATATTCCGTTTTTTCTATATTGTCCCTCATACTGTCGCGAGTCTATGTGACCATACAACACACTCCAGAGTTACCAACCCAGTGTCACACTAAACGAGGTAAGTATTACAACTTCAAGGACCTAAAAATATTCTAAGTAGTAAACCTCCCCTCACAGCCTTATCTACTGAGGATAAAGCTTTGAAACCAACACTCCCCTAAAGGTTTGTACTGAGCTATTCACTCAGACCAATAGCTTGTCTACAAAATTGTAATTTTGGTGCAACAGAGTTTAAGTTAGCATTTTTGCGACCATGTTTTCATCAGGCACATAACACAGTTTTATGACTCTAGTATGCACCTTTTCTCTGACAAAATGAAGTTTGACATCCATGTGCTTACTCTTAAAGTGGTGGTTGGGATTGGAGGCGATTGCAATTGTTGCTTGGTTGTCACACCAGATTACCTGAGGACCAGTTTCCATGTATCCCAATTCCTGCAAAAGTGCCTTTACCCATATGAGTTCCTTGAGGGCAAAGCTGCTGCCATATATTCCGATTCCATTGTTGACTGAGCAGTGAGTTTTTGAAGTATGCTGCTCCAACAGGAAGTTCCATTTCCAATCTGCAAAACAAATCCTGTAGTAGATTTTTCTACTAAGCATGTCACCATAGCTAGCATCACTCCAAGTTTGTTGTTTTACTTCTCCTCCTCCTAGAGCAAGCTTGAGGTTTCGAGTTCTTGCCAAGTATCTCAGACTTCTTTTTGCAGCCTCCCAGTCTGCCTTTTTCGGATTCTGCAAACTTCTACTTAAAGAGCCAACAGGAGCTACAATGTCTAGCCTCGTGCAGTTCATAAAATATATAAGGCTATCGACTACCTGCTTGTATGGTTTTGATGCGATAAAGTCCTCCTCCCCTAACTTTAGGCTCTCACTAACTAGAATTCTTGAATCAAAATCGCTTCCCTCTTATTTCTACCAGAATTCCATAGGAGTTACACACCTTTTTACTTCGTTCATTCAAATTTTTCAAGCATGGAACCTATGGCTTCTTTTTGAGTTAACATTATCTGTCTCTTATTTTTATCTCTCTCTACTTGTATCCCTAATATATATTTGGCTTCACCAAGATCCATTATCTCAAATCTAGAGTTTAAAGCTCCCTTAATACAATTTATTTCATCCATAGATTTGCTGATAAGCAGCAGATCATCTACATATACCGCAATATAGAGTACCCCATCATTTCCTTGTAAAACATACACATAATGATCTGAACTTAATCTTTTAAAATGTAGTACAGTTAGGAACTCATCCAACTTCAAGTTCCATTGTCCAAGGGCTTGTTTCGGCCCATACAAAGATTTCAGCAGTTTGCAAACTAGTTTATCCTTTCCTGTCTCTTCATACATTTTTGGTTGCTTCATATAGATAGTTTCTTCAAGCTCTCCATGAAGAAAATTAGTCTTAACATCCAATTGTTGAACTTCCATATTTTCTATTGCAGCTAGACTTAACAGAATTCTGACAGTTGGAAACCTTACCACCGGAGAGAAGGTTTCCTCAAAGTCAATTCCCTCCTTCTGATTGTAGCCCTTTGCCACAAGTTTGGCTTTGTATCTCTCGATCGTTCCATCCAGATTTAACTTAACTTTGAACACCCATTTGCTGCCAATAGCTTTCCGGTCCGAAAGAAGATTAACTAATTCCCACGTTTGAGCTTCCATTATCAATTTCATCTCGTCATTTGCTAGCTCAATCCAGTGAGTTCTTTTGGTTGATGAGAAGGCCTCCCGCATGGTCAAAGGTTCTCTTGAAGTTGAAAAAAAAGCAAAGTGAGAACCTGTTTGCAGACGGTTGCTAGATCTCCTTCCCCTTGGAAATTTTGAGGCGGAGACCGATGGCTGTCTGGCGTTCCTAGGCTCTCTTGTAACCTCCCGTGTCTACTCCTAGAGCCTCTCAATCTGCTCTTATTGAGAATGTACATGATCTTGTTGATTAGAAAAAACCTGCTCTGCAATATGTTGCTGAACCAGTGGAAAGTAAGTGGTTTTGATAGTATCAAAAATGACATATTCCTAAGATTTCTCTTCAACCTGTTTGTCAACCATTGTAAATAGATCTGCTGAATCCCCTTCATCTTTTATAATAACATTTTTGGACACCACAATCTTTTCCTTTTCTAGAACATATACCCTATACCCTTTTGAATAATCATCATAACCAATAAGTATTCTCGATAACCCTTTTGGCTCCATTTTCCATGTAGACTGAGAAGTACTTAAAATAAAGCATTTACTCCAAAAAACTCTAAAATGACTCACCTGGGGTTTTCTACCTGTCCATAATTCAAAAGGTGTGGTGCTAACCGATCTGGACCCAAGTCTATTTTTGATATACACCGCAGAATTTAAAGCCTCAGCCCAAAATTTCATATCTATACTTTTATCAGCAAGCATAGATCTAACACACTCTGTAACCGTCCTATTTAACCTCTTTGAAACACCATTTTGCTAAAGTGTGTAAGGATCAGTCAGCTGACGACTCATGCCTTCATCCAAAAGAAACTACCTAAACTCATTTGACATATATTCGCCTCCATTATCGGATCTGAGTTCCAAAATCGGAACACCATGTAGCTTCTCCGCCCAAGCCTTGTAGTGTTTGAAGTGTGAAAAAACTTCACTTCTCTCTCTCATGAAATACACCTTAGTATATCTGGAAAAATCAGTAGTAAAAGTCACCATGAAGCGGACCCCCCCAGCAGATGGGATCTGAGCCGGGCCCAACACATCAGAATGAAAGAGCAATAAGAATTTCGTTGACCTGTGGTCCGTTTCCTGTGGAAAAGGAAGCTTGTGAATCTTTCCCAAAGAACAGCCATCACATGTTTTAACTGACTCATCTGTTAGAGTAACACCTTCTATTTTGCCAGATTTCACCATTTTGTTCAAGCTGTCATAATTAACATAACCTAGCCTTTTATGCCATAATTAATTTTCAGACATTACACTCGAGTGTAGATTATCATTTTCCTTAGAATCTCCTGTATCCATGCGATACATTTTACTTTTATCTCTAGTTCCTGTAACTGCTACTTTTCCCAGCTTGCTTACAACCTGCCAACCCCCCTTAAGAGGTCACTTCAAAGCCTTTGATTTGAATTAGAGACGTAGAAAACAGATTCTTTTTGAAGGCCGGAACATACAATACATTGTGTAAGGTTCTTTCAACCGACTTGCCTCCTATATCTACCAGCAATGAAACATCACCCAAGCAGAAGTTTGGACACTCATGCCACAAGCATAGTTTATATTCTTTGCAGGTGTAATCTTTAAAGTAGTAAAAGGCCCTTGTTACAACACATGTGAGCCGATGCTCCAATATCCATGATCCACCCAGCGTCCTTTGATCCTTCTATCACCTGCCGCCATTGCAAATAACTTTGATGTATCCTGCTCATCGAAATCATAGGACTCATCTTCTTGAGTTACAGAAGAAAAAAACAAAGAGTTGTTTTGTAAACTATTACCAAAACAGCCCTGATTAAACTGACTTTGCTGCCACCCTGTTCTATATAAACCAGTTTCATTTGCCTTCTTGAGCTTATGATAGTACCTAAATCTAGGACCTTTTTATGAACAGTAAAAGCTTGTAGTAAAAGACTGCCTATTTTGCCCTTGATTAAATTGATTAAACTTTCTTGGATTCCAATGACCTTGATTTCTGAGCTAATTAAAGTGATTTTTTTACTGACTAAACTATCCTTTCCCGACAAAATCTGTGTTAAAAGCCTCTACTTGTTTCTCTCTATTACGCATTTTTGAGGTAGACTCTTCTTCCAAAATATTATTGATAGCTAACCGTAGTGTCCAACTAGATTTATCATGCTTTTTCAATTCAGCAGATGCATCTTTCATACTGCTGGGAAGGCCTCTAATGATTAAGGCAGCCTGCTCAAACTCCGAAAAAGAGCCACCAGCACATGCATGAGAATCAATAAGAGTTCGAAAGTTATCAGTATATTTCGCCATCGTTCCCCCCAAGTATTTGTAATCCTAGATCGTTCCTTCCAATAAAAGTTCCTCATGAACATTCGGCTTCTCATAAGACGCCTTGAGTGAGTTCCGAATATCAATCGCTTTCTTCATTTTGATTCGAGACATAACCATGTTCTTTGAGAGACAAAGCTTTAGAGCGTTCCGAGCTGAAAAATTTTTCTTAGCCCATGATGGATCAGTCTCATCAAGTGATCCATCCAACATCTCCAGCAAACCTGCAGTTTCAAAATATGACTTAACCATATCTGCCCAATAAGCAAACTTCTGCCCATTAAAGACTTGTATTCTTGGAGACAGGCCCATAACCTATTGTTCTATGACTATTGGTACAGGTGGAGCTGCAGCAATAGTGGTAGAAGTAGACATAAGTTAAACAGAAGCTAACCAAGAAACCAATAAAACATTGATGTTTCACCCAATATAAAACCATATTCACAAATACAAATCTCACCAAATTTAGCATACATTATCACTAGCATACACACTGTCAATTCCCAAAAATTACAGCACAATTGAACCAGTAAACCATAAGATATTACATCTGCAAGTTTCACAAAAACTGCATTCAGATTTGCATTATCTCAATACTGGATATCAAAATATTTCTAAGTCCTAAGCTTTATACACTGAGTGTCTATCTACTGATCTCTGGACCAATCAGGTTGAAGTATCTGAATAGTCGAACTGTACTGTAGTACGACAGAGTACCTAACGTACTTCCAAAAATTCCGGTTTGCCACTAACCTAAATCAACCAGTGAAACACTAAATTTAAATCAACTAAACTCCAAAAATTGTTTGTTCAGGTTTTCTTAATTTGGTGCCGTAAACCCAATGTTTCTGCTTAGTCAGCAGCAGTCAAATAAGTCCAACCGGCTGTGGTTAATCATGTACGAATATTTGGGTGTTTGCGGAGCACCTAGTCTCCTGTGGACCACACTCAAATCTTAACCGTTAGTTCAGTTCTAATTGACGTCATGTATTTGCTTTTCACGCTTGTTTTCCCAGATGTCGGATTTTCCTTTTCTTCCGTCCGATGCACCGGTTTGACGTCTTTCGATGTGTTACATGTGTCCAGGTATATTCCGTTTTTTTTGTATTGTCCCTCATACTGACGCGTGTCTATGTGACCGTACAATACCCTCCAGAGTTACCAACCCATTGTCACAATAAACAAGGTAAGTATTACAACTTCAAGGACCTAAAAATATTCTAAGAAGTAAACCTCCCCTCAGAGCCTTATCTACTGAGGATAAAGCTTTGAAACCAACAACATCTTTGTTAGAGCAAACTCAAATTTGTGGTAGAAACATGGTTTAGGGTTTTTTTTTAACTATTTCGTGAGCGTAAACAATATAAAGTATTTGTTACCACTATTGTTGTTAGTGTAAACACAAAATTGTGTTATATTCATGGATCAAAGTTTATTTTACCTCTTTTTGAGACCGGGAACGATAAACGTTGTTTGTTCCAAATACCTTTGTAAGCGCAAACTCAAATTTGTGTTAGGAATATGGTTTAGGGTTTTTTTTAACTAATTTTGTGAGCGTTAACAATACAAAGAGTTTGTTACTGGTATTGTTGTTAGCGCAAACAAAAACTTGTGTGTACATGATTCGAGGTTTACTTTACCTCTTTTTGTGACCGCGAATAATAAATGTTTTATGTTACAAATATCTTTGTTAGCACAAACTCAAATTTGTGTTAGAAACAAGGTTTATGGTTTTTTTTTACTATTTTTGTGAGCGTTAACAATGTAAAGAGTTTGTTACCACTATTGTTGTTATCGCAGACATAAACTTGTGTTATAAATATGTTTCGGAGTTTATTATACATCTTTATGTGACTGCGAACAATAAACGTTGTTTGTTACAAATATCTTTGTTACCACAAACTCAAATTTGTGTTAGAAACATGGTTTAGGGTTTTTTTCTAAATATTTTGTGAGCGTTAACAATATAAAGTGTTTGTTACCATTATTGTTGTTAGCGGAGACACAAACTTGTGTTATAATATGGTTCGGAGTATATTTTACCTCTTTTTGTGAACGCGAACAATAAAGGTTGTTTGTTACAAATATCTTTATGAGCGCAAACTCAAATTTGTGTTAGAAACTTGGTTTAGGGTTTTTTTTAACTATTTTTGTGAGCGTTAACAGTATAAAGAGTTTGTTACCACTGTTGTTGTTAGTGCAAACACAAACTTGTGTTATAAACATGGTTCGGTGTTTATTTTACCTCTTTTTGTGACCGAGAACAATAAAGTTGTTCGTTACAAATTTCTTTGTTAGAGCAAACTCAAATTTGTGTTAGAAACAAAGTTTAAGGTTTTTTTTAACTATATTTGTGAGCGTTAACAATATAAAGAGTTTGCTACCACTATTGTTGTTAGAGCAAACACAAACTTATGTTATAAACATGGTTCATAGTTTATTTTACCTCTTTTTGTGACTGAGAACAATAAACGTTGTTTGTTACAAATATCTTTGTTAGAGCAAAGTCAAATTTGTGTTAGAAACAAGGTTTCGGGTTTTGTTTACTATTTTTTTGAGCGTTAACAATAAAAAGAGTTTGTTACCACTATTGTTGTTAGCGTAAACACAAGCTTGTGTTGTTGACATGGTTCGGAGTTTATTTTACCTCTCTTTGTGACCGCGCACAATAAACGTTGTTTGTTACAAATATCTTTGTTAGCGCAAACTCAAATTTGTGGCATAAACATGGTTTAGGGTTTTTTTTTACTATTTTTGTGAGCGTTAACAATAAAAAGAGTTTGTTACCACTATTGTTGTTAGAGCAAACACAAACTTGACTTATAATCATGATTCAGATATTATTTTACCTATTTTTGTGACTGCGAACAATAAACGTTGTTTGCTACAAATATCTTTGTTTGCGCAAACTCAAATTTGTGGCATAAACATGGTTTAGGGTTTTGTTTTACTATTTTTGTGAGCGATAACAATAAAAAGAGTTTGTTACCACTATTGTTGTAAGCTCAAACACAAACTTGTATTGTTGACATGGTTCGATGTTTATTTTACCTCTTTTTGTGACGGCGAACAATAGACGTTGTTTGTCAAAAATATCTTTGTTAGCGCAAAATCAAATTTGTGTTACAAACTTGGTTTAGGGTTTTTTTTAACTATTTTGTGAGCGTTAACATTGTAAAGAATTTGTTACCACTATTGTTGTTAGCGCAAACACAAACTTGTGTTATAAACATGGTTTGGAGTTTATTTTTCCTCTTTTTAAGACCAGGCACAATAAACGTTGTTTGTTACAATTATCTTTGTTAGCCCAAACTCAAATTTGTGTTAGAAACATGGTTTATGATTTTTTTTAGCTAATTTTATGAGCGTTAACAATATAAAGAGTTTGTTAACAGTATTGTTGTTAGCGCAAACACAAACTTGTGTTATAAACATGGTTCGAGGTTTATTTTAACTCTTTTAGTGAAAGCAAACAATAAACGTTGTTTGTTACAAATATTTTTGTTAGCGCAAACTCAAATTTGTGTTAGAAACAATGTTTATGAATTTCTTTTACTATTTTTGTGAGCGTTAACAATATAAAGAGCTTGATACCACTATTGTTGTTAGCGCAAACACAAACTTGTGTTATAAACATGGTTCAGAGTGTATTTTACATCTTTTTGTGAACGCGAACAATAAACGTTGTTTGTTACAAATATCTTTGTTAGCGCAAACTCAAATTTCTGTTAGAAACAAGGTTTAAGGTGTTTTTTTACTACTTTTGTGAGCCTTAACAATGTAAAGAGTTTGTTACCATTTTGTTGTTAGCGTAGACACAAACTTGTGTTATAAACATGGTTCGGAGTTTTGTGACCGCGAACAATAAACGTTGTTTGTTACAAATATCTTTGTTAGCTCAAACTCAAATTTGTGTTAGAAACATGGTTTAGGGTTTTTTTTAACTATTTTGTGAGCGTTAACAATAAAAAGAGTTTGTTACCACTATTGTTGTTAGCGCAAACACAAACATGTGTTATAAACATGGTTTGGAGTTTATTTTACATCTTTTTGTGACCGCGAACAGCAAACGTTGTTTTTTTTAAATATCTTTATTAGAGCAAACTCAAATTTGTGTTAGAAACTTGGTTTAGGGTTTTTTTTAACTATTTTTGTGAACGTTAACAATATAAAGAGTTTGTTACCACTATTGTTGTTAGCGCAAACACAAACTTGTGTTATAAACATGGTTCGGTGTTTATTTTACCTCTTTTTGTGACCGCGAACAACAAACGTTGTTTGTTACAAATATCTTTGTTAGCGCAAACTCAAAATTGTGTTAGAAACATGGTTTAGGGTTTTTTTTTACCTATTTTGTGAGCGTTAACAATATAAAGTGTTTGTTACCACTATTGTTGTTAGCGCACACACAAACTTGTGTTATAAACATGGTTCAGAGTGTATTTTACATCTTTTTGTGACCGCGAACTATAAACGTTGTTTGTTTCAAATATCTTTGTTAGCGCAAACTCAAATTTGTGTTAGAAACATGGTTTAGGGTTTTTTTTAACTATTTTTGTGCGCGTTAGCAATATAAAGTGTTTGTTACCACAACTGTTGTTAGCACAAACACAAACTTGTGTTATAAACATGGTTTGAGGTTTATTTTACCTCTTTTTGTGACTGCGAACAATAAACGTTGTTTGTTACAAAGTTCTTTGTTAGCGCAAACTCAAATTTGTGGTAGAAACATGGTTTAGGGTTTGTTTTAACTGTTTTTGTGAGCGTTAACAATATAAAGACTTTGTTACCACTATTGTTGTTAGAGCAAACATAATCTTGTGTTATAAACATGATTCAGAGTTTATTTTACCTCTTTTTGTGACCGCGAACGATAAACGTTGTTTGTTACAAATAACTTTGTCAGCCCAAACTCAAATTTGTGGTATAAACATGGTTTAGGGTTTTTTTTAACTATTTTTGTGAGCGTTAACAATAAAAAGTGTTTGTTACCATTATTGTTGGAAGCGCAAACACAAACTTGTGTTATTAATATGGTTCGGAGTTTATTTTACCTCTTTTTGTGATCGCGAACAATAAACATTGTTTGTTACAAATATCTTTGTTAGCGCAAACTCATTTTTGTGTTAGAAACTTGGTTTAGGGTTTTTTTATCTATTTTGTGAGCGTTAACATTGTAAAGTGTTTGTTACCACTATGTTTTGTGTACGGTTAGAACGTTTTGTGTACGGTTCAATTTTTGTAAATATCTGAATAACATTAGTTTGTTGTTTAGTGTGATATAAAATAGTGTTTTATTAATCAGGGTTTTAGAAAATAGTAATTTGGGTTTTTGAGGTACAGTGACGTACGGTTAGGATGCTTTGTCGTTAGTCAGAATAATAACCGTAGTAACGGTTACCCGATTTAGTGAAAATCAGTAGATACACATTGTGAGTATATAAATTAGGACTTAGCCAATTTTGTAGTATCCAGTTTTGGGAATATGATTTTCTAAGGGCATATTTTATGAAAACTCCATACATCATATATTATGGTTTACTAAATCATTTGGGCTTCAATGTTGGGAATTGTCTGTTTAATGTATTGTGTATCAGTGTAGCAAATTTGAAGCATATTGGCTTTCTGAGTCATATTTTGTGTCAGTACTAAGTTGGCTGTTGAGTAGGTACTTTGATCGTTTCTGCTGTTTTTCATGTCTACTTCCACTACTACCGTTGGTTCTCCACTTGCAACTGCGGTTGTAGAACAACATGTTATGGGCCTTTTGTCAAGAATTCCTATCTTCAATGGCCAAAAGTATGCGTACTAGGCGGCGATGGTTGAATCGTCGTTTGAAACTGCTGACTTATTGGGGGTCTTCGATGGCTCCCTTGATGAAACAGATCCAACTTGGGTGAAGAAGAATTCAATGGCAATGAACAATCTAATTCTTTGTATTTCAGAAAATTTGGTCATGTCTTGACTTAAAATGAAGAAGGCGAGGGAGATTTGGACATCCCTCAATTCTGTTTTTGAGAAAGCGGATGTTCATGAGGAGCTCTTGGTGGCTGGAAAAATTTGGGGATACAAACACACGGGGGGAACTATGGTTGAGTATTGTGACAATTTTCGCGCGCTCATTGATGCTCACTCTTCTGCTGGGGGGTCATTTCCTAAGTTTCAGCAGGTAACTTTGCTTATTAGAGGTCTCCCTAGTAGCATGAAGGGTGTGTCTGTTCAATTAAAGAGTCATGACAAAGCTAGCTGGTCATTTCAGTTAGCGTATAATCTTATAATGAAGGAAGAAACAAATACTAAACTCCTTGAGGGAGAAGGAAAGGTTGAAGCATTTGCAACAGACTTTGATAAAAGAAATCAGTTTAGCCATAATAGGAATTAGTTTAACCAGAATCACAATCAGTTTAGTCAGAGGCAGAATAGGCCATCTCTTTCTACTTGTTTTCTATTGTTCTGAGAAGAGTCATGGATACAAGTACTGTCCTAAATTGAAGAATGCTAATGAGACAGGTTTATATAGGCCAGGTTGGCAACAAAGCCAGTATCACAAAGGTTTTTCAGGAAATCCTTCCTTTGGAAATGCTCTTTTTCCAGATTTTGCAACTGATGCAGATGAGTTTCTCAGCCTCAATGAGCAAGAGGAGGCGGATTTATTTGCTATGGCGGTTGCCATGGAGGGTCCAAAGGATGCAACATGGATCATGGACACGAGGCGTCTGCCCACATGTGTTCGAACAAGGCGGCTTTTACGAATCTGCAGCAAACATCTCCAAAGTGTATCTACTATGCTTGCGGCATGAGTGTTCAAACCTCAGCTCAGGGTGATGTATCATTGATGATAGATGTGGGGGGAAGGTCGCTAGAGAGAACCCTTCACAATGTTTTGTATGTTCCTGATTTTAAGAAAAATCTTTTTTCTACATCATAAGTGGAGGGTAAAGGCTTTGAAGTTGTTCTGAAAGGAGGGAGACAGGTTGTTAGCAAGAAAGGGAAAGTCGTAGTTACAGGAACTAGAGATACGAGCAAAATGTACCGGATGGACATGGCTGAATAAAAGGAAAATGATGTTCTGTACTCTAGTGTCGAATGTGCTATTGAGTTGTGGCATAAAAGATTAGGACACATGAATTATGATAGTCTAAAGAAAATGGGGAATTCGGGAAAAGTTGATAGAGTTTCTCTCACATCTCATCCTAGAAAAACATGTGATGGTTGTTCACTTGGCAAGATCCACAAATTGCCATTTCCACAAGAAACAGACCATAGATCGGAAAAAGTTCTGCAGCTCATCCATTCTGATATTCTCGGTCCTTCACAAGTGGCTTCGGCAGAAGGGGTCTACTATATGGTCACATTTACAGATGACTACTCGAGGCACACAAAAGTTTAATTCATGCAACATAATAGTGAAGTGTTTACTCACTTCAAACACTACAAAGCGTGGGCGGAAAAGCATCATGGAGTTCCAATATTAGCGCTAAGATCAGACAACGGGGGAGAATACACATCGAAGGAATTTGAAGAATTTCTCCTTCAGGATGGTATCACTTACAATCTTACAGTTCCATATACACCGAAACAAAATGTTGTTTCTAAGAGATTAAATAGGACAGTAACAGCGAGTGCCCGATCCATGTTTGCAGATAAATGGCTAGATTTAAAATTATGGGCTGAAACAGCTAACTGTGCTGTTTATATTAAAAATATAATTGCTTCTAGGTCTCTAGCACTACAGCTTATGAACTTTGGACAGGGGAAAAACCTGATGTTAGTCTCTTTAAGATCTTTGGAAGCAAGTGTTTTATTTTAGATACTTCACCGGATAGATGGAAAATGGAACCTAAAAGCCTACCTGGGATTTTCATAGGGTTTGATGATAGTGCGAAAGGATATAGAGTTTTTGTCCTTGAGAAACAGAAAATGATTGTTTCTAGAAGTATCCTGATTAAAGATGAACAGGATTCGATTGACTTGTTTAAAGTGCCAGATCAATCGGCAAAAGAAAAGCAAGAATATGTCATTTTTCACAATACGCAAGGAGTCTCCATTCCACCGGCAAGTGGAAAACCTCTTCTTTCAGTTCCTCTGGTGCCTTTACAGGCTGCTTCCCCACAAGCTACACCTTAGGTGGAAGGAACTACTACACATTCTGTACCAGATCAAGTAACGGTTCAAACTAAACAGCGAAATCAGAGATTGCCGACAATCTCAGCCTCAGAATTTCAAAGGGGAAAGAGACCTAGCAGCCGTCTGCAAGCAATATATCACTTTGTTTTTTCTGCAGCTACAGAGGAGCCTCTAACGATCCAGGATGCCTTCTCATCACTTGAGAGAAATCAGTGGATCGAGGCGGCAAACGATGAAATGAAGTCAATTATGGAGGCACAGACATGGGAGCTGGTGGATCTTCCTCCCGGCAGAAAAGCCATCGGTAGCAAATGGGTATTCAAGGTGAAGCTGAACCCGGACAACACCATCGAAAGGTATAAGGCGAGACTAGTGGCTAAGGGATATAATCAAAAAGAAGGTATTAACTTTGAGGAAACCTTCTCCCCAGTTGTTAGATTTCCCACTGTCAAAATTTTTCTAAGTCTAGCGGCTATAGAGAGTATGGAAATACATCAAATCGATGTTAAAACTGCTTTCTTGCATGGAGAGTTTGAATAAACAATTTATATGAAACAACCTGAAATGTATTTTCAAAAGGGAAAAGAAGAATTAGTGTGTAAATTGATGAAATCTTTGTACAGGCAAAAACAAGCCCTGCGTTAGTGGAATCTAAAGTTAGATGAGTTTTTGACTAGGCTAGGTTTTAAGAGAATTAGCTCAGATCATTCTGTATATGTTCTACAAGGAGAGATGGGGTAATCTACATTGCTGTATTTGTGGATGATCTATTATTAATAAGTAAGTTAATGGATGAAAAAAACCGCATTTAAGCGACTTTAAGGTCTAGGTTCGAGATGAAGGACCTCGGTGAGACCAAATATATCATAGGAATACAGGTAGAAAGAGACACAAAAAAAGAGGCTCATTATGTTAACTTAGAAAGAAACAATAGGTAACATGCTAGAAAGATTTGAAATGAAAGATGTGAAAGGATCCGTGACTCCCATAGAATTCAGGCAAAAATTGGAAGGAATTGATACAGATTTAGGCATAATTGTTGGTGAGAGTCTAAAGATAGTGGAAGAAAGGTTTATGGCTTCAAAGCCATATAGACAGGTTGTTGGAAGTCTTATATTTTTTATGAATTGTACGAGACCCGACATTGCAACAGCTGTGGGAGTCTTGAATAGAAGTGTGCAGAATCCTAAAAAGGCAGACTGGGAAGCAACGAAAAGAGTGTTGAGATATCTTGCAGGTACTAGAAATCTCAAGCTTGTTCTCGGAGGAGGAGAGGTGACAATCCAGACGTGGTGCGATGCTAACTATGGGGACATGCCAAGCCGGAAATCTACGACCGGCTTCGTTCTGAAGATTGGCGATGGAACTTGCTGCTGGAGTAGCAAATTACAAAAGGTTACAGCTCAATCCACAATGGAGTCAGAATATATGG
>JBBHKE010001784.1:0-127523 GCA_037447655.1 Zygnema cylindricum
GAATAGTGTTACTACCGTGTCAGATTTGCGACGCTTTATCGCGTTCCCTAAGATTTGCGAAAATAATAGTGTTACTACCATGTCTGATTTGCGACGCTAATGATGATGTCACGTACTTCCACGATACCAAAGAGTACAAGGTACAATAATGTTGGATTGTTTGGACAGTACAAAATTTTCTTTTTTTTTGGTTTTGGTTAACCGAACGTAACCGACCGTTTTTTTTTTTTTTTGTGAATCAATCGACCGCAACCGCCCGACCCTCAAAATTTGCAACCTAATCCGTTCCGGATCCGGCGCGGGCGGTTAGTTAATGGTCAGTCACGGTTTCGGTTGACCGTTTGCGACCTCTGCTGTATTGTAAGCTCGGCGAGAGTCTTGAACTCGAACTCTCGAAGCAAGGCCGATATTGTTTTGCGTCTTAAAAGTGTCGCATGTCGAGCAAGGTTTGCCGATTATCGGTTCGTACTTTTCTAGCTTGTGCCAGAGCCAGAGGTCGCAAAAGTCAAAACCGACCGTTTTTTTTTTCAAAATCTGAGTACCCGACGCCTGACCGGGTTATGTGAAGCTCCTAAATTGTTGCCCGTTACCCGAAACGCGTTTACGAAAATAAAAGTTAACCGAAACTCGATTTCTCACGACTACGCGTACCCGCTCTTGCTTGATTATGTACAAAATTAATGGTACATTTCCCTTATACCTTCCACGATACAAAGAGTACAAAGTACAATAATGCTTGATAGTATGGACAATACAAAACTTTCAATTATTTTCGTTTTTTTTCTTACCCTACCGAAACCGATTTTTTTTTTCTGTGAATCAACCGCCCGAATTCGCCCGGCACCCCAAATTTGGCACCCTATTCCGTTCCGGATCCGACGCGGGCGATTAGTTAACAATCGGTTACGGTTTTGGTTAACCGTTTGCGACCTCTACCTAGAGGTTGCAAAAGTCAAAAATTCAGATACCCAAATCCGACATTTTTATTTTTTCAAAATCTGAACGCCCGAAATCCGGCCGCGTTATTGCACGCTCCATAATTGTTACCCGGTTACCCGATACGCGTTTACGAAAAAAAAAAGTTAACTGAAACTCAATTTCTCGCTACAACCTGTACCCGCCCGTACCGAATAAACCCGTACCCGAATAAATACAAAATTAGTGGTACATCTCCCTTATACCTTCCACGATACCAAGAGTACAAAGTACAATAATGTTGTATAGTATGGGCACTACCTTAGAGTTACGAAACCTTCAATTTTTTTCGTTTTTTGCATACCCAGTTGTTCCCGATTTTTTTTTTTTATGTATCACCTAACCGAATCCGACCCAACCCTTAGAAATTTGCACCCAAATCCGTTCCTAATCCAACGCGGGAGGACTGGTACGGATCGGTACGGATTCGAGTACCTGAGTGCGACCTTTGGCATGTGCATTGTAATTTATGTCACCTATGCGTGTATTTCATCGAGATAAACATCTGAATATCATTACTAAATCGGTAAATCCTTTTTATGTATTGTACATTAATGCTTTGGCTCCTACATTTTATAGTTTCTTTCGTTTCTGTCTGTCCTTCAACGTGGAAACAAAAAAAGGATTTAATGTATAACTTGCAATGGAAGATTATCAAGGTAAAGGGAGAGAAGAAGCACAAGCTAAACAACGATGGGCACACCCAAACGTTTACAGACCAAAGGGCATTCATTACAATATGTAACAAAACATAAAACTGATGTGCATTATATTGACACCATAAAGAAACTTACGCCAGCTCATTACACACCACCCTATCAACGTAAGGTCCATAACCCCATATAGTTGTCAATGTGGATCAATTTTTCTGGTGGGAGATCCGTTGTACTCGATGAAAAGAGGACTCCAAGCTTGAGCTCACTCGAGAGCGACCGATACACGAAGGCAACTAAGAGGCCCGATATTGGGCACTTTGAATTTTCAATTCAAACGTTCTTACAGTACACTTAGAAACAAAAATGTTGAAAGACATGTTTGAAGATTCCAACACCTTGATGGGATGATGTGATCTCCTCTTCTCGAGGCAGGTAATTCTCATTTTTTAACAAGTCATTGTTTTTCGAGCCGCTACTCTAGTAAGTAGTGCCATCTTATTTTATTTTATTAACTTATTTCGTCTTATTGCCGCCTCGTAGCACACCCTAACGGGTTTTTCCAGGGCAGTATAGAAAAACCAAATTAACCTTGCACCTCAAACATCGAACGGGCTTTTTTGGTTAACCCGCTTTCAAGCAATAATGCACGAAGCTCCCAAAAGTTGTTACCCCCATTACCATTTCATAGTCCAATTGGGTCCGAGTTGTTGATACCACATTTGTGTGGTCCATAGGTTGAAGTTGTGGCCTTACAAGGCTTGAAGGGATTGGTTGTACATGAGACGACGAATGGATGACGCCATTCTTTCCAGTGTCGTCGATGGAGAAAGCGAAGCCGTTTGATGGCCCTCCACATACCATCACAATAGAAATTGGAAAAACTCGTGTTACATCAAATTTGTAATATGGCAAAACCTTTGTCCTCAAATATGACACTTTCAAGCTCTTTCTTTTGTATGCTTGCATCATGCTTAATATGTGGACTAACGTCGGTAAGACATGATTTTACTTAACTGATCAACGGTTAGTTTATGGATATTTGGCAGATCTTGTGTGTCGGTCCGAGGGGTGGTCCTGCTGCTATTGGCGACTGTATGCCTACCATGCGGGTGAAGGAGAGAGGGAGAAAGAGAGAGTGAGGGAAAGGGAGAGTTGGAAGGTGAGAGAGAGAGTGGGAGAGGGAGAGGGAGAAAGAGAGACAGATTGTGCCAACCTGCCACGTTTGGCCACGTGGTGGCACTGAACGACAACACTCAGGCAAGTGCACCCGCTTGTACGAGACGGGCATCCACCACCATGGACTGAAGTGAATCGCAGACATCTCCCATTGGTCGTAATTAGAATGTGTATTAGGACATTGACCATGTGCTCCCTTTAAGAGGGTTACAATTCTGTGTCCTCTATTCGACCACAGAATACAAGAAGCCTCTAGATAGTAATTAACTAACCCACTTCAAGCCACAACTGTAGAAATTAATGGTCTTTTAAATTATTTTCTAGGTTTGAATAGAAATATAGAAAGAAGCCGAGGCAGTCTACCTCTAACTTCTCTCTCCAACTCTCAAACTTGTCGCAGTCACTGAGAAATTGGAGAGGAAGCTAGAGACATGGCTACCTAGGCTATCCAGAGTTTTACGGGATATAAATATTAGTTTATTTATAATTTAGAATATATTTACTAAAATATATGTGCCGCCTCCAGGATCTAAACCTGGAACCTGCCCGGGTGGTAATCAGCCGATAGCCGGTAGCTCTAACCGTTAAGTCTAGAGATAGTGTTACGTAATATGGGGATTGATTATTAATTAAACATTAATACGTAGGATAGTTCATTTAAATGAAATAGTTTTAGGGAAGACATAGATCCAGTAATGTAAAAGTATGGATTACGGTACGTATAAGAAACGAATACTTCGCATTTATTTCTTTACCAAAACGAATACCGCGCATATATTTATTATGGTTACGATTAAATGTATATTTAATCTGACGGCCGAAATTAAACGCCGAGATCGCGGAAAAGAATTTTGGCGGTATTTGATCATCGCCACATCGGATGACACGTGGCGGAATGACATTGGATCGCGGCATCTCCGAGGATTAAGGGAGCGAATCCGAAGATACCACGTGTCGACATTTAGGCCATGTCGTACAATGTCCGTACATAAAGTACACCAGCAGCTATTTTTTTGTGTATGGAGGAGTAATCTGATTGGCTCCGTACATCAAAAGATAGAGTCTGTGAGAGAGATAGGACTTAGAAAAATTAGGAGATAGGACCCTCTCTCCCAGAGAGCTTCTGTACAAAAGGTCAACTTTGACCCTCCATAACTTACTACTCAGGGGAGCAAATTCAGAGATTCTTTTTGCTATCGACTCACAAGAGTCTTGCCTTCACAAAGGTGAACTTGTTAGAGTTATTGACTGCCAGGGTGGCAGTTATTTTTTCTCAAACACAAAGGGGTCAAGATTATCCTAGAGGCTTCTTGGAAGCTATCCACTCTGAGGACTTATGGAGGTCTCAGAGTTTCAGGTTATGGGCCCACCCACTAGGGTACCAATCTTTAATGGAACTGGCTTCATATACTAGGAAAGTATGATAATAAGAGCTCTATGCGAAAAAAGGTTTTGAGGGATAGTAAGTGGACGATAGGGGCGTCCATCAAGTCTTAGAATTCCTCCAGGGTTTGTAGGAAGCAGATTCACAAAGAAAGCAGGTCCATCTTCAACGGAGGACTTAAAGGAAGGAGAGGTGGTGGACAAAGGAGCGGAGAAGGAGACGACCACACCAATAGCAACCGGTTTAGCATTCATGTCACCTATTACGAGGAACGAAGAGAATGATACTCAAACCTAGGATTTCAACAATATGGCGGCAAAGCACTTCATCCTACGCCATCTTACGCAAGGACTTGCATGTCCTCATTCGCAGGTAGAAAGGGCATCCGATCTTTAGATGGCTCTCATAGAGATGTATCGAAGTGGTACGATTCAGCAACAACAGTTGGCTGATCAGAAAGTTAAGGAGTATGTATACAAAGGGGGGAAGATGTTGGATTTTTGCAATGAGCTTGCTACACTCTTCATGGAGCTACAGAGTGCGGGAAAAGATTTTAGTGAAAAAGAAAAGGTTAACTGTTTACTAATGAAGTTACCTGATGAGTTCGAGAACATAGTCAACCGTGTGCAGGGTTTGCCGGACTTAAGGTGGATATAGAACTCAGTGGTAGGGATGATTCTCGTTCGGGAGAATACGATTGAGATCCGAAGGGGAGGAAAGAGTGGCCAAGCCTTGGCAACTGCGACCGATTGGAGGAACAAAGATTCCCGGAAACCGGTCGGAAACTATGGGGGGAGGGAGCAGAAAAATCAGACCGACGAGTTTGGACCAAGGGCTCCCAAAGGTTTATGTCATTTTTGTAAGAAACCTGGGCACTATATGGCAGAGTGCACTAAACTAACCGAGCTTCGGTTATACGAGGGGGAGACCGGTGGTACCCCGAGAGGAAAGAAAAAGACCCTTGTGACAAAGGTACATGAGGCGGAATCCGAGGACGAGGACGATGAGCTCCTTTTGGATGAGGAGTTGGAGGCGAAAAACGAGGTTGAAATTCCACGAAGGCATAAATGTGCTTACGGTGGATTGAAAGGTGAAGCAGGCAAGATTGTAGATTCAGGCGCCTCCATGCACATGTGTAAGGATAGGCACCTGTTCACTAAGATAAGAAAGATTCCCACCGTAGAGATAGAGTACGGGGATGGGAGGATAGTCACCACTACTCTTGTAGGATCGGTAGATTTGAAAGTGTTAATAGAAAGAAAGACATCCATATTAACATTCTTCGATGTATTGTTTATTCCGAAGCTGAACCAAAAACCTTATCTTTACATCTGTAATAGATGATAAGGGTTTTTTCACTAGCACTAGGGAAGGAGTCTTTACTGCTAGTTTTGAGGAGGATGTCTATTTCATTGCTGAGAAAGGTAGCAATGGGATGTTTAGGCTGGTCTTAAGTAATGAAACGAAGAAACTTTATTATGCTGGTGTTCATGATATTATGATGTGGCATAAGAGGCTTGGGCATGTGAATCTAGATAAGTTAAGAGAGATGAAAAAGATGGGAGTGGTGGAAGGGATTCAGTTCAGTGAGAGTGATGATATAAGTGATTGTAGTGGGTGTGCTCAAGGTAAAGCACACAGATTACCCTTTCCTAAAACAGCCACCTACAAGGGAGAAAAACTTCTAGATCTAGTACACACAGATATTTGGGGACCGGCTAGAGTGCCCTCACCGGGGGGGAAGAGATTTATGATGACTATAACTGATGATTGGTCTCGGTATTCCCGGGTGTATTTTTTGAAAAACAAGTCAGAAGCTGAGGACTGTTTTAGACAATATAAAGCATGGAGCGAAAAACTCCATGAAACTCCAATCAAGAGAGTAAAGAGTGACAATGGTGGAGAGTATACTTCTAACCAGTTTGAGGATTTTTTGAGGGAAGATGGGGTTCAACACCAAAAGACAGTTCCAGAAAATCCTGAACAGAATGGGGTAGCTAAAAGGTTAAATAGAACACTAAGTGATAGTGCTAGAAGTATGTTGTCGGATAAGAAGATAGGAAAAAGGTTTTGGGCAGAAGCAATGAACTGTATTAATTACCTCAAAAATAGAGTTCTTAATTCAGCTATAAAAGATCAAACACCTTATGAGAGATGGACAGGCCGGAAACCAGACTTATCTCATTTAAAGGTTTTCGGCAGTTTAGTGTTCAGTCTAGATACTGATCGGTCCAATTGGAAGCTAGATCCTAAAAAAAAACCGGGATACTTATTAGGATATGATGAAGATGTTAAAGGATATAGAGTTTATGATCTAAAAAGGGAAGATGTAATCTTAGTAAAGCATCTAGTAGTTATGGATGAAGGAAAGTCTGTGGATCCCTTCAAATATACGAAGTCAGTAAAAATCAGATTTGAGTCAGAAAATTCCGATGACTTTGAGCTTCCTAACTATCCAGTTTTTAGAGAAGATGACACTCTTGCAGGAACAAATCAGACCGAAAAGGACTCGGCTGTGGAAACTCCAGTGACAACTCTACTCAAAGCGGAAGACGTGGTGGAAATTGATTCGGAATCAAGGGATAGGGGAGAAGCCGAGTTTGTTCGAAAGAATCCACGAGAACCATCTATTCCAGCCTCAGATTTTGAGGGGAGGAGGAGAAGTAGCAAAAGACTGCAAGAAAAACAGGTTAATAACAAGGTAACTAAACTATCTCATCAAGATGAACCTCAAACTTATGGAGAGGCAATGACTTGTCCAGAAAGAAACCGGTTGAAGACAGCCATCAATGAGGAGATGGCTTCAATCATGGCAGCCGATACTTGGGAGCTGGTGGACTGTCCACCTAACCGAAAACCAATCGGTTGTAAGTGGGTTTTTAAATTAAAACTGAACCCAGATAACACAATCGAGCGCTACAAGGCCAGATTAGTGGCAAAGGGATTTACACAAAAGGAAGGAATTGACTACGAGGAAACCTTTGCCCCGGTGGTCAGATTTCCCTCCGTCCGCATACTTCTCAGCCTGGCAGAAGCGGAAGACATGGAAGTGCACCAGATGGACATCGAAACAGCCTTTTGGCATGGAGAATTGGAAGAGGAGATCTTCATGCGACAACCCGAAGGGTTTGTGGAGGAAGGAGAGGAGAGTAAGGCATGCCGGTTGATTAAATCTCTTTATGGTTTGAAACAGGCGCCTAGACAGTGGAATAAGAAGCTTCATGAGTTTCTTAACGGTCTAAGATATATTCGGATCAGCTCAGATCACTCAATCTATGTTTTCGAAGATGAGGAAGGTTTTATATTTATTGCAATTTATGTTGATGATTTGCTTGTTTTAAGTAAATCAATGGAAAAAATTAATAAACTGAAAACCGATCTTAAGGGGAGATTTGAAATGAAGGATATGGGGGAAGCAAAATATATTTTGGGAATTCAAGTAGAGAGAGACCGAAAAAGAAAAATTATAAGATTGACTCAAAAAGAAGCAATAGGGAACATGCTTGAAAAATTTCAAATGGATAAAGCTAATAGTTGTACAACTCCAATGGAGTTGAAGAAGGGAAGTGAGGGGAGTGAGGAAGGAGGAGTCATAGTCTTAGACGAGGAATTATCTCCTGAAGAACAGAAGTTCATGCAGACTATTCGTTACAGGCAAGTAGTGGGAAGTCTAATCTATTTTATGAATTGTACCCGGCCGGATCTAGCTACAGCTGTAGGACTGCTGAGTAGAAGTCTAAATGCTCCCACTAAGAAGGATTGGGAGGTAGCTAAGAGAGTCCTTAGATATTTGGTAGGAACTAGGGATCTATCGTTGCATTTGGGTGGGGAGAATACTGACATCACTACTTGGAGTGATGCCAGTTATGGTGATGCTCCGATGAGGAGATGCACTTCTGGATATGTATTATTTGTGGGTGATGGGGCTTGCTGTTGGAGTAGCAAACAGCAAAAGGTTATTGCTCAATCCACCATGGAGGCTGAGTATATGGCCTCTTGCTCTGCTGTAAAAGAATTGATGTGGGTCAAGTCTTTGCTTGGTGAGCTTGGTCACCTTAAGAGTGGTGTGCAGAAAATATTTTGTGATAATCAGGCAGCAATCGCTATTTCTGCCAATCCTAAACATCATTTTAAAGCCAAACACATGGACATCAGACTCAGCTTTGTTAGAGAAAAAGTAGAAAACAAAATAATCAGTTTAGAGTACAGACCAGATAGTGAGATGGTAGCAGATATGATGACCAAACTTGTGCCTTCCCCTAAGCAAATTTTTTGCAGAGAGAAGTGTGGTCTGAAATTAAAGATTGACTAGAAAATAAGGGGAGTGTAGAAACTAATGGTTTTTAAGTATTTTCTAGGTCTGAAAAGAAATATAGAAGCCGAGGCAGTATATCTCTAACTTCTCTCTCCAACTCTCAAACTTGTCGCGGTCACTGAGAAATTGGAGAGGAAGCTAGAGCCATGGCTACCTAGGCTATCTTGAGGTTTACGAGAAATTTATATTAGTTCGGGTTTATTTATTTAAAAGGTATGTGCCGGCGGTAGGAATTGATCCTTGTACCTACCAGTCGGCAGACAGGAAATAGCCGGTAGCCTTAGCCGTTATGTCTATGACTCATGTTACGTAGTATATAGTTTGATAGTTATTTAAATATGTATACGTACGATTATTCATTTAACTATAATAGATTACGGGATACATAGATCCGGTAATATATAAAGTACGGATTACGGTACGGACTATAAATCAATACCGCGCATTTGTTTCGTAAATGAAACAAATACCGCACATGTATTTATTACGGCTACGATTAAATTAGATTCTAAATCGGACGGCCGCAATTAGCGCCGAGATCGCGGAGGAAGTTTTCGGCGGTTTGTGGCCATCGCCACATCGGATGACGCGTGGCGAAATTTCGTTGGATCGTGGAATCCCTGGAGATTATGGCATCGAATCCGGATATGACATGTGTCGACATTTAGGCCTTGTCGTACAATGTCCGTACCTAAAGTACACCGGCAGCTGTACTTTTGCGTACGGAACAGTAATGTGATTGGTTCCGTACATCAGTAGATAGAGTCTGTGAGAGAGATAGGACTTAGAAAAATTAGGAGATAGGACCCTCTCTCCCAGAGAGCTTCTGTACAAAAGGTCAACTTTGACCCTCCATAACTTACTGCTCAGGGGAGCAAATTCAGAGATTCTTTTTGCTATCGACTCACGGGAGTCTTATCTTTACACGGGTGAACGTGGTCAGAATTTTTGTCTGCCAAGGTGGCAGTTATTTTTGCTTAAACACAAAGGGGTCTGGATTATCCTAGAGGCTTCTTGGAAGGTGTCCACTCTAAGGACTTATGGAGGTCTCAGAGTTTCATTACCCGCCCAATTCACAGTTCCCGTAGAACCATGGACTAGGGGATGGAGGGCGTGGTTCCCATGAGGAGGGGAGACAAGTTGGATGCCAGCATTGCCCCCACTGATGGCAGACGAAGATGTCTTGCTGCTGGGAGGACAGGTTGCAGGATGATCAACAGGAAGGAGGATCGGCAAAGTAAGTCAAGTGGAAAGTGGGTTCGTCTTCTAATCCTCGGAGGTGACAAGGGGCCACATTGATTTGATTCTCTTTAATTCTTCGCCCATCTTTCCCCTCCAAAGTCAAAACTCCTTTATTTGAAACTTCCACCACTTTCAAGATCACCCGCTCGGCAGAAATGTCAAGCATGTCTTTTTTCTGTTGCAGGCGATAAACAAAGTCTCCCGGCATAAATCATCGCTGTCGGGGCACATAATCTCCGCTCCGGCGCTGGAAATACCACAATTGATCCCGGTGTTGTGCCGCCTGTAAATTCCCCATGGCAAGAGGCATCTCCCGGTGGAAAATTTTGGCACGGTCGGCGATCAGTTTTTCGACAGTTCCCTTGTTATCCATTGCCGGGAGGACCACCGCTTGGGCATAGGCAGCCCCGGGCAAAATGGGATGCCGTCCGAATAAAATGAATAAAGGGCTGTAGGAGTGAAGAGAAGCCTGTCTGCTGAATCTGTATCCCATGGCAATCCAAGGCACCCTTCTGTCCCACTCTCCCAAGTCCTCTTCAACTGCGTATTTCCGTAGTGACCGCTTCACTGTCTGTACGCACCTTTCGGCCAAACCGTCGGCTTGGGGGTGGTCGCGACTGGTAAGTCGATGGTCGATAAGGCATTTCTCCAAAAGATTGGTAAATTCTCCGGCGACTTCCGATCCCTGGTCTGTCAAAACCTCTGCTGGCGCCCCAAACTGTGACAGGACTCTCTGCAGAAAGGCGTCGGCAATGGACTTAGACTCCTTTCGGGGCAGGACCACAAGCTCTATCCATTTTGAGAAATGTTCAATCATGACCAGAACGAAACGATTCCCACGTCTGCTGGTCGGAAGAGGTCCCAAAATATCCAAAGACCACCGATAAAACATTCCCCTGATGGGAAGAGAATGGAGCTCATTCCCGCCTTTTTTGTCAAAAGCTGCCTTAACTCGATCGCATGAAGAGCAAGTCTGTACAATTCGGTTGACTTGGGCCCGCAACCCGTGCCACCAGTAAGAGCCTGTAACCAAGGAAGTGGTTCGCTTCTGTCCGAAGTGTCCACATTGTTTATGGAGATTGGTAATCAGAGTTTCTGGATCTGAGGGAGGAGGAACCACTTTCCTAGTACCGTCTGTCCATTTCCGGGAGAGCACTCCTCGGTCCCATTCATACGCCGCCATTTGGGTCTGAACTCGGGATAATTGAATTCCAGCCAAGTGGGGAAGAGGGGATCCCTGCTGAATAGATTGGAGAGCTTGAGAGTCATTCCAAATGTCTTTCCGTCCGGCTCCTATGGGTGCCTGCCCCTCAACATCTGCTGCAAAAGTTGACAATTCCCCCCCAGATGGAAGAAGCCAAATGAAGGCGGAGGATGCTCGAATGAGTCCTAAACTGATTTCTGGATCCTCGTCGTGCCGAGCCCCGGTGGAATCCATGGTAGAAGGATCGGGGTTTCGGCTCAGTCCGTCGGCATTCCCATGAATTTCCCTTGCCCGGTGGACAATGCTGAAATCATATTCCTACAGGATAAGAACCCATCTGGCGAGTTTGCCGGTCAACTTACTATTTTCCATGATCCACTTCAAGGGTTGGTGATCAGTGATTAGTGTGAAATGGACCCCGTACAAATAAGGTCTGAAATGCTAGATGGCCCAAACCGCGGCAAGAAGCTCCCCATGATAACTGCTATAATTTCCCTCAGCTCAGTTATTGCTCCGGCTGGCGTAAGCCACCACATACTCGGCACCTGCGTCGTCAACTTGAGCCAAAACAGCTCCCAATCTAAACCTGCTCCAATCAGTGTAAAGGAGGAAAGGCCTTTGGTGATCAGGCATCCCGAGCACTAGGTGCTGCTCCAGGGCATCCTTCAAGAACTGGAAAGCGATCTGTTGTTCCTCGGCCCACTGCCATTCTTGATCTTCCGTAATAGCTTATTGAGGGGCTGGGCGTGACTACTGAACTCGGGAATAAACCTGCGATAGTAGTTAGCCAGGCCGAGAAAGGTGCGCAAGGCAGAAATGTCCTGCGGGGGAGGAAGAGCGTCGAGGGCTGCAACCTTCACCATATGGGGACCCAATGTCCCAGGAGTTACCTCATGTCCGAGGTAAATGATTTTCTGCACCCCAAAAATACCCTTCTCCGGGTGACATTTCAAGCCCGCTGCTTGAAGAGCCCGGAGAACGATCTGGATATGCTCCAGGTGTTCTTCAAAGGTCTTATGTACACCCGTATTCCTATGGTCGTGAGGAAAATAGTAGAAGATGCTCTCCACCTCCCTTTGTCCCACATTTCTTCAAACCCGACGGACATTGCTCCTTGGCACCTTCTTTTTATGTTCTCTCTTTGGGTCCTAGTCCTTCCCGGTCGTGGAGGGGGTAGTGGGGCTATGGAAACTATGGCGCGTTGTCGGCGATTCATTCGTGGTGATTGGAAGGCCCTACAAGCCGAGCATGAGGATCGGGTATAGAGCACCTCTTTCATACCACGTCGCCCACCTAAGCCATCAGATGTCCTACCTCTTATCGTGGAGCAATTCACTTAGGCCGTGTTGGTGAGCTTTCTCGAGCGGTTCAGGCCCTACAGCCATTCACCCTTGCCCCCCGATCTTCTTCCACTATTGAGGTCCTTTAAGCTCTCCACCCCCCTGCACGTTCTCCTTTACCCCCTTCCATCCACGCCTTTGAGCCTCCTAAGAGTTTTACTTTAGATAGGGAGGTTTTTATTAAGGCACTTAGCTCTTCTCCTCATCTTTCAGCGGGGGGCCCTTCAGGCACAGTTTATGAGTTGTTTCGCGATGTTTTGCCCCCTGAATCGGGTGCTTGGGGGTTTGATGTGTTTTTTCGAGTATGTTCTCTTATAGCTAGTGGGGATGTGCCCCCACGGATTTTTGATCTTCTCACGGCATCTCGCCTGGTGGCAATCGCCAAACCTAACGGAGGGATCCGCCTTATTGCCGTGGGAGAGGTTTTATACCGATTGGTGGCTCGTGCGATATGTCTCCATCTCCAACCAGTTTTCTATGATTATTTCTCTCCCCATCAGTTTGGAGTGGCCACGAGAGGAGGTTGTGAGGCCGTGGTCCACGGGATTCGGGCTTTGTTGGATGTACATCCAAATTGGTTGGTCCTTTAGGTCGACGTTTCCAATGCATTCAATACGGTGGATCGGAACGTGATTTTTTCAGAGCTTATGGCGGCTCCATCTCCAATTGTCCAATTATTCCCTTTTGTGAGGGCTTTCTATTCTTCGGCAAACAGCTTTTCCTTTTCGACCAACTCTGATCTCATTCCACTCTCCTCTGCGAATGGCACTCGCCAAGGCGACCCTCTGGGCAGACCTTTGTTCGCCCTTGCCCATTATCGGGCCCTTCGTGCTTCCGCAACCGCTTTCCCTTCTTGCCTTTTCCCTTCGATTGCAGATGATACGCACATTATTGGGCTTTTTTTCAAGCAGAAGACGGCATACGAGATTTTTAAGGAACGTTTAGCCGAACTCAACCTTTCAATCCAACCTTCAAAATGTGTTATTTGGTCTCCTCATGAAATTCCACCTTCCTTTACCCCCCCTCTTGGTTTTCAAACCCCTTATCTTTCCGATGGCATTCGTGTGCTAGGTTGCCCCGTTGGTTCGATACTTTCGTGACCCAATTCCTTGATGATGTGATACAGACAAATTTGGCCCAAGTGGACGACCTTCCTCACCTTCACGATCCCCAAGTGGTTTTTGCTATGTTAACCAAGTGTTTTCCCCACCGCCCTTCTTACCTCACTCGTACTTCCCCTCCCACCTCGACGTTTGTCTCCTCTCTTTCGACATTTGACGATCGCCTCATGGACGTCTTCCACACTCCATTAGGTCGTCGGGCATTCGATCGCGATTCCGAGCCCTCAGCCCGCATTCAGGCTTCCCTCCATGTATCTGTCGGGTTGTTGGGTCAATTATCGACTGCTCGTGTTGCTCCCGCTGCCTATGTGGGAAGTTGGTGCCTTATTTCCTTTACCTTTGTTTCCCGTTTTTTGGCAGGGGACACCCCTGTTCTAGCTACTGTGGTCCCACGTGTTTCAGACAGTGTGTTAGCGTTCCAACGGACTCTATTGGACGCGTCACGTTCTCTTCCTCCCCATGCCCTAGTGGATGTGCCGATTTTCTCCACCTTGGTTACCACATTTGCTGAGCATGTCCAGGAATCAATTTCCGATCGGGTTGTCGCCGCCATGAAAACTGACCTTCTCAAGGCGCTTCCCTGTGATTCTTCACGTGTCCGTCTTCTCTCTAAAACTCTGAGACCTCCATTGGCCCTCAGAGTATGCAGATCCAAAAGAAGCTAATCTAGATAGTGCCGACTCCAAGTTGATATAAACCCAAATGACTGACCCCTTGACAGTCAGAACCCCAATATAGATTCACCCCTGTGAAATAACACTTTCTGTGTGCTCAGTTCCACCACAGAATGCAAAGTTAGAATATGAGATTTGGACACATTCACCCACTTTGACTTTCCCTTAGAAATGCAGCCACCCTGAGAGACAAAAACTCTGGCCGACTACACCCCTGTGTAGCCTGGACTCCCCTGAGTCTGCAGCAAAAAGAGTATGTGAAAATGGTCAGCTGAATTGATAGTTATGGCTGGCCAAAGTTTGCCATTTATACAGGGTGATCTCTGTGAGAGGCAGCTACCTACCCAAAATTTTCTAAGTCCTATTCCCTCTCTTAAACTCTATCTACTGAGGTACGGCACCAATCAAATTACTGTGTCGTACAGAAAAGTACAGGTGTCGGTGTACTTTCTATACGGCCATTGTACAACATGGCCAAAATGTCGACACGTGTCAAATCAAGATTAGTTCCTGTAATCTCCGGAATTCCCGTAATCCAATGTTATCACGCCACGTGTTATATGACGTGGCAAAGACCGTAAAACGCCAAAAAGTGCCTTTTCCGTGATCGCGGCGCGTACCGCAGCCGTCCGATCAAAACCGGCTATAATCCTAGCCGCTGAAATTTGACGCGCGGTATTTGTTTCGCTATCGAAACAAATGCGCGGTATCCATTCTCTCCCCATACCGTACTTCCTACTAAATCAAACTGTATCTATGTACTAAGTATCTATTCGCCGTTAAACGAATTAATCTACACTTAACAATTTATATATTTATTTAACTCTATATATCGTAATATGTGTCCTAGATTTAACGGCTAGAGCTAACGGCTAATGCGAATTGACGGACGGCAGGTACCAGGATCAATTCCTGGGTCCGTCAACTAACTTTTGGTAAGTCTACCTAATTTACACCCTGTCTTCTCTAGAGAGCTTAGGCAGCCATGGCTTTAGCTCCCTATCCAGCATTCAGTGACTACAACAAGTGTGGGGGCTTGGAGAGGGGAGTTAGAGACAGACCGCCTCAGCTCTTTTTCTATCCTAATACAGACCTAGAAAATACTCAAATATCAACACTCTCTTGTTGTGGACCAGGTTTTGGATCTTGGCTTTTGGCTACACCTATTTTGTCCACACTCTTATTCGGTGATATTTTTTTGGCAAACCCTTCTTCGGCTACGGTTGTTTGTCGGGCGGCTCGATATGTTGGGGTGGTCGCTCGTGACGCAGTTAAGGCGAAGGAGCGTGATTATGCTCACATGGACCCTATGGACGACTTTATTCCGATGGCGGTCGAGATCTTTGGTTGTTTGGGTGTTGCAATGGACGAGTTTCTCCGTACTTGCGCTCGACGTGCTTTCGAGCGCCGAGGACCTGGTAGCCCTCCTCCTTCGGTCCTTACATCTTTTTATCGTCAACGCTTATCTGTGGCTTTACAGCGAGGGCAGGCTTCTATTCTCCTCCGATCGGCTATGTCGGTTATGGATCGCCGCCGTGTTCCGGACTTCTCTCAACGTGCTCCCCCAAGTTGGGGGGACTTACGCGGTTGCTTTTCATAGATGGATAATTGAGTTTGGGTTAGAGTTGTAGTTTTGGATTTGTGAGTTGCCGGGCTTTTCATTTTGGGTTTGGGTGTTTTTATTTGCCTTGTTGTTGTTCCCATTGCTCTCTTTAGTTTTTATTGCCCTGGTAGTTTTTATGTTTTGGCCATGCCACCCATTTGTACCCCCTAACTCAGATGGTTTACCATCGTGCTTTTAATTTATCCTGCCCCTCTTTATACGGTAGTAGAGGGATACGGTTACCACTTTTAGTGTTTCCAACTGTTTTCGCACATTTGACCTACCGTATGGTCCACCCTGTTAAACCCGAAAACAATATATGATTAATTTTAATCGGTCAACGAATTGAACTTTTGCGAAGTAACATTTTTGAGATTTGAACCAAGGTCCTAGCGTTGCGGCAAGTGTGGCAATCTTTTGGTCTGAGCAGCGAAGGCCTTAGTTCAAACATCTCCCAAAGTGCATCATCTTTTTATGATTCTGAGCTTCTAAGGGAGAACATTACGGAACTCATGGAACTCGGTTCGACAGGTGGACAAAAGAGTATGCAAAGAAAACCTACCAATTCATCCTCATACCAAAACATATTCCTCCATTGACAGAAACACTCTTGAGAAAATCAAGTCAACACTCCGCCTTGGAAACTCAAACATTAACCAAAATTGAATTTTTAATTTCAACACAGTGACACATTGTCGCTTATTAATATGGGTATGCAAAAGCCCCATTGATTTTACGAATGTGCTCTGTGAAAAAAAATTATAACGATGAACTGATGCACAAACTAAACATATTATTACGATCGCCTTTCTCAACAATGCGCGTTGAAAGACATCGAAAAAAAATAAACCCTCCCAATTCTTCTCATCTCTGTTGACCCTTTCGATTCTCTATTACACTTTGTTTACCATTACTTTCTATCACCACGGCCTCGACAAACTAAAGAAAGGAAACAAAAGAATAAAAGAACAAAATACCCTCACTGTGATTGAGTGTCGTCCACTGTAATATGTTCTTTGTCTGACTCCGTCAGTTTGGAAGCGTTGTAAGGAAAACTTGAACCTGCCCCCATAAGGAAAAAAAAAAAAACAATCACCAATACCCACAACAAGAAATGAGAGGGTCATTACACTGCCGATATTTTACCCTCGTTTCGAGAGTGAATCATACATTTCGTACAACTTAGAGTAATCATAGATTGCGGTTTCTCATAAAAGTGTACCGTTAACCCTCAACAGACAGTTCTCCGTGATAACCCTATTGAGTCTAAAACGGAGAATCTTCTAATTATTTGAGAATGCTCAATCAAGCACGATTGCAACCAACTGAAAGACAAGCAGCCCCATGTCCTTCCCTTTCCCTCTCCCCCGTCCTCCCCTTCCTCTCCCCCTTCCCCTCCCCCTGGCCTCCTCACTCCCTCTCCCGAAGTAAGTCAAATGCCTATTAACATGGGTACAACTATCAATGTAGACATACCCTCATTGATGGAGCTCAAATGACCCGTAAACCTGTGTGTTCTATGTCAAAAGGACTACACTGTTCTCCGTTATTGGCTTAAAATGGTTGGACCATAATACCCAAGAGGGTATTGGGAAAAAGAGGCCTGCCATATTCACAAGCAACAACTATTTATCCACGCCATTTTATGTTGCATTAGGAAAAAGAGGCCATCTTGAAGGACACTATCCATGGCTGTTATACTTGATCTCTCTAATTCGAGTGAGGGTTCTTTTGACCTGAAATCATAAATTGCTGTTAAAAACACTATTTAGTTAAGTTCCCCATGTTTAGCCGTGTTGCAAAACAAATTTAGTGTAGTTAATTTATAAAGTGTTAACGCTAATGATTCACCAACCCTAACAGTGATGTGCGGTGTACTATGCCCCAAAGTTATGAAGCCGAGCGTTGTGGGAATCTCACACTGGTAAGTTTTGCTACTACAATAGTGCAGTAATATATTAGCTATATAGCTCAGGATTGTACAATAACTTTAGATAGTAGTAGTACGGTGACTGAAAGTAGCTATTGTTACGACTTTACTGCACGATATTTTTCCTCCTCCAAAATTCAGTGCAAAAGGGACCTCTAATCTACCGAACTTTTGCCAGAAGGCAATTTGCTTTGCAAATCCAGCTTCACACATGCCAAAAAGAGACGCAAGCAATGTCTTTTTAGTTTACCATTGTTTTCTGTTTAGAAACACCTGTGTACACGACATAAGTTTCTTAACAAACTGGCGACAGGAATCCACTGTCTTATTGTGTGTATTGACTATCTTTTTCCATACTGTCTTTGCTACTTCACTAAAATTGTGGGAATGAAGATTTTCAGTGTGAAACTGAAAATCAACGTGCAGCAAGTCACTCCACCAGAAATTATACAATTGATTCTACTTTTGTACTTACATTAATAACTCCTTTAAAAATGCCAGAAAGGTGTATCATGAAGCAAACTAATCATTGAAGCAATGTACAAAACAGGGGTAAATAATACGGTCTTTTATGTTCACCTTCATTGAGAAAGTGTTTATGCAAAAACGCCAGAGTAGCACGACTTGTGACAAGTCGTGTTGCGGCTCCTCCTAGCTCTCCTGAAGCCCTGAAAAAATCGCACTAACCACCTCAATGTCAATACTGATTTCCATGGCCATTCGAACACCAAAACTTGCTTCGAAATGTTCTCCCAGTTCCAATTCACATGGTTCATTCCAAGTACAATTCCGATATTGATTCCGGTTCAAAATTCCAATTCCAAAATCCACTTCTGATACCAACTTCTTTCCTTTGACTTTAGTCTCAAATCAAACCTGGATTCCATTCTTAATCACGAACTTTCACTTCCAAACATCATTTCAATTCTTAACACAATCCAAAATTTTCACTTCTGAAATTCCTATCAGAGGTATGTAAAATGTATGTATGCATGTGAGTGTTGCAAAAAGCGTCTGTCGGTGTGAAATGTTTATTTTCAGAAAGTATTATCGTTATTAATATTGCTTATTGAACCTATAATTTTCACTTACCCAGTTTTCTTAGTGATAGCTGGCAGAATAAGAGGCAAGTCCGAAAAGTCCTGATGTCGAGCTCCCTACAAAAATCCCAGAGCGCCCAAAAGATGCCCAAAAAAACAATTTCAATATAGTTATGCTTGTTTGTTTGAACAAAGGGTAAAAGTCCCAGTTGTCACCTCACTGTGATAATATGTTGTCAGTGCTCGTCAACATTTTGTAGTGGAATCCGATTTTGATTTGTGTTTTTAAGAAAAAAAATAACAGCAATTACGGTGCAAAGTAGTTAAATTCCTGCATGAAAAGAATCGGCTTAGTGCTAAAGGTCTTAGAGATACATGCTCCTTTTCAAGCCTCAACGACTTCAGTATGAAAAAGCGATAGTTTCCACCCTAGGTGTTATGTAAAGAAAAATTGTTCAATGACATACCTTGATGACTAGTACTTCAGTAACGAGTGGCTCATTTCCTCGATTTGCGGAATTTCTTGATTGCAAAACCTTATTGCGAGCATTTTTCAGCTTGATCCCACCAAAATCGGACGCATTGATGGCCAGTAAAGGGCGGGAAGCAGCAGTTATTTTCACACCTGCCTGTTCAGATGACATAGTTACCAATCAATATGTCAAAGAGAATTTCCCAAAATGTCAATCTTTTAAATTGAAACCTTTTGACAGATCAACTCCGTAAACAAAGCTTGAGTTTCCACTAGGAAGCTTTCTTGCTGTCCACTCTTCAAAAGGCTAGACAGGGTAGACAGAAATCCTAAACACACGGCTCTATTCGACATTACGGCAAACTTTTTAGTAGAGCCATGGAAAAAGGTAGAGAAAAACATACATCGACGATAGGTGTCCACCATGCATCAAGAGAGACGCATGTAACAACTCGAGTCTCTGATTCGGCAAGGAGAGCACCAGTCACTCCTCCAAATGAATGTCCACAAACTGCCACTAGATCCATGTTCAGACGACCATTAAACATGCTGGCCAATACCCTTTCCTTTCCTCTGACAGCATTTTCAGAGTCTGGAATATTGCCATTATTCATATTGTCCAGCAATCGCAAAATTGCTTGTATTTCTGCCACTCGCTGCAAAAAACACAAAGAACTTGCAGATTTTGGAAGACGGAATGGGCTTGTAGTAATTATGACCTGAACTCGACTAGCTTGACAATGACTGATTAGACATCGCTCATGAAGAATCCTTTAAAGTGGTCCTGGGGCTCATAGTCCTTGCAGTACGAGCAATTTGTGAATAGCGTGGATAGGATTGATTAAGTGTATTAATGTTACTTCTCAAAACCATAGCTGTAAGAGTTGCTGTTAAAAGTCAGGAGTTCGTCTAAATAAGTTTACAATAAATAGTGTAGGACTACTACCTATGCAAATATAAATTCTTGATCAGCATAAAGCAGTTGACAGCTTAGAGAGATAGCTTTCAATTGTGTTATTCTGAACTAGAAACCCAGAATATAGAACAATGAACTCGTCCTGAAAGTCTACTTTTACAAGTACATACTTTGTGCAGCCAGCTGCAAGATACCACCAATACAGACTACCGTTATTGGTGTGGGTTTTCCCTGTTTGTGCATTAAGAATTTTGATGATGCTCACCATAATATTTCTGTAAGGGGCTCCCCATCCAAAAAAGTAAATCAACTTTACTTAAAAAGACCCAATTAAGGAGAAGTATGCTATAAATGGTAGCCAATTGTAACAGTCTCGCAGAGGGAAAAAAAAAAAAAACTACCTGCCGTTGTTGTCGAACTCGAATATCCAATGAGACTGCATCAATACTCATAAAAGGAGAATGATAATGCCATTTGGTTTTTCCATCAGGACCAGTGGAACGAGCCATGGATGCCGACCCATCCAGATGCTCTGGCACAACGACCACTGCAAAGAAGCACATTTCAACTGAATTAAACATCACCACCTCACTGACCAAGAAAGTAGTAGATGGACATTCTCAGTTTTACGCCTTACCATAGCCATGTGACGCAAGGTCACAACAGATGGTACTATAAGTAGTCCGCATGCTCCACAATCCATGAGTGAATATAACAACAGGCATGCGCCCATCTCCTGTTGGACCTTTTCCTCCCTCCACATCTTTTGGCAAAGGGGGATTTGCAATGGACGCATTGATGATGGCTTGTGGAGCCATGAAGCCGAAACCGAGAACTGAAAACGGAACGTAATAAAGACGAATGGCCGTGTGAGAGAGAGTGCAAGTCAGAAAATGTATTCCAGAACCATCTTATGCAAGACTCCTCATAAACTTGGACTTGGAACCTGCACTTGTAGGAGAATTGGTGTAACTAAATTTGACAAAAAAGGGAAACCAGTGCAAATCACAAAGCTGGTCAACATACATCATCTGCACATCCACATGGCCTAAGAATAAGTTGGCAAGAAAAAGAAGTCTAACTGAAAGTCACCTGATGCTATCCCACACTTGAACTTGTTCCAAGCGTTGGTAGGAGGCACAGCCACAGTGCTGTAGCCATACATATACATAATATCCGGAAGCCACAGACGATTTCCATAGTCACCACACCTAAAAGTATCCAAAGCAGACCACTAATGATAAGGCAAGAAGCAAAATGAGTTAATTAATGCCTTTCCTTGTCACTAAATGAAGCCATATTCAACAGTCATATTTGACCAGCAACTAGGATGGTCAGTCTAGCAAATCAGGATTGTCTTCCTCACTTCTCCAACCGACAAAGAATGCCGTTTTTAAATGATGCATTCCGATCCAAAATTCCTTTTTCAGCCAGCTACTCAGTCTCCTTGTAGTTGCTTTTAGTTGTTATAAAACATTTACAAGACATTTTTACATTTTCCGCATCCCATTCACTCATTTCTCCTGACAGTCTTAAGCCTGCATCGATAAGTCTTCAGTAAGCCTACATGAAAGCTTATCTTCAAGTTCTTAATAAAAATAATACAAATATGGAAAGTTGAAGACTTTACTCATCAAGTTGCAAATATTTTAGTCCATTAAAGTGTAAAAAAAAATGGAAAGGAAACCGGCATCAAACTTCCTAGCAGTGATAAAAACTGAATGTATCATAACCCAAAAAATTACTGAGAAACTGAGAGATTGCCAACAATTTGCCACAGCTAATTTCAAGCTATTAAAATGTTAAGTCCAGACACTCTAAGTGACTAATAGAAAAGAGTACCGAATACGATGGTAATCATCCGAACACGAGAATTTTACACCTTGAAAGTGATTTGAGAGAGGGATAATAAAGTCGAAAAAGATCAGTCGAATCACTCTTAATTGACAAAAAGGAAAAAAAAAAAAATGTATATATGTATATATATATATATATATATTAAACTCGACGGCAATAATTCAAAGGAGAAGCTTTTACACCTTGAAGGTGAATTAACGGAGGGATAATAAACTCATAGAGATATTATTCCAGTCAATCTTAAGTGAAAAATAGGAAAAAATTACAGAGCTCGACAATAATCATCCAGAGGACAGGTTTTTACACCTTGTAGGTGATTTAGCAGAGGGATAATAAACTCGGAAGAGTGGAGGATGCGGCAAATCAGCCCCTGCCAGCTGTTCTTGCAGAGTGTGACCTCTGTCGACAACATTCTGTGTTCCATGATTTCTGGTCAGTTCAAAGTCGGCCATAGAGACTTGGAGGGGACCGAGCGGATGTGGAAGACCCATGGCTCCCTGTCAAGAGAAAGAAACTACAGAGGATGGAAAGGCGCTGTGAGACAGCAAAGAAACCAATTTCTTTGCTCTTGGCCGCTATTATGAAATTCTTGCAGGGCTATTACAAAAGAGGCCTCATTCTGACATTTTGTTTTTTTCGACTTACTTTGTCGGTGCAATGGGGGCGTGAGTCATCATTTCATTTCCCAATAGATCAGGCTCGGAAGCGGACTACAGTACTGTACAGTACAGTACTGTACTTTGGTCCACTCTGGGGTCCATGCAAACCACGTCTGACAAGCACGTGTCTTAAAATGTAACTTTACTAAGAATCCAATATACATTTACCTTGCTATTATAGTTATGTTCGTTAATGTTAAAATAGGTAGAGACTAGAGACAGAGCACATTAAAGTACAGTACACCGCCAATCGTTATTAGCGTGTAAGTTTTTTTAGCGTATACGAATAATTAGCGTGGTTTACGCTAATTGGGAATTTGGAAATTTTCGAATAAATCGTCTATTCTAATTAAGAATTAGGGTTATTTTTAAATAGTGTGGATAATTATATTTGAGAATAAAAAAAAAAGCGGGACGGAATTAGCGTACACAACGCTAATAACGATTGGCGGTGTAGCAGTTTCGCAGGCCACTTGGCTAATGCCATGATCCAAATTCTACGTGTAAGCCTATGAAAGTGAAGGCGTATGTATCGAGAACATCAAAATGCTTGGATGTAAACGTGTGGAAGAGCTGACGCTAATGTCAACGCGTACGCAAGTGAGTAGATTGATGTACACGTGTACACATTTGAGAACGATTTCAGTCTGAAGGTGAACCTCCATCGAGCGAACCATACAAACCCAAAAAGTGGGGTCGTTTACTAGATGCCGTACGTTTTCAGACCCTGTATAATATTTTTTTTATTTTTTTTATAAAACATGTTTATGTTTATGTTTTGTTTTACGTTCTAATACGTTCGTACAAATCTTAACTTCGTCCTTTCATACAAATCGTACATACAAACTATACGCGTGAATAATCTTTGACGATTTTAAACATCTAAACACAAGCCTACGTGGTATCGACCAAAAAAAAGCAACCAAAACAGCACGTAGACGAGAGTCATGTGGTTATTGCTGGTCAAAATGATATTGCCAGTAAACGTGTCCAACGCTACTTGGCGACGCCTGGTGTCCGAACGATAATTGGCGACGCGTGGCGGACTAATTTTATTTCATAAATATGTTGGGCCATGTAATTTAACAACGTTATTCACAACAACTAATGATTTCTTGTCAAAAAAACATTACTTAATTAATTCAAAAGTGACGGGCGGTGTACATTTATTATACAATGTTTGCTGCATACTACATAAAATATATCTCCAATATACAATATAGGATATATATTTTATAACGCATAAAAGTACATATTGCATAGTGTACACGCTAAATAGTGTATAATTTACAATGTGTAGTTTGAAATTAGTTATCTTAAATATCCTAAAGCTCTTACTTCTCTCTCAAAAAAAAAATCGATCCTTTGGGTCCCCAATTCCCCAAAATTCTCCAATTCTCAAGAATTCCTAAATGTTCAAAAATTCCCCAACCTCCAATTCCCAATTCCTTATTTCCGTCAATCTAAGGATTAGGTAAGACCTTAATGAGTAAATATACCAATATTTTATCTTTCAAAATATTTATATTCTTGAATGATCTTATCAAATATTTTGGCACTCATAAAGTGAATTTGTACGTACATGAGCGTACTTTCCAAGTCATAATTTGTGATGTTTCTCTCTCGAATTGTTGTTTGATACTTACACGACACAACTTGTGTCCTTCTCATATAAATTTCAATTATTAGTAAAACGATTTTACCTAGACCATCTCCTCGATAGTTGTAGTGGCAACCATGCCTTTAAACTTGACAGCTAAATGTGTTGTTGTTATCTTTTGCAACGCACTACTTGAACCACGTGTCATTTTACTATATGTAAAATACGTCTAGTAGTCGTTCTTATGCTATAAATATCGTCACAACAAACATCCTTCGAAATACTTATTGTAACCATATTTCATCTAAAAGTTAAGAATAAATTTTGAGTTATAACGAAGTATCTTTTGACATTAAAGTTAATTCTCAATGTTTTATCTTTCGGTTTTCATAAATTATTTTCATTACATTAACAGTTGTCTTAACACGTGGTTAAATAAAATCAAAAAATAAATCAAACATGATACATTTGTTCAAACTTTAGTAAATAAAAGTTATTATTTACTACAACAATTAAGCCTTACTCCTACCTTTTCAATCTTTGTTTAAACTTTATAAAAATTGTTCTCGTGATACTTATAACTCTTTCAGGTGGTCAAAGAGGTTGTGATGCATGCACACGTGACAAAAGATACAACTTCTAAGTGGTCAAATAGGATGTGATCCATGCACGTGTGGCTGGAGCTAAGTGGCCACCATCCACACATCGTCTACCAACATTTCAGTTGTTAATAATAATGCTAAGTTGCAACACCTCAATATTATTATTATTATGGGAAGTTGACGTTGTTATATGTTCCACCCTTTTATTATTATGCGAAGTTGTCGTTGTTTTTTTTTATCAATTTGCCTACATGTGACATTATTACCGACCCACCACAAAATTTAGCGAAATCATTGCAATGGTTTTTTTATGCTCTATATAAATTTTTAATACATGTATTTTTTTTGACACAATAAAAAAAAATTATTGAAAATACTATAAGTCTCGACGAAATATCTTTGTGATTTAGGTGGGTTGTTACATCGAACAAATTTTTTGGGAGCTCTATACAAATCTCTATACAATTTATAGACTTTGGTCGTCTGTCTGTTCATCTTTTAAGTAGGTATGTTTGTCCATCTGTACGTCCGTACGGACTCGCTTGTAAATAGGCCACGGTCCATGCCCGTGTAATGGGCATGATAAACATGACACGGCCCATGCCCATGTAAAGGGCATGATAGACAAGACACGGTCCATGCCTCTGTAACGGGCATGATAAACAAAACACGGTCCATGATCGTGTAACGGCCATTGTTTTACTATTTATGAAAAATATTGATTTCACCGTGGAATATTAGATTGTAGACAACGTTGCCCAATTTGGATGGTCAACGGATAAACTAGAAATAAACCATATCCATAAGCTCTTTGTTGGTAGTTGTAAGGTCGTGCATATCTAAGTCGTTTTTTGCGTAGGTTGAGTCACGTGTTTGGTGATGTTATTTCAAATGTACCGCATAACATATAGCTTGTGTAGAGAGGAAATGGGCGTTATGTAATAATCGTAACTCGTTGGGCTAAATGATAGTTTATTATTGCCACTAACCCATTTATTTTGTGTGATTGGGTCGATAATATTTTTTTGCTTCACTTAACTTTCGCATTTTTTTTTTTACCCTAAAAACGTGGTAGTTCGACTAAGATAGAGAAAAATGATTCGACTCGCGCCATGTTGCGCATATGAGTTATTAGTCACCACGTGACCTTAGTCTTTTTAAATTTACGTTTTCTCTTCCCAAGTGGTGTTTAAATACAAGCTAAAAAAAACTCTTCGGTCATTAATATTGTTTTTTGTCCGACGACATCAAACGTGATTGGAATCGTGAAAAGGATAACCATGTAGATATTTGATAACCAAAGTTCATACTTAGAATAATTATTACAATTTTTTGTTAATTAGGTTGGACGACCTCAGTATCCTATATAAGAGTACCTTTAATTTACTCGAAAACAATCTTAAGCTAGTGGAATTAACAAACGGTTTTTTTAAGTTCCTACATGATTTTTAGCCAAACAAAATATTATCGTTATTATCATTAATGTTTTATTTTTTGTGACAAAAGTACAAAAGGTAATAAAAAGTATGTAAAGTTATTTTTTCAAAACAATACACTGTCTACTAATTTACATCTCTGAACCTATATCTCTTACGAATAATTATGTATGAAAATCAAACTGCTTAAAAATTCATTGTAAAAAAAGTAATATTTAAACCACAAAATAGTAAACGCTGGACCAAACTCGATTTCATGAGGCTGGTTTTTTACGCGCAAACCATATGAAATCGATTTTCAATCCCTCTACCTCATAAAAACGCATGTATAAATATTTTATACAAACCGGATCAAAGTTGGCTCGAATGATTTATTTTGTATTTAAAATGTGGTTTTTTCGCGTCCAAATCATACGTTTGACGCGAGGAATTACTTAAAGCGTAGTAATGTACGAATAATACAGAATCGTATTGTACACCTACGGTACACGTGTGCCATTATGTGTTGGATTAAGCCTAATTGATGTTCGACATCAACCTAATTAGGTCAGTTTTTTATCTATATGAACTTTTTAAGTAGGTATAAAGCAAACTAAATAATAACGTTGATAACATACAATATTACAATTAATGCTTCCACACTCTATTTGGTTATGTTTGAGTTAACCTGTTAAACTTAAAAAAGAGATATGTGTTACGTAATCACCCAATTATGTACACCTTTTGCCCCTTCAAATTGATTGAATTGATGCTATGACAAAAGCTTTAATTTGGCCATTTAATAACCTACCTATGTTATGCACTTCAAACATAAATTGTATCTTAACCGTTTTAAAAACGAGTACCACATGTGGTTTTCCATCAGTTTACTAAACACTGTAGGCTACAACTATTTGTGCTTACAATACTTGTAAAATACGGTCATGTTCATTTGTACATTAAACCTACGGGTTCAAAGCACAATTTTAATTGGTGAATATTATTGGAAACATTATATACAGGCTTACTATAGGCTTATAGTACACCGTGAATCGTTATTAGCCTTATGTACGCTATATCGGCACCCTAAAATTTTGACATTGATGCCTTAAATATAATAAATTACACTATTTAAGGAAGTGGACCATAATCTGCCACGTCTCCTAGAACTAAATTAGAATGAATGACGCTAATTTTTTCTTTACACTAATAATTTCTATACGCTAATAACGATTCAAGGTGTACCCTCTATGCAGGGGTTAACAGAATATAGCGTTTCCGATTGTTTTTGCATGATGCAATGTGGATATGCAACACAGTCAAAACGCATCTGTATACTGAATTATCGATATGCGAAGTGGGACGATACTTTTTCGAGTCAAAGCAAAAACAACAAAGCAGATTCTAATTCCAAATGCACGGAGACGAAAAACAAACGCAAGTTACGATGAGCCTCACAAATTCCAACGTTATACTCGAGGTGGATCAAGTCCCAGCTTTTCCTTCCATTCGCGTCACGATCAGCAATGACGGCATTCCACGGTGGCCGCCACGCTGGACTAAACCTTTCTGTTTGCTACATCATCTACCGACCGTTCCAGAGTGGCCGCACACTTGCCCATCTGTCCACGTGCCTGTCTCTTAGGCGCGGCCAGAGTAAACCCCGGTCAATGTTTTGGTTCCACGTGGCCACACGTCAATCCCTCGCTATCTGACGGTTAGTCCAAGAGATCCGAGATCGGAAGGTTGTGACAGGTCGGGCCATTTTCTGCCGTACAGGTATGCCGCCAAGAAGTACCGCTGCTTGTGATGATCGGTATTCCTGCTGATGTCCGGACGCTTTGATCAATCTTCTTCTGCCACGTGTATTGAGGCTCGATTTAGTAAGCCAACCTGGTTCTGCCACGCTGTCCAGTCTATGTCTTCTGTAGTGGATCACATGGACAGCATATCGCACGTGCGAAGACATCAAAATGAGACGGAAGGGACAATTGTGATGTTTGCTGCCCTATGTGAAGTTGCTGCTTTGTATCCTACACCTGCAGTTTTACATAAGTGAATATCAGTACGTTTTTGGCTCAGAGTCCTTTCTTTCCTTTTGCGAATTCCTGTGTCAACAGATTCCTGTTTCAAATCGTTTTGTTTTCGCATTTTTACTTTCCAGGTTTATTGAGGGACAAGTCCTACCGTGTGCGATTGGAAGCCTTAGAATTTCCTCTTTTACTGTGCTTCAGACTTTTTGTTCCTCCTTTTTTTAAGTTTGTCGTTCAGTGTAGGCACCATGGCTGCCACTACAGGTGGCGCAATCCAATCCATGGCTGCAGAATACTTCAGTTCCATCACCCTTAACTCTAAGTGTAGAACCACGGCTTCATTCGTCAACCGTACGGATTTGGCAACTTTCTTTCTTGATTCCTCATCGTCATCTTTCATTCAGAAAAATGCACAACTCAGAGCTTCCCAACCGCGCTTGACATCCGTTTCAAGACGTCCGAATTGTAAAGCCATGGCTACTGATAGTCAGAATGGCTCCTCTCGCACCACTCAAGATTCAGCAAATCTCATCTCCAAGGAATATGGCGAGCTTGTGGTTGTCGGTGATGTTGAGGCTCTCGACGACGAGATGAAGATAAAATTGGAATGTGATGACAGCGGCTGTGTATGGGTGGTTGGAAAGAAGGTGACGGGTTTAGAAGACAGCAAGACAGATGGCTACTTGCATTGTGGAATAAACGGTTAGTTTTCTCATACAACATGTTCTTGCAATTTTATTGAATAGTGAGGTGCATTGTCCTTGTTTATACTGACATATTAGCACATTGGCCTTTTTTGTTTTTTTCTGTTTTGTTTTATAGTTCCTAGATTCTTTATTGACAGAAATGCACTTCTCTTTTGAGCTCGTACAGTTTATGACGTTGGCTTTGTTACCTGCTCTGTTTTTGAGTGTTCAAAAAGCTTGTTTTTCTTTTCCAAACAGGGCACATTTTGGTTTGTATTGCCATTGTGGATTCTTTTGGAGGTTCTTCCAATGAAGCTGATGGCTGGTATTACCTGTTTCTATTGAGCAGGTTGTTTCTATGATTCACAGGAGCCCGTAAAGGATTTCAAAGTTCTTGAAGGATTGGGTTGGCGACTCGGATATGAGACAGCGCCAGAGTCTGAAGACAGCTTCTGTGCTATTGTAAGCAATAATTCTGAAGAGAGTTTTATAACGATATTATAAATTGATGAATGCATTTGCCTTTGTCAGCACTTTCTAACTCCTCCATTGAGCTGAAATTGAGTGGTTTGGTTGCAACTGGTGATTCTCCTTAGTGTTTGTAAACCAGCATTGCCATATGAAATGCGTGTGGTTAAGTTGGTTTCTGAAATATTGGCGGGAACCTGAAAGAGTTTTTGCAACAACTAAGGCTTTTAAGGCTTTTTGGTGTTTAGTCCAGACTATTTTGTATGAATGATTTTTTTGTGCAATGTAGTCAAATGCAAGGAACGACAGGGTGAATTATGAACACTTCCTGTTAGCGGGAGTAAAGGCTTAACCGGAGTCCAGTATGTGAACTCCAGTGGAATGCTTTTTCTAAGCAGTGAAGAGGGGTTTCTTCAATGTGACGAAGTAGTTTTTGTTAGTTGTTTTTCCTGCATTAGTGGAGGTCAATTTTTACCTTTGTTTTTGCGGTTTTAGGTTGGAGCTGGAGGTTGGAGCATTGCACTTACTGCCTCAGAGTTTAATGACTTCACAAATTTGATTCAGGTACAAAAATGTCTCTGTATGTATTGCGGCGATCAGGAACAAGTTGGTTTGTGTTTTTGTTGTTTCTGTTTAAAGCAGTTCGGTAGTATGATGGAAGATGCTTTGACATATTTCCTTTCCTCTTTAGTTTCTTTTTTTTGTTTTTTTTTTTTTTTTTTTTTTCCTACTTCACTTCTTTACTGCTTTGTTTCTGTCCTTTGGTCCTTCTGTCCTTCTTTCCTTCTTTCCTTATTTTGTGACGGCCATGGTAAATATCTCTGTGCCACACATAGCAGTATTAGTCATTCTATTATGCAAATTTGTCTTTAACGCTGGCAATATGCTGATCATTGAGCAACACTCTATTGTTCCATCAATAAATTCACCTCTGAGCTTTTGTTTATTCCGTGTTTGTCCTTGTAATAGTGGCAATAGGATTATGCAATTATGTGACAAGTCCAAATTGGATTGTCTCCAAGTCCATGGTCATCAATCACAATGCATGCTCGCTCTCTCCCTGCAACCTAAGGGAAGGTTGATGGGTTTGCATGACAGATGCTTCGCAAAGGCATTGTGACTATGGATCAAGATGGCGTCATTGGAAGAGAGAAGGTGCAGATGAAGGTGAGTGTGAAGTTTATCCCTCTCATTTTGAAATAGACAGAGTTATCCAGGTCCTGTCAATATATTTTTCTTAATTTCTGCAAGGTGTTGTCCTGTTTTGAGCGTGACCAAAATCTAAAAGACATGTGAGGTTGTTTTGGTTGCTACGAGTCATACATAGCGTTGAAGTGGTAGGGTTTTTCTCTTTTTCTCACATTTGTGTATATCATATTTTGTGCCTTTTTTATTTTCGAAAAGATGGTTGTCAAGGCTCAAAGACAATGCAATGCTGAACCGGAAAAATGCTGAGCAACATTATTGCTCTCCCTCTCCCTCTCCCTCTCCCTCTCCCTCTCCTCTCCCTCTGCCTGATCGAACTGGCTCGCAGAAACTTTGGAAGGTACATTCTGTTTTCTTGGAAACTAAGGTCCGTGTTGGTGGTCTTCGTTTGGTTGGTCTTTATATGGTATGGGGATAGTCCATTTGTATATGACACTACTTATCATGCTGGTCAACGTGTGTGTGGAAAGTAACATTTGCTTGACTAATATATTGTTACAATATATTGTATCTACTGACTTAAGCCAATTATAAGATCACGTTTTTCGGTTTGTCTTTCTCCTAGTTTTTGCTTTAAAGTCCCTTTCACAGTTGATCTTCTCTAGTACAAGAATAGCTGAATAAATGGAATTTGCTTGATTTATGCACGGGGAATTGTGGGATGCATTAAGTCCAAGCGATTACCTGATGATAATTTTTCGGTTTCAGTTTGCTGGGTTTTGTTTTTACCAAGACTTGTTGACAGTTGTTCTGCCACTAATTGTGGTTAAACAGGGACTGGCAAATTAAGGGCATCTTATAGTGGAATTGCTCTTCCGCTATTTCTCCCATGGTTCCAAGACTGTACATAGCAATTCGGACGAAGTTTATTAATGGATATGCGTAGGATTACATTCAGTATTACTGGTTTGTATTGCTTAACTTGTTTAACCGATCGTATCTGCCAGATTGGTGGGAGGAGCGAAAACAAAGCCTTCGAGATTCGGTTTCAGCTTGCTGGTGACAGTGAACGACGGCAGGTGAGAAAAATACGTGAATCCTCATATGGTGTTATTTAAACTTGTTGGTAAAATCTTTGCAAACCATTCTTTCCTCCTTGAGCAAGTAGAATATTACGAAGGGATTTTTTTAGTGACTTCTGCACATTATGAAAGTGAAGTTATATTATCGGAAAATGTCAGTGTCTCTTAGGAGAATTTGAGATCAGTGGTTCAAAGGACCTCATGAGGAATCTGTTGTCACGCCCCACTATAATCTCTAATCCGACTTCTTTGGTTTAAATATGTGATACTAGCTACTAGTGCAATGTCAGAGCATCATTCATGTTAGGTTTTGATGCCATGGAATATGTGTACTACAAATCAAATAATTGTGGCTGTTATGTTCGCCTGATTTTGCTCTGTAGAATGAAAATTTCCACCATGGAGCATTTCTTATCTATCTTGTGGACTGCATTGCTTCCCCCAATTTGCATGTTTGCTGAATTTTTATTTTATATCGTATTTATGGTAGTCCTTTATCAACCTCCGGCTTCCTTTAACATGAATTTTCATGTAAAGATCCACGTCAATCATCTTTCAGCGGCTGCGTCATTTTGTTTCGTGTTTCTTGTGTCGTTTTTATTTCAATTTCTTGGTGGTTGCATTGTGAGTTATATAGATTGAAACATTAGTGAATCATTTCAAGGATGGGGGCCAACCTTGCAAAGCTGTGTCCGTCAAAAGGAAATGGATGTTTACCACGGGCTTTGACATAATGACAGTCTTGTTCCCATACAAATATAACCTCATGTTTATTGGACCTCAGACTGACGGCTGTACACCGCGAATCGTTTAGAAGAGTAAAGAAATTATTTGCGTATGGTTTATGTTAGTGATTATCTTTAAGGGGTTTTCAAACTGTTTAAAGGATTTTTAGGGTACTGTTGAGCATCATTAATGTTTTTTGCCATTGGAGGCAAAAAACCGACACTGAATTAGTGTTAATAACGGTAATAACTATTCACAGTTCACGTTGTTCGCTAATAGCGATTCAGGGTGTAACTTGTTATTGACGTTAATAATGATTCATTCTGAAGTTATTAACCCTAGAACAAGTCACGTGTGCCTTAAAGAGTTACTAGCGCTAATAACGATGCAGGTTGTACCTTAAGTGTTATCAACTCTAGTTACAATACACTGTCCTCGAAGTGTTACACGCTATTAATCATTCCCGGTGTACTTTTCCTGGTTACTTTTTCTTTTTTTTTGCAGGCGGAAGGCTACTGGCCGGCCGAGGCAATCATGGACATGCTGCAAAAAGTGGATGAGCTGGCAGCCACTGCTCTGGCTCTTCCCGCTGCAGCCCCACTGGAAGTTGAGGCCGTGGTTGAGGAAGAATCCGAGGCAGAGGAGGTAACAGCACCGGCCGCTGCTACTGCGTAGAAAACTGAGAGTGCTGTAGGACTTTTCTTAGGGTTTTGTTTAGGAATTTTATTGGTGTTTTTTTTATGGTTTGTTAGGGTTTTTTACTGTTAACTTAAAAAAAGAAGAAAATATTTTGACTGCTGTACACACAGGTGCAATTAGCCCCTTTGCAAAATAATGCAAAGGGAATATGGGTACACACCTCTGCATCCTTTGCCGGATGAGAAAAAAATACACAACAGGAATGATAGCAAATATATATATATATACATATACAACATGGGGGTGTGCACATGTTAAGTATCGGGAAAAACTGGTTGTTAGCAATAGCTGAGAGTCAAAGACTAGTGTGTTATTGTTGATAATTTATATGTACATGTCCAATATTTAATTGTTCGCTCAAAAAGTAGTGAGCGAGCGCAAATCAATTTGACAAGCAAACAGCACAATTGCTGTTTTTTTGACTGAATTCCAAGACTGTGTCGTAAAATCATTAGGACGATGGGGCATTCAAAGAAAAAATGATAAATATTCGTGGTTCTGATTGGAGCCAGTGAATTGTGTCAACTTTGTCTGTAGAACTTTGCATTATTATTGTTGAAAGATTGAGTCAATGTGTTTATCTTTCAGTTAAAAGTTGTTTTTGTTCACATTTCCGGGGGTGGGGGGGGGGGGGGAGGGGGGTGGGGGGGGGGGGGGGGAGGGGGGAGCACATGGACTCGGAATACAAAAAGGGCCAATGCCGTGATGTTTTGAAGCGTGTCGGTGTGACAATGTGAACCGCAACATCACTGGCCAAGAAGAGTCAAATGTTTGGAACATTTCACATAGCGACCTTTTTCCTGCGTTCTCCCTCTCCCTCTCCCTATCCTTTTCCTCTCTCCATGGTTCCCGCATAGAATCCCTCCTTATTACGCGTTTCCCTCCGACAACACTCTTTTCGTCCTCAATCATGGACAAAATGACCTACATCCAAAGTTTCAGTTTTTTGTGTAAATAAGTAACTACAATGAATTGTTTGAAGATGTTCGTAAGAATGATTATTAACAATAACTATTAGTTTGAGTCATAATGCATCTAATTGTACTTCAACATTTAAAAAAAATAAAGAAAAAGAAAGAAAAGACATACGATTGTACCAATCGTGGGCGTCTATGAAGTGTACAAATAGTCACCAACAAGGTATCAAAGAAAATGTCTTGAATTTTATAACGACGCTCGTTCCACAACAACATACATTATGTTGAGTTCCTTCCAACCGAGGATAGTGCATTACTCATGTTTTTGTGTTCTTGACCATCATCATTTTCACATCCCTTTCTTTTGGTCTTTTCCATTTTGTCTCTTTAGTATTTGTAAATTGCATGATAGTTTGTGATAAGATTGTAGTATAAATAAAATGGAAATAAAAAAAGCATTCATACCTTGAAGAGCATTGCAAATCCACACCTGACTTAGTACCGCTGACTATTTTTATTGTGGTACCAAACCGGAGTCCATTTAATATTGCGCGGTTCTACATATGTTAAGTACTCAATGATGGAAAGTACCGATTTCACTAGTTTACAAACTGCGATTTCGCCAGGTTAAAGTATTCGATACCAGTCTTAGTTTTAAGGCTGTTTATCACCTGGTTTTGCCTTTTGCTTCTTTCTACAAGGTCCTTGAAGGTTTTTTTAGGATTTGGATTTTTGATGGAGATTTATTTTCTTTCTTCGGGTTTAATTACCGTGACTTTTCTTGGCCGTTTAAATCTACTTGATTGCGCAATTTCTATGGCGTTTCTCTGAACTACGGTTTCAGTGTACCGAAAATCATCACTATAATGTCGTACATCGTATCGGATGTTTTAAGATACGATAAAGTTGACGTATTGTACTGAGGCGTCAATCTATGTATTGTGCGATTTCGGTACGATATCTCTGCGATACACCTTATATATTTGCCTAGCTACACGTGTGTACAGTAATATAGTGTCGTATATCGAGCAAATTCCGGGTAAGAAGCAGCTCTGTTTCGGTACTGTAGTCTGTAGTTACTAAAAAACTAAAAAACCCTAAAAAATCCTAAACCCGATTTAGCGAGTTTGCCGTTGAATGTCGATAACTTCACACCTGCCGATAGTCAACCTACACCCGTACGGTAATCCGTACATAATCTTTACCAAAAAAACAAATATTTCTCCAATTCAGCGAACTTTTGACTGGCCGTAAATTATGCCTACAAAATTTGAGAAATGAAAATCAAGGTACAAAGTCAACAATCTTGTACAAACTGCTGACGGTATGGTACAGCGTTAGGGTACAACGATAAGAATCTTTTTTCAGCCTCGACTGAAGAAATATGTTTGAAGAGGAATAACGGTGAGGATATCGACGACACTAAGATATTGATAGTCTCAATTCGATATACCGATTGTCGAGGCCCCGCAAAGAAGGACATAACATATAAATTATCGGCAAAACCTGCTACACCGTGAATCGCTATTAGTGTTAATGTTTTTTTCGTCTCTTAAAACATCTTTTCTCCGTACACACTTGTCGGATTGTAGATCTGACGGTTGCGATTGAAATCCAAGATTCTCAGCTTCCGATTGGCGGTCTTAAATTGAAAATCGGACACGTGTACACTAACACTAATAGTGATACACGGTTTACTGTAGACATTCTTTAGTAGTTTCCAGTGAAGAATATCCTGTACGGCTTGCTGTACCTGGTCACGTCCCACTACTGAGGGTAACCTTCCATCACACGAAAAGTACTGGATAAAGTACCTTTTCGTACTAAGCCGTACTGTTTTTTGTTTTTTTTTTACAAAAGATGTTTACCAGAAATTCGTTAAGATTCTCCAGACTTTTTGGCGAAAAAATCCACCGTCCGATTTTGAATTTTCGACGCAAACGCCCCTTCAATCCAATACCTGGCGAGTCTCCTCCAACTGTCCTCAAGAGGACACTCTGCGCTTATTGGACGCGTGTATTGGTCCACTTGTAAAAGTCAGAGTCGATCCACGACGAACGTGAAGTTATAAACTTACATGTGGCAAATGGCGTGTACCTTCTGACATCAAAGCCACCCTATTCAACGACAAAATCTTGGTTGTAAGACATCTTGTCACGCCTCCTTTATAAATGTGCACAATCAAGTACAGTACACCGCGAATCGTAATTAGAGTAATAAAAAAATTAGAGTACAAAAACTAGAAAAATAAATTAGCGTAATGAATGCTAATTTATGTGAGAGAGCTTTTTCAACTATGAAGTTTACTCTAATTTATTTAAGTACTCTAATTTGGCACTCTAATATCCTCTACTGTAAATAAGGTATTCACAAAATTTGCCAGAACGTACAGTTTATCGTCACTATGACGTTTGACTACGCGGTTTGTTAAAATGCATTTACATGATAACGGCCTGTATTAAATCATAATTTGTAATTTTTACTTAATAATGTACAGTTTTGCACGGTCGGAGGTTGTCCGTACTCCACACTATTTAAAAATATCAATATTAGAGTTGAAAACGCTAATTAAAATTTATCTCAAATAGAATAATGAAAAAAATAGAATCATTTACTCTATTTCATGTGACAGAGTCGAAATTTCGAGCGACCGAATTAGAGTAATTTACTCTAATTACGATTCGCGGTGTACAGTACACCGCGAATCGTAATTAGAGTAAAGAAAAAATTAGAGTAAAAAAGATAAAAAAATAATTAGAGTTATGAACTCTAGTTTGTGTGATAGAACTTTTTCAAAAAGGAATTTACTCTAATTTATTTAAGTATTTTAATTTGACGCGCTGAATATCTCAACTGTAAATTATGTATTCGTACAGAATCTGACAAAACGTACAGTTTATTGTCACTATGACGTTTGCACTACGCGGTTTGTTAAAACGCAGTTACATGATAGCGGCCTGTATAAAATCATTATTTGTACTTTTTTACTAAATAAAGTACAATTTTGCACGGTCAGACACCGACAGATACGCAGTTGAGATTTTGTACTTTTCAAAACTTTCATTATTCCCGGCCGGCTCAACAGGATCCTACGTGGTACCAATCGAAATCCAACACGTAAGCATTTTTTGCCTCGCTGACACGACCTGATGGAAAGGGTGCCAGTGAACGTGACCGTACGATTACTGAGAACGCCTGATGGAAGGTTACCCTGATTACTCGTAACATGATACAGGTCCAATACGACAATTTTTGGTCTCGATATACTCAGGCAGCACATGTGTACCTGACACGTGGAGCACACCAGTGTGTCATCGACTTCACGATCGGTTGGATTTGCAATATTTTGCGTATCTTTGACAAGCTTGAAATATTCTGCCAAACTTGGTCGTACTGTAATGTGTTTCTGCAATCGGACGGCCACACATTTTGTACCGGTACTGAAGAGAATCGAATATCGAAATCGATAGAAACCGAGGAAAAAATATCGCGCTTTTGGGCAAAATTCATACCCCGTATCGCGTATGTTGAGATAGTCCAAGATGTGTATCGCTATGGCACAACCGATTTTACGCTTTTTCAAAGGAGAAAAATTCGGTTTCATTTCGTTAATGATAATATCGCCATATCGAATCGACCTAGATTTTTCCGATACGGAAAATCGGAAATCGACAGGTTCAAATTAATCACGCCTTCCGACATTTTAATTTCCATTAGAGACAAGAAACAAAAAAAAAGCCAAAAATAAATAAATAAAAAATGGTACAGCACCGCAAATATTTTGGGGAAGACAAAAACCAGGACACCATTCCCATAGATAAAAGTCACTTCCAAGAAAAATAAGACCCACGGGAAAATCAAATTTATCAATAAAATAAAGTCGGTTTCAACATAAATCAATGTTAATTTCACATCAAAACTTTATTTTGGCCACCTGGTTTGTCAAAACCTGCCTCTCTAGAAACCAAGAATCCCAACATCCCCCTTTTCCCCAATTTGTTTTTTCCCAAAATTTCTTTCCCCCTACTTAAATTTCCAGTTGTTAAGGAAAGGGGAAAAACAAGGAAATTCCTCCAAAACACCCCTTTATACACCTTTCTATTTTTCCTGCTGTCCTTTAAAACGTTGAGAGTGTGCGTTTTTTGCACTTCACAATCGGGCGATCCAATGTTGCACTTCTTTTAATTCAACAAATGGTAAAAATAGACAAAATAAATTAAAAAATAAATAAAAAATGTGTCTTTCGAAGGGAACCATTTGCCCCCTTTTTGCCCGAATGGAAATACGGTTTCCTTAAAATCCGGGCCGGTGGTTGAAGGCCCCGCAAACGACAGGACAATGTTCAGCCAACCAGAAGGCGCCACGTGTCCTGCGCTCCAAGCTCGACAAAGCCGACTCCTGCCAAGCCACGTGACACGTGTCCCCTATCAGCACACAAAACACCCTGTACACGCACCAAAATCCAAATACACCATTTCCGTACTCCTCACTCCCTTAACTCTCCCCCCCCCCCCCCCCCCCCCTCCCTCTCCTTCACCCTCTCCCTCCCTCCTCTCCCCCCCTCCCTCTCTCCCCCCCGGGTGTACGGCCAGAGCCTCCCTCCCTCCCTCCCCGCCCCCCCCCCCCCCCCCCGCTCATCGCTCCATGTCGCCCTTGCCCGGCGGCCACATGACTCCCGCCACGTATTCCGCTGGCGCGGCGACCAGTGGCAGGCAGTCGTCGCACGTGCCGCTGCCGACGAGCGCCGCGGCCGTCGTCAGGACGAAGAAGCCGCCGCAGACCACCTGGTAGGGGAGGTTCGCGTCCCACATCGGGGGGGGGGGGGGGAGGGAGAGGGAGGGAGAGGGAAGGGGGGGGAGGGGGAGGGAGAGGGGGGAGAGGGGGGAGAGGGGGGAGAGGAAGTTGGATGAAGTGGAGGAAGAGGAGGAAGTTGGGAGTGGTATGGAAGGGGAAGGGAACGGGAGGGAGGCGAGGAGGGAGAGGATCGGTGAGTGTCGGCGGGGGAGCTTGAGGTTTGTAGGCGGAGGCGGATTTATTTCGACCGAGGGGATGACGGATGTGGGAAAGACGGTGACGTCATCCTATGCTGTAGAGTGTGGAAACGCTGTGTATGCGCTGTATTCTGTTGCCGCTTGTTATACGCGTATTATACGTGTGCGCGCACGATACGCGTATCTATGGGATGGCCGCATACGACAAAGCGCTTCACACCTTGTCGCACTCGGCAACAGTGCGTCAGAATATGTGTCAGACATCTCCCGCGGATCAGCCGACCTTCCGTCCGTAATGCCGTATCGACTACACCGCCAATCGCTATTAGCGTTGTGTACGCTAATCCCGTCCCGCTTTTTTTTTGTTTTATTCTCAAATAGCGTAGTTTATTCTATTTTTTTCTTTATTCTATTTAGGGTTATATTCAGTACGTTGTCTCTTAAATAGAGTGGTGTACGGTCAGTGTCAGACCGTACATAAATGTACCTTTTTAAGTTAAAAATTACAATAATTTAGTTTTAGTAATCGCGGACACATGAGAATGTGCGTTCTAAAAAGGAAAAAAACCAGGTCGTAAAAAATCCCGCTCGCACATATTCGTCCGACAGCCGCGTTTCGACCGTGTGAATGTACGATTTGTGTACGATTTGTCATATTTTGTACGGAAACTTATATTAGTGTAAGCATGTTTGCGACCGACATTTGTTTTTTCAAAGATCCAAATTACCATAATCAAACAATTAGAATGTATGATTTTTTCCAAAATTTTCAAATTCTTAAATAGCGTACACCACGGTAATTATTTGTATACGCTAATGAAACCTACACGCTAATAGCGATTGGCGGTGTAACTGATCGGCATGTTGCCGTACGGTACGGAAAGACAATACTACTGAGAGGTGTCGCAAAAATTCAAAATAGTGTGTCTCGTAGCGAGCACGGTTGTTTCTGGGCGGGCGAGCCGTGCGCGCGGGCGTCCTTGGCGAGGACTGCCCTCGCCTGCCAGCCGCAGGGTCGCGTCGGACGACACAGGAGTCCCAACCGCCACGCGACAGCAGAGCCGGTCAACGACCAATGCCGTACAAGATGCCTGCGCCAGGTGTACAATAATGTTCGGCGCAAATATCGTTGGCGACTTCATGCAAGGCGTACAGTACAGTATTGTACCGTATTGTACTTTGCGGAGGTCACTAAGGGTGACGTTCCTGAACATGTCGGACGGAAAAAAGTACAGCGTCTCGTGAGTACGATGTGCCGCGGACAAGGTTTCCGCGAAATCCAAAAGTATCGGCACGCTTATACTCTGGCTGGCCCAGTGGCCCTTGAATATGCAACATTGCTGTCAATTCCACTCATGTTTTCGTCAATGTAGTTCTTTAAACGGTTGAAATACGGCCACGTCATTTTATACTGGATTGAGTTAGGGTGCGTCTCCATGTGCCTAAGTAAGGGTTTTTTTCTGTCGTTTTCTTATAAAACTTAGAGCCGTACCGCGTAAGTTTCAACCGTACAAAAAAAATAAAAAATGAGAAGTACATTTTGCGTCATCATCGAATTTAAGATGTACTACTTATTGTCGTTTTGTGTTCTTCGACCCACGGCCACGCCAAAAAACGACATTTTCAAACTTTTCTTTAAAACACAGGGAAGATGTGTTTTAAAACAAAGATTTTTCAAAAAACAAATAAAAACACGTAGTCGCACGTGTAAGAAATTTCCAGGAAATTTCAAAAGAATTCAAGCGACGACGCAAAGTGCACGATCCGCTATGTTTTGTCGGTTTGCGTTCAGGTACGACAAATCAAAGTACACAATTTGTTTGGTTTTGTCCGTTTGCGCCTGGTACGGATTTTATTTCGCCAGGGGTCTCAAGATCCGATGCCATTTCACGTCGCGCGGACAAGAGACGCAAAGGCAAAGTGCATCTTCCTCAACCGTGAAACGGCACAGGCTGGATGGCGGTACGTCTACAATGTCACGAAAACTCATGCGACGTCACAACCTGCTACAAAAAATAGCGTGCGTCATCATAGATTGTAGACGTTGACAACCGTCACGGGCATTGTCAGCGTATACAATCGTCACACGCTTAAGTAACTATGTCGTTGTTACACATAGGGACACCCGAAATCCGGGTCCGCCGGATCTGCGCTAAAAAACAAACTTTTTTCTCTAAGTTTCAAGTACATGGAGACGCACCCTTAGATTATGCTAATATAAACTCTACATTAATAATTATCCCGATTGTAACCATTTTTCATTTTTTTGCCGACCGAATCACTGTTTTGTCGAACGTGGCATTCTTCCAATCGGTGGTATTTTTTCATTTTTTATTTTGAAATAAAAGTTTGATGCTCCGCATTGCGTCATGGAACTTCAAACTTCTACACTATATTTGTCACATACCTGCTAATTCTGTCCCGCTTTTTTTTATTATTCTCCATTAGTGTAGTTCATTCTATTTTTTTCTTTATTCTATTTAGGGTTATTTCTAGTACGTTGTCTCTTAAATAGAGTGGTGTAAGGTCAGTGTCACACCGTACATAAATGTACCTTTTTAAGTTAAAAAGTACAATAAATTAGTTTTAGTAACCGCGGACGCACGAGAATGTGCGTTATAAAAAGGAAAAAAAATTAGGTCGTAAAAAATCCCGCTCGCACATATTCGTCCGACAGCCGCGTTTCGACCATGTGAATGTACGATTTGTGTACGATTTGTCAGATTTTGTACGGAGACCTATATTAGTGTAAGCATGTTTGCCACCGACATTTATTTTTTCAAAGATCCAAATTACCATAACCAAACAATTAGAATGTATGATTTTTTCCAAAATTTCCAAATTCTTAAATAGCGTACACCACGGTAATTATTTTTATACGTAAAAAAAAACTTACACGCTAATAACGATTGGCGGTGTACTATACTGTCCTGCACAATAATGTACTGTGCTTATCCTAAAATAGTATAATAGTAAAAATACTAGTGTTGTGTATCGGTAAAAAATTTGTCGCGATAATACCAATACCGATAGTTATCGGTTATCGAACGGTCAACGGTCCCGATATATTTGTACTTTCTGTACTTTCTGTCCGTAGTGCTTTCTGTCCGGTAAACTGAATGGTAAATTTACGAGAAATGTACGGTTTTTTACGGGAAATGTACGAAATTTGACAAAAAAATACGTTGCACTTTGTAGTACTTTTTGGGCGGTTAACTGAACATAAATTTTACGGGAACGTACGGAATTGTACCGATAAACTGATTATCATGGAACGGTAAAAAGACGGCGTACACAAAGTACAACGGATGCAAAATAACATTATGCGCGCCGCCGGAATTGAACGGACGACATTCAATGAGAAAGTACGAGCGGACGGTTAGCGTGAGCGCTGGCATCTCGGAATGGCTTTTTTGGCGGCTTTTGCCAAAAAAGCCGACGGATTGACACGTGGCAGGTTTCCAGTGGATCCCAAAAAATAAAGGAATAAAGCCACGGCGTCGGATGTGAAAGGTACATCGTTTTAACTGGAGCCGTACTACAGTCGTACACATCTTATGTCGGCTACTGTACTTTCGGCTTGTACAAATGATCTGATTGGTATGTACCTCAAGGGTTGTGAGTAGGGCGCGTCGGGGGGGTAAGACGTACAGTTGAGTGTACATGCCGTACATTTATCTGTACGGCTAGTACAGTTATTGCCGATAGTTATCGTTATCGACATTATTGCCGATAAGTAGCCGATATTATCGGTTACTTATCGGCGATAAGACCGATAGCGATATATCGGACTAATATATCGATTATCGGGTCCCCAAAAAATGGCCCATATCGGTTATCGGCAAATCCTTACCGATACACAACACTAAAAAATACCTCCAAATATAAGCTCGTACACTGTTGTCGGTACTAAGGGCGTGTCCCCATGTGTTCAAGTAAGGGTTTTTTTCCGTCGTTTACACAGAAAATGGGACTTCCTACTTAAAAATATTACGCCGTACGAAAAATGGGCAAAAACTCAAATACATTTTGCGTCATCTTGGAACTTGAAAGGTACGGCGATTTGGCAGTATTATCATCACGACCCACTTCCAGCTCATCTTCACACTTGCAATGAAATCAAATCGCGACCTGCTTTTAATCAAAATACTACCCTATTGACGAATAGAAATCTTGGGTTGCACGCGTCAAAAGTTTTCATTTGTTTTTTTGCAGTTGGGAGAATACACGAAAAAAAAATTGTTTGTCCGTTTGCTTATGTTGTCCACTTGTGGGCGTCTACAATTGTCATTTTGTAGACGTAGGCTATTGCTTATGTCGTTCACGTGTGAGCGTCAACAAATGACAGTTGGCGTCGACAATTGTCCCAGTATGTCAGGAGCTCTTTGCGGCGTACAAATGTCCGCAGTTTGTTCCGAGACCGTTGGCGTCTACAAATGTCAACAGTTTGGGTTTCGCCAAGTATTGGCGACGTGTACAGGTGCCACACATTCAAAATAACGAACGCGCAAGTAACGATTCACATAGGCACACTTTGAAAAGTACACCGTAAAATCAGCGCTAAATTCCAAAAAACGTTTCAAAATATCGGTTACATGGGGACACGCCCTAACTGTCGAATACTTTGAGAAAGTACAGTAAATCCGCGCCACGCTGCAACATTCTTGGCCGTCGTAGACGCGCATGCTTGTCGCGATTCTGTGAGGAAACGGATGCGATGAAATGACTGTCGCCGCGAAGGTGCGCCTTGTCACGCAGATCTCGCAAGATGCGCCCCGCGTATATCATTAATATGATCAGTAATCGGACTGGCCGAGATTCGAGCTTGGGCTTTGTCGTGGAATGCGGTTGACATTGCAGTAATGGCAACAAAAGAAGCCGTATAGTGGGAGATAAAGAGTGTACAGAAACTGATGAATCGTCGAAGCTTCCATGAGACAGCAGCTCGATTACAGGAGCGGACAGCCGAATGAATTTTGCTCGATTTATCTCTGTTTGGTGCTGTTAATTTTCTATTCATTTTTCAAATGTAATGATTGGACTGTTTGCAATCATTGCGATTCTTTGCTCTCGGCTGTGGGCATTTTATTTAATCGGTGAATTCCGAACTCGTAATCGGAAAATCAACATTTCTGATAGCTGCATCGTGTCAGGCAATCATTGCCGGCTGTTTTGATGCAACTTTCTGCTCCATCCAAGCTCGTCGTTCATTTTTCATTTTCGCGCAATAGGTGTTTTACTTTGCATTAACACGGATACAAACCAGCGTCACATATTATGTATTTTAACGGTATAAGTTAAATGCGGTTCTAGGTAACAATTACAGTGGTGTCGTGTATCGGGTCAAACCTGATCGCGATAAGGGGGTCCCAGTATATCGCTCCGTAGCCAACAAACTTTTTATCGCCGTTGATAGCCTGCCTATTCCCACCGGAAAAAAAAATCACTTCCGCAACAGACGGACGTTCGAATAATGTACGGCTTTTCGAGCACCGACATTGTAGATTTCGGAAGTTCTCGGAAAACCGTACAAACGACCTTCCTCAAAATATTGCCGCATATAGAAGTAGGGTAAAAGTTGCGTCTTTCTGTGAAACAGGTCAACGGTAACCCGAAAAGCTGACGTAGCAAAAACAACATGCGAACGGCTATTTCGTTGTTTTCGCGCGTACTACACCGCGAATCGTTATTAGTGTCAAAGTTTAAATAGTGTTGAAGAAAATTTACCGTAATTGATGCTAATTAAGAATTTGAAACTTTTAAAAAAAAAAGTGTATTCTAATTTCGGCGTTTATGCTAATTTGGGAACGGCAAAAATGGAATATTCGCCGTACGATTATATACACTAATACATGTATCCGTACAAAATATTAGAAATCGTATGCCGTCGCGAATTTAAAATATCCGTACATGCTATACTAATTTACGTGTCAGACTAATCCCGTTTTTTTAGCGCACGTTCCTATGCGTGCGCGTCTGATTTAATTCATTTTTTGTAAATTTTCACTTGAAAAGGTACAGTTGTGTACGGTATGACATCGACCTTATACCACACTATTTATATTTTATTGTACTTTCGGGCTTTATTTTTTTTGTACGGTACCTTAATTAACGTGAAAGAAAAATTAAAATCATGTATCCTATTTGAAAAAAAAAATCAAAATTTTAAAAACCCAAATTAGTGACTTTGACACTAATAACGATTCGCGGTGTAGCGTACGCTCTCCACCTACCGTACACTCTCTCCCACTTCCACCATCACGCTCCCTCACACTCCATGTCTCACGTTGAACACTGTCTGATAACTACAACGTCACGGTCAACATTACGATGTCACGTCATGTCGCGGGAGTTGTGACACCATTTGTCATTGTAGACGTGTACATCCGTCGTTAGTTTTTGAGACGTCAATAATTGCCGCTTGTATTGTAGACGTTTACAACCGTCGTAGTTATTGCGTACGTCATCATGCATAGTAAGTTTCGTAGTCGTTTCCAACCGTCGCAAGTTGTACCCACATCTACACCCGTCACATTCCAAAGTTCCGATTTCATTTTCGCACATAGGGACGCTTTTCAAAGTAGTACGGAACAATTCACTACAGTCCAAAATACTTTTTCAAAGTATCGCCTACATGGGGACGTACCCTTAATGATTTGATAAATTTTTGGACGAAGCCGTACACATTTTATACGTTTGACACGCTTGGATGAGGTTTCGGATCTTGTTGTAGGACGCGGCGCACCGCGGAGAGCACTTCCATCAATGCAAGTTGATGCCGGCACCGGATATCGATACGACGTCACAAACAGGCATTACTAAAATTTCTCAAAAAAAAAAAAAACGTTTTCGTCAGCCGTTTTAGGAAAGCGTGGGGAAATTATGTAATGGAAAACTCGGGCCTTGAGGAAAGATCCAGTCAAACTGTCAAAGTATTTCATAACAGTTCCTGTTTTCGTACACATAAATTATCCCGACAAAGCGCACGTGTGAAACGAGACCGGACTTGGCGACTGAAGCAAAGTTCAGGAATGTTACAGAATTGATTTTGTACGAAAACCATACTATTTTGTGACGAGTACAAAGAGGCAATTCAGTATGGACTTTCAAACAAGATCGACACCGTTCAATATTTTGAGGACGGCTCCAGATGTCGTAAAACTAATGGTGTAAGTATCGACAAGATTGCCGTCATCAAATGCCACGTGAACGACATGACAGGACAAAAGTACAAAGGAATGGATAACGTATACAGAATTATGTAACGACTGTACTACAGGCGCAAACGTCAGCAGGTCCTAACCTGTTCACAGACCGTACAAATGTGTAAAGCTTCCGTACATAATGATACGTGGCAAAGGACGCAAGGATCCCGGAAAAATGGATGCAACAAGAATGTCAAACGTAGAAGGGAAGGGGACTGAGCTACAAGACCCACCTGCTATGATGGCGTCCTTCAGGCAAGTCAAATTTCATGATTGGATGATCAACACGGTTGCACCGGAACACATGTGCTTCAAGAGATAGTGGTTCTCCAGTTTTTCCACCATCTCCCCTGCTCGCATCTGTGTAGAGATAACAATTGAGCAAAACGTGCCATTCAATGCCAAAATGTTGTTAGAATCAAATATGTAATCGGCCCTTGCGCGACTGACGCTCAGCCGTCTCGTTTGGTTTTAGTTTAATTGTGTGTTTTCGTTCGCGTCTTAGGCGGGTTGCCCATATAAAAAAGAAAGGGTTTTTTTCCGTCGTTTTCACAGAAAATGGGACTTGCAACGAGAAAACCTTACGCCGTACGAAAAATGGGCAAGAACCAAAGTACATTTTGCTTCATCTTGGAAATTTAAAAGTACTCCAATCTGGCGTTACTATCTTTTCGACCCACTTCCAAGTCCCGCCAGCTCATCTTCATACTTGTACTGAAATCACCTCGCAAGGTGATTTAATAAAAGTATTAGCCAATTGACGAATAGGAAAACGGTATTGCACGCATAAAACGTCTTCGAAATTTTTTGCACGAGGGAGAGTACACGCTATTTTTTTCCCTGTTCGTCACGCGCGTGTACGTACCAAAATGACAAGCATGTACGGAAAAAAAATCGTTAGGGTCTAGGACCTCCACTTTCATTCATAGGTTCTTTTGCAAAAGTTTACGTCGTCCTCATCTCTCGCGCTCTTTCTCACTCTACCGCTCCTCTTTCTCTCTTCTCTCAATGAAATGCAACAATAACAATATCAAATAAAAAATATATATTTTTTCTTTTTTTTGAATGTTTTGGGTCTTAGTTTGATGGCATATCGAATGATAAAAGATAAGAAAAAGAAATCGGGAAGCCATGGCGAAAATTTTACAACCTCATGACTTCAAAAAGTAGCATGAATTCACAATGTCACAAAACCCTAAACATCTACATTGTCACAAAAAAATTAACGTCTACAATCGTCGCCGTTTTTGTAGACGTCATCATTTTTAGGAAGTTTCGTAGTCGCCTATATTTTGTTTCATGGTCCGTTGCACATTAAGTAGACGTCTACAACTGTTACACATTTACAATAACGAAGGCCCTAGTAACCATTTCGTTCTTAGGCATAGGAACACTTTGAAAATAACACCATAAAATCTGCACTAAAATCTAAAGTAACATTGCAAAGTTTTGGTTACATGGGCACACCTCCTTAGTTGCATAGCCGATTCTTGGTCTCGCGTAAATTTTATGTGGCGACGGTCGAGTCAAAGGAACACGTTTGAAATGAACGTTTAAACAATACTTTTGATAAAATGATGTTTCCCGTCTAGACATAATTTATTTATAGACACTTCTTGCGCATTTTATGTACGGTTTTGTTTAGTTTAAAGTAGTTACGTTACGTTTGGTGAGCTTTTATATTGAAGCGTAGCGAGAGAGAGTGAGAGAGAGAGGTATCTTTTTTTGAAGAAAGTTTCCCATGGAATATACTCGATTTTGCAATTGTGTAGTCTCCATTGACCCACAGAATGAGCAGCCTATGTAAAGCCTCTAGGATAATATATGCCCCTTCGACTTTCCCAATGAATAAGTGCCACCCTGTCACGCAAGTATTCTAACCACTCTCATCGTTGTGAGGACGTGACTCCCTTGAGCCAAACGCAAAAAGAATCACTGACTTTGCTCCGCTAAGCAGTAGTTATGTCTGGCCAAAGGTAGCTTATAAATACAAAAGGTCACTTGGAGAGAGGCGCCTCAAAAACTTTTTAAGTCCCTAAACCCGTACTCACACCTACCTTCTACTAAACCTTAGACAAATCACGAGACTGTATAGTAAAAGAAGGTACAATGGCGGGTGTACTTCTTGTACAGCCATTGTACGACATGACCTTCTGGTTGACGCCTATCAGCCAAGGAGCCATGGTTCCTCCTCCCATCTTTTCCTGCATCTAATTATGTGGCGCCACGTGGCACTGCGCGCCGCAATGTCCAAAAGCCGCCAAAAATTCACTCCAGATTTGCGGCTGCGATAATGGCGGTCCGATCAATTATTTTTTGTGGTCCGATTCGCGTCCGCGCACGCCATATAATATATGTGTCGTTTCGTTAGTTTGGTACCGTTAAATAAAATAGTTGTCGGGTAACATTTTATATATTTATTAAACCCAATGTATCTAACGATTCATTTACGACTTAATGGATTGAGCGGCAGGTTACTATGGACATTGAGGGACCTAGGATCAAATCTAAGTCAGTCCGTCATTTCGGTAATCCTTTAATCTGTCTGTGTGAGTATTTGTTTGACTATGGGCAGCCATGATATCTCTCTCTTATTCCTCTTCTCCAGAGACTAACATAGAAAGTGAATAATAATTACTTTTTTTCAACACTCCCGTTAATTCTTAATCAACTATTAATTTTAGCCCACAATTTTCTTTGTAAAAGTTTAGTTTAGGACAAGGTACTGGTTTTTTCATCATGTCTGCAATCATCTCTTTGTCGCTTTTATGAACCAGTTTAATTATCTTATTTTCGACCTACTCTCAAACAAAGCTTAGTCTGATATCCATAGGTTTAGCTTTGAAATGGTGTTTTGGGTTAGATGCAATAGAGATAGCAGCTTGATTATCACAAAAGACCTTTTGGGTTTCAGACTTCATTAACCCAAGTTCCTGAAGGAGAGATTTAACCCATATTAATTATGTGGTGGGAGCACGAAAGCCATGTACTCAACCTCGATAGTTGACTGAGCAACTAATTTATGTTGTTTGCTACTCCAACAGCATGCCCCACATCCAATTTGTATGAATATCCAGTTGTGGGTCGCCTTAAAGGCACATCCCCATAACTGGCATCACTCGAAGTAGTGATGTCACTGAGCTCCCCTCCCAAATGCAACCACAATTCCCTTATTCCCACCAAATATCTCATCACCCTTTTGGCTGCTTCCTTGTCTCTTTTCTTGGGCTCATTTAGACTCCTACTCAGGACTCCTACAGCTGCAGCTATATCTCGACGAGTACATTTCATAAAGTAAATTAAACTGCCAACCTTTTTTCTTCCTCATCCATCTCATCATTCAATATCAATATTCCTCCCTCTTCACTCCCCTCTAATATTTTTGTTAGATCCATGGGAGTAGTGCATCCATTTGCTTTGTCCATCTGAAACTTTTCTAGCATATTACGAATAACTTCCTTCATAGTGAGTTTTATAATTTTATTCCCTCTATCCCTCTCCATTTGAATCCCCAAAATGTACTTTGCTTCACCAAGGTCTTTCATGTCAAACTGGCTTCTTAGATCCTATTTTAGTTTGTTAATCTTATCTAAGGACTTGCTGAAGACTAACAAATCATCCACATAAATAGCAATAAATATCACTCTATTCTCATATTCAAATAAATATATGGAGTGATCTGAACTTATTCTTATATACCCCAAACCGATCACAAACTCATCTAGCTTTAAATTCTACAAGGGCGCGGCCTGCTTAAGGCTATAAAGTGATTTTATCAATTTGCATACCTTGCTTTCTTCTCCACTTTCCACGAAACCTTTCTGTTGCTTCAGGTAGATTTCCTCTTCTAACTCTCTCGTAGGAAGGCAGACTTAATATCCATCTGGGGTGTTTCCATATCCTCTGCTACGGCTAGACTCAAGAGGATTCTCACGGAAGGAAATTTGACTACAAGTGCAAAGGTTTCCTTGTAGTCTATTCCCTTTTTCAGAGTATAACCCTTAGCAACCAATCTAGCTTTGTATATTCTAATGGTATTATCTGAGTTTAGTTTAAGCTTAAAAACCCACTTACACCCAATTGTTTTTTGGTCCGGGGGACAATCTACCAACTCCCATGTATTATTGGCTTTGATGATGGAGGCCATTTCTTCATTTATAGCCGTGATCCACTGGCTACTTTCTAGGGTATTTATGGCCTCTAAGTACGTATCAGGTTCATGTGGATGCGACGTCTTTGTGAGTTGATTGTTTGTTTGTCTTTCTTGAAGTCGTTTACTACTTTTTCTTCCTCCTTCAAAATATGATGTCGGTATGGAAGGCATCCTCGGGTTCCGTTTTGGAATATCTTCAGCTTCCCTATCTTCCAATTCCAGTGCCCATCAAGCCCCTCATCTCTTTCCACTTCATATTTTGGCGTTACCTTGGTTGTTGTCTTCTCCTAGTTCTCCTTTGGTTGATCTGCAGATTTTTCTTTTTCCCCCTTTTCTTTTTTATTCAACCATAGTCAAAGTCAGAAAACAGATCCATTTCAAATCTGATTTTGGCTTTCTTATTATATTTGAATGGATCAATGGACTTTACTCCATTCATCACCACTATGTGTTTTACGAAGATGATACCTCTCTTTTTCAAGTCATACACTCGGTATCCTTTTGTGCTCTCATCATATTCTACAAGGTATCCCGATTTCCCTTTTCCCTCTGGTTTCCATTTAGTCTTATCGGAATCCAAACTGTAGACTTGAATTCCGAACACTCTCAAACTAGAGAAATATTGCTTTCTCCCTGTCCACCTTTAATATGGAGTTTCCTCCTTATATGCTAAAGTTAAGACTCTATTTCTGATGTAGTTTGCATAGTTCATTAACTCAGCCCAAAAGTGCATCCCTATCCTCTTATCAATTAGCATGCATTTGGACATATCCTTTAAAGTTCTATTAACTCTTTCTGCTACTCCATTTTGTTCCGGATTGTAAAGAACCGTTTTCTCATGATGAATTGCTTCTTCTTCAAGAAATTCTTCAAATTCCCTTGGGGTGTATTCTTTCCCATTATCACTTCTTACCTCTTTTATTGAGGTTTCATGTAGTTTCTCACTCCATACGTTGTATTCTTTGAAACATCTCAATACCTCCGGCTTATGTTTGAGGAAGTATACCTTAGTGTATCTAGAGGAATCATCTGTAATAGTTAACATCCATCTCTTCCCTCCATGTGAAGTATACCTAGCAGGTCCCCAAACATCAGTGTGAATTAGATCTAATACTTTCTCTCTCCTAAAAGAAGTTGCCTTTGGGAATGGAAGTCTAGAGTTTTACAATTGAAGCTTTTCCATCAATTAGAACCTTTAAGTCAACAGATCCGAGAAGACTAGTGGTTTATACTCTACCATCTCCGTACTTCATCTCAACAGTTGGGATGTTCCTTAGTTTAGTAAACCACCTCTTATCCTTGCATGTATGCATTGAGGCTCTTCATTCTATGATCCACCCACCCTCGGATGGATCTCTCTTACCTCCAAAATCACACTTTTGTCTCTGTGGAATGTTCACATGTTTCTCAGTGTTTTTTGGATAGAGAAGGAGCTCCTCAAGCTCTTCTTCCGATTCAGTTGCTTCCTCCTCTTCCTCATCATGAACTTGAGTCAAGAATGCCTTTTCTTTCCTCCATCCCTTGAGGTTTCTTGTCCATCTTTCAATTGGAGATTAGCAAGTTTGACACAATCTCCCATATAGTGTCCTGGTTTCTTGCAAAAATGACAGAGTCCTTCTCGAGGATTTCCTCTCCCCTGTCGATCAAATCTGCCATCTTGTCCTCTTCCTCCAAAGTTTTGATATGGATCTTTCCCTTTCTCCTCATCACGCTTGCGCCAATCAGATCTTGTAGTTAATGCTTCAACACTTAGACTCCCTCTCCTAAGTTTTAGACTCCCTCTCCTAAGTTCTATGGTGCTTCTTTTAATAAAATCATTCATGCTTCAACACTTAGACTCCCTCTCCTAAGTTTTAGACCCCCTCTCCTAAGTTCTATGGTGCTTCTTTTCCTAAAATCATTCCCACTGTACCATCCCAGTTCCAATTCATTTCTCCTATATCTTGCAACTAATTAATGATATTCTCATACTCTTCAGGTATCTTCATCGTCAAAGGGTTTACTCTTTGTTTCTCACAACATGATTTACCTGCACTCTCTAGCTCTCCAAATAATGCACCTAGATCATTGCAATAATTGTTCATGCTTCCTCCCTTATAAGTATGGGCTACAATTTTTTTTTCTGCCAACTGTTCCTGCTGCAAAGATCCACTCTTATATTTGGTAAATATTGATATCCAAATCTGAGAGAAAGATCTGACATGCATAAGGGGAATAGCAATACCCTTCACTACACTTTTGAGGATTAAGAGTTTTACAACCTTGTCTTTATAGTTCCACATTGTATATTATATTTGCTCAGTCTGACTTAATGTCAACGTTGTTGGTGGTGCTGCTACCGGTATCGTCTTTGGCAAGAGTTTCACTCAAGGTGCAACTCCTCCCTTTTCTTCTTCCATGACCATCTCCTTCCCTTCCTCGTCACTGTCATTGGTGATTGTGGTAGTTGTTTTGACTGCTGAAGTGGTGGAGATGCTAGAGAAGCTTGTTCCGATACCAGAGAAGCTTGTTCCTCCAAATCTAGGTTGAGTTGGACAAGGAATTTTTCCTGACACTATGCCCTATAGGTGCTTCTCAAAAATTTCCCCCTCCATTATTATTTCCAAATAATAAAAGTCACATCCATCAAATATGGGCACCCTAGAGGGTGGGCCCATAACGTGCAATTGTGTGGTCTTCATTGATGTAGAGAATGAGCAACCTATGTAAAGTCTTTAGGATGATATATGCCCATTCGAATTCCCAATGAATAAGTGCCACCTTGGCACGCAAGTATTCTGACCAGCCTCACCGTTGTGAGGACCTGACTCCCTTGAGCCAAACGCAAAAAGAATCAGTGAGTTTTCTCCCCTGAGCAGTAAGTTATGTGTGGCCAAATGTGGCTTATAAATACAAAAGGTCACCCGGAGAGAGGCGCCTCAAAAAATTCTAAGTCCCTAAACCCATACTCACAGCTACCTTCTACTAAACCCTAGACCAATCACAAAACTCTACAGAACAAAAAGGTATAGAGGTCGGTGTACTTCTTGTACGGCCATTGTACGAAATGGCCTTGTGGTTGACGCTTGTTAGCTTGGGAGCCATGGTTCCTCCTCCCATCTTTTTCGGCATTGAATGATGTGTCGCCACGTGGCACTGCGCGCCACAATGTTCGAAAGCCTCCAAAATTTCACTCTAGATTGGGGGTTGCGATAATGGCTGTCCGATCAAATATTTTATGCGGTCCAATCCCTGTCCGCGCGCGCCGTAGATTATATGTGCCGATTCGTCTGGTTGGTAACGTTAAATGAAATTGTATATTTATCAACCCAATGTATCAAATGATTCATCTACAACTTAATGGATTGAGCGGCAGGTTACTGTGGACAATGAGGGACCTAGGATCAAAACTAGGTCAGTCCATCATTTTGGTAATCTTTCAAATTGTCTATCTGAGTCTTTCTCTAATTATTGGCAGCCATGGTGTCTCTCTTTTATTCCTCTTCTCTAGGGACTAATATAAGAAGTGAAAAATAATTACTTTTTTTCAACATATTTTTTGGAATGATCTCTTTCATGCGATATTTTGTGATTGCATTCGCTTATCTTTTGCACTCCTTTTTTTTATCGATCCACCAAGTCGTATTGGAGCCTTCTGTGCTCTGTTGAGGCGAGGAAGGTGGATAGTTTGGCCGCCATCAGGGGGAAAAAGAGGAAATCCCCATCCCTTATCATTCCACGTCCTCCAAATCCGGATTTACACCGGATGTAAAAGATATTGATATATATGTATTTTCTAGGTCTATTTTTGGATAGAAAAAGAGCAAGCCGTCTGCCTCTAAACTCCCTTCTCCAAGCCCCCACACTTGTTGTAGTCATTCAAGGCTGGATACGGAGTTAGAGCCATGGCTGCCTAGGCCTTCTAGAGAGACAGGAGTAGAAATTGGTAGATTTACCTAAAGGGGGTTTAATGGACCCTAGATTTGATTATGGTACCTATCGTCCGTCAAACTAGCCATAGCCGTTAGCTTTTTCTGTTAAGTCTAGGACGAATGCTGAAGTATATAGGGTTTGATATATATTTAAACATTTACAAGTAGGACATTTTGTTTAACTAATAAATAGTACGGTAGAACATAGAACTAGTTTTGTACTATGGTATCGCACGAAATAAATGTTGTGAACATTTATTTCAACGGCTTATATTCAATCCGGTCTTCATCGAACAACAGTGATAGGAGCCGATATCGCGTAGAGGGCATTTTGGCGTTTTCCGGTCGCTGCCACTAGTTATTCTTTTTTCTGCGCACTTAAAGGAGTCCAAGCTACACAACTCAGCTGGCCATTTTCGTGATTCTTTTTGCTGCGCACTCAGGGGAGTCCAAGCTACACAGGGGTGTAGTCGGTCAAAGTTTTTTCCTGCTACGATGGCTGCATTTCTAAGGGAAAGTCAAAGTGGGTGAATGTGTCCAAAACTCATATTCTAACTTTGCATTCTTTGGTGGAACCGAGCACACAAAAAGTCTTATTTCACAGGGGTGAAGTTGTATTGGGGATCTTATTGTCAAGGGGTCCATCATTTATGTTTGTATCAAATTGGAGTCGGCACTAACTAGATAAACTTCTTTGAATCTGTGAATTCTGTGGGGGGGTGGACCCCATAGAGTTTTAGGTTATGAACCCACCATTTATGGTGCCTATGTTTGATGGAACAGGCTTCACCTATTGGAAGTTTACGATGGAGCGATTGCTTTTCGAAAAGCACTTATGGGGAATTGTTTTGGAACAAGTGAGGTTTCTGCCACCTGGCTTCGGTTGAAATCACTATGGAGATTCATCTGGGGCTTCCCAAAAAACTAACCAGAGTTCAGATGCAACGGAAGGTGAAGGGAAAATCATTGCCATAGAAGAGGAAAAAGGGGAGAAGGGAAAAGGAACACCCATGGTGAGGGGAGCTAGACTCTCGGCTACGGTTTTACTTGTAGGCGTTATAACTAAAACTGAAGAAAATGATAGTAAAATCCGGGAGAATAAAAACACTATAGCAAAACATCTAATACTTAGATACGTGTCTAAGTCCATAGCTATCACTTTCTTCAACCTAACCAAGTCTTTAGAAATATGGGAAACAGTGATTCGAATTTATAAGAGTGAAACTATACAGAGGTACCAATTAGTAAAACAGGAAATAGAGGCCTTTGTTTATAAAGGCGGTAGCATGAAAGAGTATTGCAATGATATTGTTGCATTATATGTTGAGTTTGCTAGTGCATTTTATATAGAATTTGAGGTGAGAAAGATTAACACACTAATCATGAAACTTCAAGATGAGTATGAAGAAGTAATTTACCGTATGCAGGCAATGGATTGCTCCTCATGGACTTGGAGCATTACCATGGGGATGATTCTTGTGAGGGAAAGCACTTTGGAGATTCGTAGGGGAAGTGACTGGGTGAATGCAGTGACAGTGCTGGTGACTAAAGGAAGCGTGATAAGAGGAATGATGGTGATTGGCGGAAGCATGATGAGAGGAACGATGGTGACTCGCGGAAGCATGATGAGAGGAAGAAATACAAAGGTAAACCTTATCGGAAATTTGGTGGAAAGAGAGGGAGAGGAAAAGAAAGGGAGCTTTCGAAAAAGGGGTTTGCTTCTTTTGTAGAGAACCGGGTCATTATATGGAGGAATGCCCTTGTTTGGAAGAACTTAGAAGTTGGTATGTAAATGAGGAGGAAGAAGGGGAAGAGGAGAAAGAGGATGAAGATATTTGGAGCTTCTTCACATCGGTAGAATGGAGAAGAGAGAAAAGCACACAGAAATTCCACGAATGCAACAATGTGCTTTTGGAGGTATAAGGGAAGTAAAGGGAAGGGAGGTACTTGAGGGAGTTAGACATGATGAGGATGTCAAGGAGTGTAGAGAATATGACTTTGAAATAAGAAAGTCAGATCTAGGATTTATAATTGTAAAAGGGAAAAATAAATATAATGAGGATAATTTTATAAATATTTTGGAAACAGAAAACAGGTCGGAAAGGGATACTTCAACGGATTCCGAGGAAAGGGGAGAAAAAAATCTAGAGGGGGTTTTAAAGGATAGGGGAGAAGAGGAATATTTAATGAAAGGTTCAAGGGAGGAGAAAAATTTATTGGAAATAAAATTAGGAAGTGATAGTGGAATGAATTCCATGGGAGAGAGTGAGGAAAGTTCAAAAAATGGGGTGAGTATCATGGATAAAAATATGAGTACAGAAGATGTAGATTTTATAAGGAACTTAGTGGGGACTCTTGATTTAAGGATAAGTTTGGGGGGTAATGGTTTTGACATCACTAATAGGAGTGATGTCATTTATGAAGGTGTGTTTGTAAAAGAGGGGTTAGCATCTGTGTGTGTGTTGCAGATTGGGGATGGGGCTGGCTGTTTGAACTGCAAGAGGGAATTTGTATTATGCTTGGAACAAAAAGGGATGAGGTGGATAAAATCCTTGCTCCAAAAGCTCAGATTTATAAAAAATGGCATGAAAAATATAATGTTTGATAAATAAGATGCCCAATGTCTATTTTGACTCATCTAATACACTTCTTTAAACACGGGGGTATTCATTTAAAGTTTTATGAGAGGAAAGAAAAAGAAAGAAAATTTGTTTTTTGTTTTGTTTTTGTGTGAGATGAGAGAAAAATAGACTAGAAAATAAGAGGAGTGTTGATATTTGCGTATTTTCTTGGTCTATTTTAGGATAAAAAATTTAGCAAAGGCAGTTTGCCTCTAAACTCCCTTCTTCAAGCCCCCTCACTTGTTATAGTCACTGAAGGTTGGATAAGGAGTTAGCGCCAGGGCTGCTTAGGTCTTCTACAGAGATAGGAGTAGAAATCGGTAGATTTACCAAAAGGGGGTTTGACGGACCCAAGATTTGATTCTGGTACCTACCGTCCGTCAAACTAGCCGTAGCCGTTAGCTTTGTTCGTTAAGTCTAGGACGAATGCTGAAGTATAAAGGGTTTGATAGATATTTAAACATTTACAAGTAGGACATTTCGTTTAGCTAATAAATAGTACAATAGAACATAGAACTAGTTTTGTACTATTGTACCGAGGAAATAAATCCTGCGAACATTTATTTCAACGGCTAATATTCAATCCAATCTTCATCGAACGGTCGTGATAGGAGCCAATATCGCGGAGAGGGAATTTTGGCGTTTTTCGGTCGCCGCCACTTCAGATAACACGTGGCAGCATCGTACGGGTTTACGGAATCTCCGAAGAGCAAGACAAGAAATCTGGATGTGACTGATGTCACTATTTTGGCCATGTTGTACAATTACCGTACAGAAAGTATTCCGATACTTATACTTTTTGTACGGTACAGTCCTATGATTGGTCCGTACTTCAGTTGAAGGGGTTTTAGAGAGGATAGAGGGTTTTAGAGAGGATATAGGACTTAGCATTTTTGGGTAGGTAGCTGCCTCTCTCTGAGAGCACTTCTGTATAAAAGGCTAACTTTGGCCATCCATAACCATCAACTCAGTTGACCATTTTAAGTGATTCTTTATGCTGCGGACTCAGTGGAGTCCAAGCTACACAAAGGTGTAGTCCGTCAAAAATTTTGCTTGCCACGGTGGCTGCATTTCTAAGGGAAATTCAAAGTGGTGAATGTGTCCAAAACTCATATTCTAACTTTGCATTCTGTGGTGGAACTGAGCACACAGAAAGTCTTATTTCACAAGGGTGAAATAAATTGGGGTTCTGATTGTCAAAGGGTCAATCATTTGGGTTTGTATCAACTTGGAGTCGGCACTAACTAGAATAGCTTCTTTGGATCTGCGAATTCTGTGAGGGATGGACTCATAGAGTTTCAGAAGAAGAAGCCCCGTTTACTTTCACCAGGAGAGGGAGAAAGTTGAGAATAAAATCATTGAATTAGAATACAAACCAGATAGGGAAATGGTCACCGATATGATGACAAAACTTGTGCCCTACCAAAATTGTGGTTTTGTACAGAGAATTGTATATTCAATCTTAAAAGTGACTAAGAATTAACGGGAGTGTTGAAAAGGGTAATTCCTAGATCACTAGTTTATTTCCTAGACTCCACACAGGAGAGAGAGAGAGAGTTAGGCAGAGAGCCACCATAGCTGCCTCCCTAGTAGGCAAAGTGTAGGCTAAGGAGAGAGATAGAGGCAAAATGAGTACTTACCAAAAGGTTTGGACAAACCTAGATTTGATCCTAGGTCTTAAAGAATCTAAGGTTTGGACAAACCTAGATTTAATCCTAGGTCTTAAAGAATCTAGTATAGTCTTCCGCATTATCCGCTAAAACGTGGATGAATCCTTACGGATAAATGTTTTGATAATTTTATAAACAGTTCACATTCAAATATTTCATGATACTCAAAACCAACAAAACTAGTGAACATGGAATGGAAAAAGGATGACGGCGGCAAAGTACAAACGGCCGCAAAAATCAGTATGCGTGCTGTCGCAATCGAACAAACGACATTGATTGGGAAATTACGAGCGGACGGTCCGGGTGAGTGTTTGCAACCCAGAATGGCTAATTTGGCGGCTTATGCCAAAAGAGTTGATAGATTGACACGTTGCAGGTCTCTAGAGGTCAGAGGGAGATGGGACAAATCCATGGCGTCGGACATGGAAGGTACATCAATTCCATTGGTGTCGTTCAAAAGCCGTACAGATCGTTTTGCAGCTAGTGTGCCTTCTGTTGTACAAATTGTATGTTACAAATTGTATGTTGCAGTATTCTAATTTGTAGATAGGTCACTAGATAGGGGTTGTGAGTAGGACTTTAGAACTTAGGTAGTTTCCGAGCACCTCTCTCCCAAAGAGCTTCTGTATATATTTGTTGACTTTGATCAGCCATCACATTCCGCTTGTGTGAGCATTTTCAGTGATTCTTTTTGCGGCGGACTCAAGGGAGTCTTGCCTTGAAGTTGGTCAGAATTGTTGCTTGCCTGGGTGGCTGCTATTCTTGTTTAAACCAAAGTGGGTCCGGGCTATCTTAGAGGCTTAGGTTGAGTTGTGCATTCTGGGAGGATATGGAGCCCCCAGAATTTCATAGGTTACGTTGTAATTTATGGTTTTGAACATGAAATTATTTTTCCCGAATTTCCTTCCAATGCCAATTTAATGTGTTGTAATGTTGCTTAATTTGAGTGGCGAACATTGAGTTGAAAATCGATCCTATCTGAAATGGGAAAAGTATATATATAAAAGATAATAAACGTGCTTCAAGTTTTTGAGAAACTTCTCATGAAACTAATTCGCCCAAATCTAGGAATTCATAAATTGAATCCACGTTTTTTTTTTCTCACCAAGCAGGTGTAAAATAATATGTTACATATATTTTTGTTCTTCTCGTAGTACCATAGTTCAAAAGTAGGCGTTTCTATTGTAGGCCTTCTGTAGGCGCCTTTATTGTAAGTTGTGTTATGGGATTTTCATGTGATCTTTTTAAATCGCTACTTTGATTAGCGACCATCCGATCGTCCAAATCTGACGATAGTCCTATCGTAAGTTGTGTTATGAGCTTTTCATGTGATCTTCTTAGATTGCTACTTTTATTAGCGACCGTCCGATCGTCCAAATCTGACGGTTTAAATAAAAAATAACTCAAAACTCACAAAAAAATATTAGTCATGACATTTAATTCTCTATCGATCGATGTGCAACTCAACCCTATTACTATTATTTTTCATTTTGCGACCAATACAATATGGGTCTTAAGGTCATATTGTATGTTTTGCGTACAATAGGCATATTGTATGGGCGTACTTTCACCTACTTTTGAACTATGCGTAGTCCTTTTTCCTTTTGTTTGTAATGGTCCCGTGTCAAAATTTGGGTGACCAACGTTTTGACCTTCTGGAGTTAGTCAATCGTGTCCATTTTCAGTACGGACATATCTGACCGGCAAGTTGGCCCAACCAGCCCTGAAAGTACAAACTATTATTAGCTGTACGACTTTTTCTGCCTTTACAAGATTTGACTTTTCTGCGATAAATGCGTGCATGTGAACAAATTATCTAGCAGAATCTAATAAAATCTGACTGATTAGTCGTTTTATGACAAAGCTTTCACCTCGACTTGGTTATGTTTGGCTCTTTGCAAAAAAACCTAATAAACCCTAAAATTTCCTGTTAAATCCAATTGAACCGTCGTAATTGGCCTTTAAATTAGTATAGATTTGTTAAATGAAATACTATTTCAAATGCAGAAACGACAAATCCTGCCTGCTTTGTCGTCTTTATTTGGTTTTGTCGTCTGCTTGTCGCAAATGTTCACACATAATCGCATACCTGCGTTTTTTCCGACCAGATTAAAAAAAAAAACAGTTACATGAAAAAAACAAAAAATAATCAGAAAACGCAAACGACATACCGTATCTGAAAGTTTTAAACTTTTGGAAGCACGAAAAGTGAAACTAGAAAACGAAGGCAATCCGATGCCGTACGGTACTGTACTTCTGTAAGCAGCAAATATTTAGTGTATATAGGGGAGATACATATCGACAAAGTAAAATATTTGTCGTCGACCCAAAATCTGAAATGGAGCTACGCGACAACAAACTTTGGGACAACGAGCTTTAGGACACTTTTAAAAAGGTCTTCGATACCGTACGATTTTTAGGTGAAACGGTAAAGCAAGCGAAACTGCGTATTTTCATGACGGCTTTCCTTGCCCCGTGCCGTACGCATGCTAACGACAACCCCCCCTCAAAAAACGTTAAATTATATAACAGATTGTGAAAAAAGAAAAAAAAATCACCTATACGGTGAAAATTAGTGTTGGGTATCGAAGACCTTTTGCCGATATTCGATATATATCGAATTTTAGGTACCCGATAATCGATATATCGCTTCGATATATCGAAAATCAAAATATCACGCTATATCGCCGATATATCGTATCGTCAATATATCGAGGTATTTAAAAAAAAAGTGAAAATTTTCATAAGTCTCCAAAGTCACGTGACTTCGGACAAGGTGACCGTAAAATCTTTGCCGAAAAGAAATACGGTTTTTTCCTGAAAGTCATCAGAGTGAAGTAGATCTGGTACACTTGCGAAGTACACGTACGTAATACACAAGTACGGAGTTACGTAAGAAAATGGTCGGTTCTCAAATCTTTGACGATTTTAGAGATTTGATCGTCAACTTACAAGAACCACTCAAATCAAAACACGTATGTAAAAAGTTGATTACAGAAGATACGCGATGTTAACCGAGGCCTCTGTAATACATAAATTTTGCTGTCCGTACTATTCCAGAGACCTCCTCATGTAACCATACCCCAAATAATTAATTATATGAATTACAGGATTAGTACTTTTTTGTCGATTACATTTTGCGGCGTCTACCTTTAAGTCACAAAACGAAAATCACGTCATACGTGGCGTATCAGACAATTTGTCTTTTTCGCTAATATAACATATTATATAAAATAGTAAATTTAAAAAATTATATTTATCGCGATATATATATCGCGATAATTTATGTTGGTCCCGATATGATATATTGAGGAGCATGCTCGATCAATATTCGATATATCGAATATCGAAATTATCGCGATATGAATTTACCCGATATCCAACACTAGTAGGTACACTTAAATGTGTACACGCGGTTGTTTTTTAGTTGTAGATGACCGTTCAAATAGAAAGACACATTTTTATTCTCGGTTGTCACTCATAACGAACGATATCAAAAACACTTTTCTATTCTCGGTTACCACTCATTTCGAACGATATCATTGGCAAAACACCTTAATAAAACTATACAAAAAAAAATATACCGAGAATAGCTATAACTTTAAAAAACACTAAGGGCACTTTCCCATGTGTTAAAGTTACGGTTATTTTTTGTCGTTTTCCTCCATACCTTAGCCTTCAACGAGAAAATCTGCAGATGTACCAAAAAAACGAAGTTACCATGGTACAATTTGCGTTACCTTGAAAATTTAAATGTATTGCAGTTTGTCATCTAGCACGCTGCAGTTTGTCGTCTAGCGCGTTTCGACCCACTTTCGCGTCCTTCCATCTCATCTTCAAACTTTGTATAAAATCATATCGCGATGTTATTCTAAATAAAGTTCTATGATGTGTGTGAATAGGCATATGATGTCGGACGCGTCAGAGGATTTTTACATTTTTTGTGCACGAAGTACCAAAAAAAAAACCCACTGCACGTTTCCAGCTTGTGCGTGACTTTTTTCCGTGCACTTTCATTCTTACAGGGGCCGTGGAGGGATCTCGACCACCGGACGCCATTTTGCAAAAGCAAAGTCAATGAAAGCGCCACACTCTCTCTCCCTCTCCCGCTACCGCGTTTACCTCACGATTTTAGCAATGAAAAACGTCAATAATAGTATCAAATGAAAGATATCTAAAAACGGTTTTTTTTTACTATCTTTGGGCGTATTTTGATGGCAAGTAGAGTGAGAAAGGACAAAAAAACACAATCGGGAAACCAAGGCGGGAAGTTTTAGAATTTTTGACGTCGGCGCTGTCATATTGAGCGTGACGTCAAAATGTCACAAACCCTAAACATCTACAATGTCACAAGTAACTAGACGCCTACAACGGACGCTATTTTGTAAACGTCATCAATTGTCGCGAGTTTTGTAGTGTCTACAACCGTCACAAATTACACCCACGTCTACATCCGTCACAATCTAAAGTAACGATTTCATTTCTTTACATACGATGCTCTGAAAGTAGTACGGATAATCTTCGCTAAAAACTAAGTTACAAGAGTAAGGCTGCATGCGAAAAAGCCCTAAGGAGGCTTCACTACTTGTACGGTGAAGGTCAGGAGGAATAGTGACGGTTGTCACATGCGCATGCTTCACTCCAATCCAAAAACCACGTGAAATTATAATATTTTTTGTCGTTTTATGTCGGCTTTGGAAACAGGCGATTGAAATCTCTAGCTGCTCTCAGTTCGCAAAATTTTGTCGTTTACTGTCTGACATCTGTTGGATATTTCACCAGCTTGCAAAAAAACATAAAGACAAGTTGCAAAAAAACGGCGCTAGCGACAACCGACAAATCTCCGCAGATCAAGGAATTGATTCTGAAACGTACGATCAAATATGTTCTGTCGTACAATCACACATTGCGAATATGCGCCCGAATCCTTCCTTACCCTCCCCCTATCTCTCACCTTGCCCTTCCCTCGCTCTCCACTTCCTCCCCTCTCCCTCTCCTCCTCATGGCAGCTTCTCCCATTTTCTCCGACCTTCCCCTCTCCCTCTCCCTCCCTCCTCTCCTCCCCCCCCCCAAACGCCTCCGCTCAGACCCTTTTTTCTCGCCCCCTCCCTCCTTTCCTCCATTCCACCAGTCATTATTTAACCTATCGGCTGCCACGTCAGCACTCCAGCCTGCTCAGCTCGTAGCCGAACCTGCCACGTCAGCATGTCATCCTGCCACGTCAGCATGCCATCCTACCACGTCAGCATGCCATCTTGCCACGTCAGCATCTCAGAGCGCCTATGGGCTCGCTTCGACTCTCCACCATCTCGATTCAGAAATCGGCAGCGGCTCATCCCGCCAGGCTCATCTGGCAGCCGCGGTGGCTGAGCTAAACGACAAACTGGAGCGTGACGTGACACCGCAGCACCGTCAGATCGGCCGCTGGCCGTCGGATTCGGAGCGCCGAAAGTGGACCGCTCAGGTAGCGAATCCGCACGTGCGAAGCCGATTTTTCGATCCGGTCGCCACTTTGCGCCTGAGGGAGATACTTTTGGAGGAATCCGTACACTGCCGAGAATTAGAATCAGCGTACCGCCGACAGTCAGAAACCGTACAAAGCATCCGTACGGCGCAGGGAATCCGTACGGAACAGGCAATCCGGTCGGAGCAGTCGGCCTCAAGTGACGTCGGCAGGTACATTAAGACAGGCTGTACGGATTTCGTACGACCACACGTGCGGCGTCAGACCCTGAAAAACGACCGCCACCCGATCCAGGAACACCCGAGAAAGACGACAAAGAATCAAAGTCAACGGAGTGAACGAAGTCAACGGTGTCAACGGAGTCAACAATTGGAAAAACTGCCCGAAACTTCGGGCAGCTCAGAAAAGTTTCAAACTTCGGCCGCCAAATCCTCCAGTCGTCGGCGCGCAGTGAAGCGGTCGGCTACTCGAGCCTCTCTCCCTGCCACGTCAGCAGATTTGCGGATGACGTCATCATGGAGGCCTTCAATTTTCTCCACGTCAGCATTTGCCACGTCAGCGGTCAACGATCGATTGGATACTGGCAGTATTTATTTCGGTGTGTGGAGAAAGTGCCACGTGGATAAACCTGAGAGATCCGAGGACGCCACGCCACGTGGTAGACCCACTATCTCTCTTCCCAGTAGCTGCCACGTGGCACTCTCTCTTCCCTCCCCCTGCTCTCACTTTACTCCGACGGGAGACACATGGCAGCACCTGATTGGAAAGACAGGTTCGGAATCAGAGGGAGAATTAGGTTCGGGATTTCCCGCTTTGGATGAAGACTTTTTGTCGCCTTCTACTGCATCTTCTTCTTCTTTGTCGCTTCTGGACTTTCGGAGGGCTTTAGATAACTTGCAAAAAGACAAAACAGCGGATTCGGATTTGCCACGTCATGATGCGATTGCCACATCAGCAGGAGTGACGTCAGCATCACAATACGTCACGTCGCTTCTAGAGAAAGTTACGTCACCACATTCCACATCAGCACATGCCACGTCATCATATACCACGTCAGCAAATGGGAAGTTTTTGGGGGAGTGGGGAGGAGGGGAAGAGAGGGAACTGAACCTTGAGCTTACTTTGAGTTTATGATCTGAAAAAATTTTGATGGAGCGGATCCAGGAAGAGATTTGCGCGGTTTGATCCGGAACTGATCCTGATTTTCCCTCCCCCCTTCCCCCTGAATCTTGTGTGGGTCCCAATTCCCGCATTAAGTTTTCCCTTTTAAAGATTTGGAGAAAAAAAATAATTGACTTCGGGTTTTTCCTTTTAAGTTCATATTTTCTTGTAATTGTGTTATGGTATCGTTTTTGGAAGGAGGATTTTTCTTTTCATGTAAATATTTTGTCTAGAATTTTGTTTTTTTTGGAAAATTGAAGTAGAAGACAAAAAGATACAAAGAGGGATAAGATAAAAATATAGAAAAGACAAAACATGGAAAGGACAAAACATGAAAAAGTCAGAAGAGGAAAAGAAAAAGGAAAATAATAGCAGAAAATGACAAAATAAGGAAAAGGCAAAAGGATAACAAAGTTAAGAATAGACAAAAGAAGAAAAGACAAAAGAAGGAAAAGACAAAGGAATCGAAGTACAACGACTGTTTTTACCAAAAAAATGAGTTTTTCTTGCTAATCTGTCGATATTGGAAAGGGTATAAATAGTTGTAAAACCTTTTGAAGGAAGTAAAAACAAAAATGAGTTTTTTTTATTGTTTTTTTTTTTTTTTGTTTTTAATGAGAGATGAAGATTCACATCAAGAAAAAGGGAAAATAGAACTAAATTAATATTTTTTTGGTGAAAACATTTTCCGCTAGCCGTTTCTCCCTTTCAAAACAGGTTTTGAGAAAGGAAGTGTTATTTTAGGGTTTTAAGCGTTTTGGAAGTTATATTATTGTCTTTTTTTTTTTGTTTAATGTTTTGGACATTTGTTTGTTTTCCAATTATTATCATCAACTCATTTCAAATTTCCATCGTTTGACAATCAAGTAAAGCTTTTGGAAAATAAGGTTTAAAATTGTTCGAATTATAAATTTTGGAATTGGATCAAAGTATTGGTTTGAAATTGGTCAAATTTATAATTTCAAATTGTCGATTTGTAGTTTTTGCAAATAATTGATGTAGAATTCGTTCAAATTATTGACTTTGAATCTGCTCTATTATTCATTTGGTATTTATATGGAATATGTAAAAATTAATGATTAGAATATGCTTAAAATATTGATTTGGGTTTGCTCTATTTTTCATTTGGTATTCATATGGAATATGTAAAAATTAATGATTAAAATATGCTTAAAATATTGATTTGGGTTTTACTTTTTAAGATTTGTCTCATATACGTTGAATAAAAACACATCTTATAAATATTCATTCAATCTCCCCTCGTCTCTCCCTTTACAAGACATAAGACATAACACATAAGACATAAGACATAGACATAGACAAAAGATATAAGACTTTACACATAACACAACACATAAGACATAAGACATACTACGTAAGACGTAAGACATGTTGTAAATTAGGATCGATCTGACGCTCACAAATACACTCACGGATCACAGCGGAAGCAAATAAAAATATACAATTCACAATTTTATAGATCACACTGAAATCCAGGAAAACATAAATATATTTCACTGAAGCTTTTCTCACTTACAAAATATTTCCCTTTTCTCACTTACAAAATATTTCCTCACTCACTCAGATTGCTAACTCTGATCACTGCCACTGATGATGAAAGGCTGCCACAAGTCGTTCCCTAAATACCTTCTAAGGTACCGACAACTCACTGCCACGAAAGCCCACTACGAAACCAAACACAAGGCGCCGCAATCCATATGCATACGTGCGCCGTACAAAACACATTGGCGCGCTGAACATTTCACACCACGCCTAACAAGACACGAACTTCACGGCATGCAACGAACTAGCACTTAACACAAAGTAACCGCACTAAAATGTTACACTACCGTACAGGACCAAACGACACCGACGAAACTATAATACCGCAAATACAACTGAAACGTAATCATCAAACGTAACAAAAGTTCAACCAAACGTAAACTGAAACGTAACTTCAAACCAAACCAAGGGAAACGTAACTATAATACAACGCGAACAAAATAATACTATATCGACCAAACCCGCCGATTCTCCCAATATTCTAACAAGACGTATGTCAAAAGACATAAGATTTAAAACATATGACATACGACATAAAACATGAGACATACGGCATGAGACATGAGACATACGACATACGATGTATGACATACGACATAAGACATAAGACATAAAATATAAAATATAGACATATAAAGACGCCTTTATGATAACGGTTTAGAAGACTTAGGAGAATATGATCCCCATTGAGCATACCATTGAGGCTGAGGTTGGGTGAGATGAGAGGAGATGAAGGGAGACGAGAGGAGATGAGAGGAGACGAGGGGATGAGAGGAGATGAGGGGAGATGAGGGGAGATAAAAGAAGATGAGGGGAGATGAAGGGAGATGAGGGGAGATGAGAGGAGATGAGAGGAGATGAGGGGAGATGAGAGGAGATGAGAGGAGATGAGGGGAGATGAGAGGAGATGAGAGGAGATGATGGGAGATGAAGGGAGATGAGAAGAGATGAAATGAGAGAGTGATAATGAAACGAGGTACATATCTTTATATATATATCTATATATTTATATAAAATATAAGTTGAGTGGATTTCATATAAATTCCAAATATCAAATCGAACTCAAAATCAATAATTTGAATGAATTCCACATCAATTATTTTCAAAAATTATATTTCAACAATTTGAAAAAAATCACTAATTTGAGCAAAATTAAAATCAATCATCTGAGAAAAATCCAGATCAATATTTTGAAAAAAAAAACTTGATCAAATTTCCAAACCAATATTTTGACTTAATTCCAAACCTATAATTCAAACAAATTTTATATCAAATTTTCAGGAAGCTTTATTTGATTATCGAAAAATGAACATTTAAAAAATTACGGGGATAAAGATTAAGTTAATTATTGGAAAATTTATTTGATTATCGAAAAATGGACATTTGAAAAATTATGGGGATAACGATTAAGTTAATTATTGGAAAATACAAAAATGTCCCAAAACATTAAAAAAAAAAAAAATAAAAAAATAAATAAAATAAAAAAAATAAAAAATATAAAAGAAAAAATAAAAAAAGAAATTTTTTTCCAAAAAACCTAAAACCCAAAAAATAACATATTTCCTTTCTCAATTTTTTTTTTGAAAAAGAGAAACGCCCAGTGATAGACATTTAAAAAAAAAAAAAATGTAGTTGTAGTTCTATTCCTCCCACATTCCATCTAAAAAAAGAGAAAAAAAAAGTTTTTAAATTCCTTCAAAAAGTTTTAAGCTGTTTGTACCTTTTGCATTATCGACAGGATAACGAAAAGAAGTTCAAAATTTTGGTAGAAAAAATGTGGTTCTAATTCAACTCCTTCGTCTTTTCCTTCTTCTATCTTTTCCTTATCTTATCTTTTCCTTATTTTGTCTAATCCTTAATTTGTCTTTTCCTTCTTTTGTCACTTAATAATTTTATCTATTCCTTGTTTTGTCCCTGTTGCTTTTGGACAACCATCTGAGCGATCGGAGGAATTCCCCGCAGCCACAGACGGATTGGGCCTACTACAGGTCAATACACGCGGAGGGGCTTTAGGGAGTCACATAAAATAGTTAGACAGAAAAGACGGGAAAGAATACATAGGGATATAATTAGCAAACAGATGAAGTAGACAAGTAGACAAAATAGAAGTATCTATTCTTGTCTTACTTGACTATTTCTGCAATGCCTGTTCTGACATTAATGGATGAAGGGTGTTTCTTATCTCTTCTGAGTGCCTATTTGTATTCTAATGTTGACTGTATGAATAAAACACTCTTTAATGTGGTCCAATGAAATGATGCCTACGCATGCTTATTCACGTGAACCTAAATATGTACAACTGCATGATTGTAATAATGATATGACTCCACGTCGTCCGAATCCTGACGTCCATCCGTACAAATAGTACTGTTCCACAATGTGACGCCGGTCACACAAAATCGGCGATACCTGGTATTGCCCAAAATCGCCTATAAAATCAACACTCCTCTTTCTTTTTTCTATTCCTTATTTTGTCATTATTAGCTTATATCTCTTTTTTTCCTTTCTTTCCTCTTTTGTCTTTTCATTTTTTTTGTCTTTTCCTTGTTTTGTATCTTTTGAATTTTACTTTATTTCTCAGAAAAACAAAATTGCAGACAAAATGATTACCTGAAAAAAAAAATGTTCCTTTAAAATAGAAATTTTACAGCTAAACATATGTAGAAATAAAATTTGAACCTAAAAAAAAAAAAAAAAACTCAACTAGGATTTTTCTTTCCCAAATTTAAAAAAAAAGAGCTAAAACCTTAATTTGGATTTCCCTATACCATGCGAACGAGCCAAAAAAAGGGGGAGAGTGAGAGGGAGAGGGACAGAAAGAAAAGGGAGTTGGACGAGGAAGTAAAGTAATAAACCTTCTAGAAAAAATAAAACAAAAAACTGGAAAGTTCTTTATTCCCATTTACTAATTTACACCATTTCCACTCCCCTTTTTTTTTTTTTTTAAATCATAAGCTCAAAGTAAGTTCAAGATTTGATTCCCTCTCTTCCCCTCCTCCACACTCTCCCAGAAACTTCCCATTTGCTGACGTGGATTTCCCTAAAAGCCACGTGTCATATTGTGATGCTGACGTCACTCCTGCTGATGTGGCAATCATGTCATGGCGTGGCAAATTCGAATCCGCTATTTTGTCTTTTGCATGTTTTTTAAAGCCTTCTGGAAATCCACAAGCGACAAAGAAGAAGCAGAAGACGACAACATATGTTTGTCTTCATCCGGAGGGGCCAATTCCAAACCTAACACTCCCTCCAATTCCGAACCTGTCTTCCCAATCAGGTGATGCCACCTAGCAGATTTGAATCCCGTGGGAGTGAGCCGAGAGCCGAGGGACGGAAGAGAGTATGCCACGTGGCAGCTACCGAGAAGGGAGACAGTGGTTCTGCCACGTGGCGTGATGTGCTCGGATCCCTCAGGTCTGTCCACGTGGCACATCCTCCGCACGCGTGAACAAACACTGCCGGTATCCACTTCGCTGTTGACTGCTGACGTGGCAAATGCTGATGTGTCGTGTGCTGACGTAGTGTATGCTGACGTGGAGAATATTGATGGCCCCCTTTTTGACGTCATCGGCACATTTGCTGACGTGGCAGAGATAGAGGCGACAGGAGCAGATGGCGCGAGGATTTCACCGCCGATTTTTCAGACTTTTCTGAGCTGCCCGAAGTTTCGGGCAGTTTTTTTAACTGTTGACTTCGTTTGACACTGTTGACTCCGATCACTCCGTTGACTTTGATATTTTTTTGTCTTTTTCTTCTCTTGTGAAACACTCGGCGGCTCCTCGTGTCTCTGTACGGAATCCGAACTACGTGTCTCAATGTACCTGCCGACGTCACTTGAGGCCGACTGCTCCGAAAGGAATTCCTGTTCCGTACGGATTCCCTGCACCGTACGGACATTCTGTACGGTTTCTGACTGTCGGCAGTATGCTGTTTCTAATTCTCGGCAGTGTACGGATTCCTCCAAAAGTATCTCCCTCAGGCGGAAAGTGGCGACCGGATCGAAAAATTGGCTTCGCACGTGCGGATTCGCTTCCTGAGCGGTCCACTTTCGGCGCTCCGAATCCGACGGCCAGCGGCTGATCTGACGGTGCCACGGTGTCACGTCACAGTCCATTTTGTCGTTTAGCTCAGCCACCGCGGCTGCCAGAGGAGCCTGGCGGGCGATTTCCGAATCGAGATTTTGGAGAGTCGAAGCGCGCCCATAGGCGCTCTGACATGCTGACGTGGCAGGGTGGCATGCTGACGTGGCAGGATGGCAAGCTGACGTGGCAGGTTCGGCTGCGAGCGGAGCAGGTTGGGGTGCTGACGTGGCAGGGTGGCATGCTGACGTGGCAGGTTTACATGCTGACGTGGCAGGGTGGCGTGCTGACGTGGCAGGTTGGCATGTTGACGTGGCAGGATAGCATGCTGACGTGGCAGCCGCTGACAGGTTGAGGAATGACTGGTGGAATGGAGGAAAGGAGGGAGGGGGCGAGAAAAAAGGGTCTGAGGGGGGGGGTTGGGGGGGGGGGGGGAGAGGAGGGAGGGAGAGGGAGAGGGGAAGGTCGGAGAAAATGGGAGAAGCTGCCATGAGGAGGAGAGGGAGAGGGGAGGAAGTGGAGAGCGAGGGAAGGGCAAGGTGAGAGATAGGGGGAGGGTAAGGAAGGGAGAAATGGAGGGGGAGAGGGAAGGAGAAGGGAGCGATTATTGAGGGGGGAAGTGGGATAGAGAGGGAGAGGATGTGTTTTTTTTAAGGAAGTAAGTTTTTTGAAATAGCAAATTATCTGATTCCGATTGCTTCAGATTTTTGGTTTCCCCTTCTGTCCGATGACACCTTAGTAGTACCTAAAATGTACGGACTGTACGGAATCGAGCTACCGCAGTAGTCCTTTTGTTTGTAAACAAATGAGTACGGTCGTACTTTTGTTCGCTGTTCTGGATGGGTCCAAATCTTCGCCGTACTGTCGCAATCCATATTAAATAAAGTTGCGATCGAATGAAAAAGGACAAATTCTGCCGCAGGATTCAGGCAATGCATAAATTGTACGGCTGAATATTCTTTAATCGAGATGTATGGAATCGATCCCTGATCTGCGGAGATTTGTCGGTCGTACCTAGTGCCGCTTTTTGCAGCTTGTCCGTACATCATCTGCACGCCAGTACGCAAACGACAAATGCCAGATTGGAAAAGACAAAATACTGTGAGGTGAGAGAGATTTCGGTCACTTCTGGTTCTGTGGTTCTGAAATTATGATGTTTCCAAGTTGACAGGAAACGACAAAATATAATGGTGCACGTGGTTTTTGGACTGGAGTGACGCATGCGCATGTGACCACCGCCACTACAGCGCTAATCGTTATTAGGGTTAACACTAATAGCGATTAGCGGTACACCGCCAATCGTTATTAGCGTGTAAGTTTTTTTAGCGTATACGAATAATTAGCGTGGTTTACGCTAATTGGGAATTTGAAATTTTTCGAAGAAATCGTCTATTCTAATTAGAAATTAGGGTATTTTTTAAATAGTGTGGATAATTATATTTGAGAATAAAAAATAAAAAAAGCGGGACGGAATTAGCGTACACAACACTAATAACGATTGGCGGTGTAGTGGGTGACTGTCACGTTACAAGCGCAGCCTTGGGCCGAAGTGAGGGATAATCATATTTTCAGATTGACACGTGGCAATACAAAATTTAATGCGTCCTTTGAATTCTCGAAAGCACGAAACATTTTTGGACCGTAGCGATCTATCCTAAAAGACTTTTTGGACCCATGAAATGTCACTGTATATATACGACTTTTAGCTCAAGTGGCATACACATATAATTGATTACTTTTAGGCGTGGATAGATTGCTCCACGTGTGCAAGGTACACTTGGCGCACATTTGGGCTGTGTACGGTATGGGCCATGTGTACGGATATCTTAGCGCGTAACTAAAAGCTCGATTCTTGTCGTCCGTATGGTTGTCGGGCGAACGTTCAATACTGTACTGTTCCGTACATATTGCAGGAATGGCTTTAGTTGTCTTTCATGGGCTAAGGAAAAATAATAGAGTGCCCTACGGACACACAAAATCGGTCATTTCGGTCATTTTTTGTTATTATTATTTATTTATTTTTTTTATTTTTATTTTTTTCTGCTGCGGCCGCACCAAATCTTGCAAATTATTGTTAACGGGAGTTTTAGCCGGCTGTCCGCCGTCAAAAATCTGTCAGCCGGCCGTTATTTTCTGTCACTCAGCCTGTCTGGACACACTTTGGCCGACGAACCGGGCAAACAAACTTGGAAAAACGTTGCCGGCTATTATTTGCCGTTGCCGGCTATTATTTGCCGTTGCCGGCTATTTTTTGCCGTTGCCGGCTATTATTTGCCGGCATGTCTTTGACGCGTAAAGGCAGAGCGAGACGATATTTCTGTGGTCGTCTACGATACGATTTTGTTTTTTGTCGTCAAGCTACAACACCGCCCATCTTTATTAGCGGTATGGATTTAACAGTATTGATGCGAAATTAGAAACTGTTTTTTTTTTAGGATTTGTTCGGAAAACAAGAGTATGCTATTATTGTGCATAATCTGCGGCAGGTACAGTAGACGACATGATCCAAAAGACAACAAAACGAGAATGATTTTTGTCGTTTAGCGCACTTTAAATAGTATTTCATTTACCAGCGATACCGCCAGTTTGTTTTTTATTTAATGAGACATAAATAACCAAGTTGCGACTAAAACCTTGCCGTGTATTGTTTTTCTGGCCACATAAAAATCATCAATCCGTGCACACTTCTTCAATTTTCTAGTGGAGATCGTCAATCGCAGGGTGAGAAGTTTACCTTTCATTCCCAGCCGTCATAATAAAATTCTTACAAACGTGTACGGCTATAAACTTGTTCTAATTGTTCGAATCACTTTTGAGAATCGGGCGTCCGTAGATTTCGACAATGTTTGAGTCATAGTTCAAAAGTAGGTGACAGTACACCAATACAATATGCCTATTGTACGTGAATTTTACAATACTACCTAAAGACCCATATTGTATTGGCCGCAAAATGAAATAAAATAGTAATAGGGTTGAGTTGCACATGGTTCGATAGAGAATTAAATGTCATGTCTAAATTTGAAAAAAAAACGGACAAAAAAAAATTATGTGAGTTTTGAGCGACTTTTTATTTAAAGTGTCAGATTTGGACGATGTGACAGTCGTTGATGAAAGTAACGATCTAAAAAGATTACATGAAAAGCCTATAACACAACTTACGTCAGGACTATCGTCAAATTCGTCCGCGGGATTTTTTTTTCTCGGTTTTTTCACTGCGCAATGTCATCCTACGTCGTGTCAGTTCGCTAAAAAAATTCGTTCGGCGGCATGCGCTGTACTATGAGCATACGTCATATTCGTACGCTCGTACAAAGGTGTGCACAACACACACACATACAGTATGCCTACGTTGCGCGAGTTTTGTGCCAAGCTTTGTGCGCCTACCAAAGGCCTACCATAAAAACGCCTACTTTTAAACTATGGTTTGAGTTCGCAAAGTACGATTCGATTTGAATCTGAATTTGAGTACTGTCCTTTTCGTTTGGCGTTTTGTACTTTTATGTTTCAATGTACGGCCGCTACTTATAAGTTCGTTTGGAAGTGATTGGTAGCTGAAGATGGTACACCGTGAGTCGCGATTAGTGTAACGTAATTACTATTGTAAAGAAACTATTAGTGTTCTTAACTCCATTTTGGGTTCAATGAACTAACGCCAATACACATTAACGACATAAATGTTGAAATGTATGTATTATATAGGTCTGAATAAGGGAAAATTAATAAGAGGAAGTCAACAAAGGCAGCCTGCCTCTCGCTCCACTCTCCAAACCCACACACTTGTCGCAGTCACTGAAGGTTGGAGAGGAAGCTAGAGTTGCTGCCCATGGAGGGAAACAGGCTGTAGTTTCTGGTAGGTGTACCAAAAAGGTCTTGACGGACCCAGGATTTGATCGTGGTACCTACCGTCCGTCAAGTATCCGATAGCCGGTAGCTTTATCGAATAGTCTACAATAGGTGCTAAAGTATATAGGGTACGACAATTATATAAATGTGAACAACGCAATATATTTCATTTAATTGCTTACTTGGACGGCCTGTACACGGAAATGGATTAGATCGCACAAATTCGGTACCGCACAGAATTAACGAAACAACACTCTATTTAAACAACCAATATTAAATGACAGTCTTCATCGAACGGCCGTGGTGCGAGCTGGGATTTCGGAGTGGACCACTGGGCGTTTTCGGACACTGCCACTCTGGATGACACGTGGCAGGATCTGGGAGGATTGTGGGATTTCCTGAACGCGAGATGAGAATTCCGGATGTGACAAATGTCACATTATGGTGTTGTCGTACATGGACTGTATAGAAAGTATGACGTTACCTGTACTTTCTTGTACGGTACAGTATCACGATTGGTTTGTACCCACTACTAGGGAGCTTAGAGAGGGGTTTTAGGACTTAGAATAATTTTGGTAGGTAGTCGCCTCTCTCCTTGAGAGCATCTGTATAAATACGCAAACTTTGCCATTTAATTATAACTCACTCGTTTGACCAAATTCAGTGATTCTTTTTGCTCCACACTCAAGGAAGTCGACGCTACACAAGGGTATAGTCGGTCATAGTTTTTGCTTGCTAGGGTGGCTGCATTTATTAGGGAAAGAGAAAGTGGGTGAATGTGTCCAAATTCTCATATTTTAACTTTGCATTCTGTGGGGGAACTAAGCACACAGAAAGTCTTTTTTCACAAGGGTGAATCTGTATTGGGAATCTGACTGTCGGGGTGTGAGTGAGTTGTGTTTGAATCAACTTGAAGTAGGCACCATCTAGATAAGCTTCTTCTGAGTTGCCTACTCTGAGGACCAATGGAGGTCTAAGAGTTTCAATACACAACACACATTGTATATATAACATTCATCTAAATACACATTCCGATAGAGTAGCAGCGGTTGAGATTCAAAAAAAGTGGCCATATGACCGATCAATTACAAGACAGGAAGCTAAGGAAAACTACTCTCTATATGAGAAGACAAGCTTAATTACTGAAGAAGGAAGATAGATTATTTTCACGACAAAATAAGCATTCAGTGTAAAATAGTAGCAGGGAAAAAATTGGAGAGAATCATTTAGAAGATTGATGATTAATATTCAATTTCCACATGCGTACATTTTACATGTGTGAATGACGTAGGTACTACGCTACTTGTGTTTCACTCAAATGAATAAAATCTAAACGTGTGAACTTCGTAATCAAATCAACCGCCATAATTCACTACGTGACATACACTCCAAATATGCGACACTTAAACTTGCCGTACACTACAAGTAGACGACTACGTTTCGCTTAACTTGACGTCCACGTAAATAATGTTTGACGTCTACTGATTCTTGACGTCTACATAAATCATACTTGACGTCTAATCAACCGTACTTCAGTCGTAGAAGACTTAGTTGAAATCTCTCTCACGCAGCTTTGACTAACGTTGACTTCTGGTCCTTAACAGAAAATGGACACAAAAATCTTAACACCCCCTCTGTAGGTCATTTTCTGCAGACTATTAACAGTCCACACTAAAAAGGGACCAACTCATGTGAGGTGATTACAAAATCAAATTTTAAACCTTTCTTTCCAATTTGTTCTCTCCAACTGACAGGTCTTCTTGAACACATGAAAATCCAATCGGTAGTGCTCTTCTTTCTGTCAAGGTCACCGTGTGCATGACATCTCTCAAAGCCCTTTTTTTCTCATTTCATAATCAAGTTTGATGTTCCAACACCTATGACTTCGTTTTAGACCGTATATGGATTTGTGTAGTCTACAGACAATGTGTTCTTTTCCTGGTTCTATCATGCCCTCTGGTTGTTCCATGTAGACTTCCTCCTCTAAATCCCCGTTTAGGAATGTTGTTTTGATATCTAGTTGATGCATCTGCATACCCTCTGCTACCCTCTGCTGCCCCTAAGGCTATTTGAAAATATCGCAGACGCCGATATATTGTTGATGGTACATGCGTGGTAAATCGCCTCGAATCAAACATCTCGGCGGAAACTGGTTTCTCATGAAGTCGCAAAACTAATCATATGTGGAAGTGTCGGTAAAGAATCAAAAAAATTAAGAGGAGTGTTTGAAAGTAAGTTTAGGATGCTTACCGATTAGCTTTTGAGGGGAGCTTGTTGTACATAGTCGAATTTTCCAAGAATATGCTATATTACTTTCCACAATTGGAGTGAGAGCAAAAGTTTCAGTGTCCGTAATCTAGAAGGTCAACCGGGCAAGGGAGTACCATAAGCATTTTAGGTTGACGCTAGAGGCTGTTTACCTGGATCCTCGGGCGATACTAATCGAATCCACATAATTAAGAATAACATAGTAAGAACCACGAGGGGTTGGCAACTCGATCAAATACATCCAAGGGATACAATTAGGGCACGTACAAAAGGTCGGACCTCCATGACGTAGCTAAAACTTGTTGGAAATAGAACAAAATATCGGTGAACATTAATGTAAATGGTTATTTTGTCGTTTCAACATTAGTGTACGCATTAGTGTATCTATTATTTAATGTGTATAATTTTAAGATATTAAACCAAGTAAAATATTGAATATTGTTCGTATCGTAGTAAAGTACCAACAGTATGTTACACTACTTTGAGTGGTTAGATTATCCTTCAGGCTTAAGAGGTATTTGAAGAAAAATTCTAAAATCAACCTTTGAATAAAAGCTACATCACTAATCTTTATTACTGTTAATAATACGAATTTGGCCACCACTATTATTTGCCTAAAATCACAAAATAGATTGAACAACATTTTTTAAGAACTTGGACTGCAATATACCACGTCTCGTTGCACTAAATAAGTATTATTGATTCTCATTTCACATTAACACTAATAAATTTTTAACGCTAATAATGATGAGCGGTGTAGTACAATGCCCCATGAACCTCTGTTAGCGTTAATGAATAATTAGTGTGAAAAAAGAATTAGTGTTGTTAACTCTAGTTGGAGTTCAAGGTCTTTCACTAAGAAAAAATAACTGTACTTTACGCATAGCTCTAATTTGGGTACATTTTTTTCGTAGTGTAGCAGATATAAACTGTGTCCACTAGTCAACGTTTGAACATATGAGAACAAGTTCGCGTGATTTTCCCCCGTATTTATCTTTGTGAATCAAACGTGAGCAAGCTTTCTTTGCCGACGTACTCATTTCCGCGTGTCCACGCCTTTATTTCACACTCTTTATGTACTATTGTACGATATAACTAATTTTAGTACGGATTCAAATATTTCTTACACTACACTATTTAAACATTGTCCAAATTAGAGTTATTATCGCTAATTGAACAGTATATATATTGACGTAAAAAAACAATTAGAGTTATTCATTCATTTTTAGGTACAAGGGTCAAAATTTGGGGGGGGCGAATTGACGTTCTTAACGCTTACATCGATTCACGGTGTAGTGTTGTGTATCGGGAAAATTCTTCTCGCGATAAATTCGGCATTCGATATATCGAAAGCGAGCGGTCAGAGGGCATTATATATCGCGGCGGGACCAATAGAAACTATCGTGTTATTTGGTCAGAGTTCGGGGTCCGTACAATTGTGATTTTTTTTCTAGAACCCAACATCTCTTCGATATATTGTTGTATAAATATGTTAGAATAACGACCCGATATATCGGGAATATATTGCAAAATTGAGCTAATTTATATATCCAAACGGTATATCTATTATCGCGTACCCAAAATAAGGTACATATCGAATACCGACATGGGGCCTTCGATACACAACAGTATCAGTTAGGATACTGATTTTTTGGGGAACTTTGAGGAGCGTTATCTTGCAGTATGCTATCTGAATTGAATGAAATGTTTGTCCTGTTTAATGTCTTTGAAAATTCTTGTCCATGTAGTTTCAGCGTGTTTCCCTATCTATGTGATCTGCTGATTCAGATCAAAGCTGCCTGTTTGATAGAAATTCTGTGTGTGTTTTCATTGAGTGAAATCATGGCCGAAGATGGATCTGGTTTACAAGGCCCATGCTTACGGAAACCCATTGTTGGTGGAACTGATTACCTGTACTGGAAGGACACACTGGAAAGTTGTTTTGTGAAGAAGGAACCCATGAAGTTGTGGAGGGAACTCTTATCACAGTGGATGCAACAGGAAGAAGAACATCTAATACTCATCAAGCAATATTTGACTGACGAATTGGTACACACATCCGCCTAAAGAAAGATGTTGAACTTTTGATGGCTGTAGGTACATTGTATCACAAACTAATGTAAATCATCAGATGATTACAACTTCTAGCAGTATTTTTAAGTATAGGTATGCAGAGGAAGTTTGGCTTAATATGTTCACGATTACAGAAGTAGTTTATTGGGAATTTTTGTTCACGCGGTGATTTAACAAATGCACAACAGGCTCTTATTCCGATTGGAGAATAACTTGAAGAATAAAAAAATGTACCAGATCAGTTGAAGCAGTTAGTGCAAAAATTTTGGAGTCTATTTGAGCGATTGAACTTGTACTAGATGAAGAGGTTAGTCAACTAGCTGTGAGAGAGAGGAAATAATGTTCAAGCATTTAGTGCCTAGTTCTAATAAAATAGTGGACATTATCAATCACGCAATGGAAACAACAGTGACTGACTGAACTCAAGTCTGTTTTATTGTAATGACAAGGACACATCTTCCAAACATGTTAGCAATATAAGAAAGCTTCGCAAGCGGGTATCTTCAGAAATGGATGGGACAACAACTGAGTATATACGAACCAGAAAATTGACCAGCTGCTTTTTTCAGAGAGGAGAGATGTGTAACCATGTATACCGTGGATTACGTCAAAGAGTACATGACACTCACAAACGCAACTGGAGGCGCAAAGGATGAAGAATGGATTATAGATTTGGGAGCATCTATGCATGCGTGCCGAAATGGACATATTTTAAAGAGATTCACACCATTGCTCCTACTTAAGAGAGGGATCAAATGTCACTTCAAAAGGAAAAAGGTTACAATCCAACTTAACGTGAATGCTCAACTAGTGGAGAGGGAATTGAATGATGGCTTGTACATTTCAAAGTTCAAGAAAATTATTTTTTCCATTGCTGTAGCTGTAAAAAAAGGATTCCACATAGTCCTTAAGAATGGAAAACAATTAGTCAGTAAAGGAGGGAAAATTGCAACAATAGGCACCAGAGGTCCTAACAATATGTTTAGACTCGGTTTGGCCACAAATAAAATGACAGAAAATCGTCTTTACATCGGTTATATCTCTCACTTTGACTTATGGCACAAACGATTGAGGCAGGTAGAGGCAGATAGCCCATGAAAAATTAGAAAGGATAATTAAATAGAAATAGTTGAGGGAGTAGAACTGAAAAATAAAGAAAAGTCAGGCCTATGAAACGGATGTCTTTCAAAAGAGATTCATGAACTCCCTTTTCCATTTGAGAGCAAGCACAGGGCTGAGAATTTATTACAGATCATCTAATGTGATATTTGGGAACCTGCCAGAACCTCATCCATGGGAGGAGGAAGGTACATACTAAATCTCTAGGTACATAAAACTCTACAGAAAGATTAATCAGAAGTGAGTTACCGCTTGAACCGCTTGAAGGAGTACAGAAAGAGTGAAAATTTGCATGGAGCATCTATATTGAAATTGAGAATGGACAAGAACATATGTCGAAGCACTTCAAAAAGTATCTGGAAAGCAGCGATATCACTCATCAGCTCGAAGTTCCGTGTCCTTATGAGTAGAATAAGTAATAGAAAGAGTAAACAGATCCATAACTAAGAGCTCTATAACTATGTTTGCTAATAAACGAGTTGATCTAAAACTTTGGGCAGCCCATCCGCATCTCACCAAACCATTGCAAATAACGAGCACATTACTTTACTTGACATTAAAGGTGGACACATTCAAAAGCAAAAAGGCAACTAGGAACATCCATACAATACAACCCCAATTATATTGAATGTGTTAGATATCTCATCTGCTACTTTTATAAACCAAAGAAATCAAAGTTCATAATTGAAGGGAGAAATCACGACAATCGATATGCTTCAACATTTTCGCATTGTAAACAAGCCTAACTGATACATATCGACCAAAAATTTAATCGATACGTTTTTAGAGTTTTCTAACTTGTTAAGAAATAATACATCACAAACAAAGATCACAACTTTTCCCTTATCCTGATGAAAATACTATGTCAAAGTCAAAAGGCATCATCATTTTTGAATTCAAATAATCTTTGATCAATCATGCGTCAATTCCCTCAATTTGAAAGATCCCAATCTGTCATTTCGTATTCACAAACTGATATTGCAAAGTAGTAAACAATGTTCGTTGCCCAAACAACAAAATAAATAAAAAATTAGCCAAGCGTTGGGGAGTCATATCGTTATCATGTAACATGAATACAACATATTCCACATTGAACAAAAAACTTAAATATAGATAATGTTGGATTTGTGCGACCTCGGGCGATACCTTTCGATACATTTTGGTACAGACGAACCGACACGATATATTTATGTGACGTCACGGACTCACACGTGCGAAGTGTGACAGATGATTCCACGACAAAAAGTACAAAAAACAGGACAAAAGAAAATCGACCATTTGTGGCTGAATAGTGACACGTGGCATTTTGTGATAAGACCACTCAAATAGACATTTCACAGCATAGTGAAGCACACAGAGATAGAAAATGCATCCAGGCATTAGAGATAAGAATCTCACATCGACATTACAATCATAAAATTCAAGGAATTCAAACATGACATTTGTTCTGAGTCTTTCTGTACATAGAGATAGAAAACGTTAGAATTAGGAGGATAATTTAGCTTTCTTACTGTAAAAAATTCAGGAAACAATTTTACTTTGTTGTCCAATTTTATTAATCAAATCCAAGCTGTCTAAACTTGCCTCTCCCTACTCTACCTATCTATGTCTTCTCCCTTCTCTAATCTAACCATTGTGATTCTCTAAGGTCCACCCTAGCGGTGTATGTTTGGGACGCAACTACTAAGCTTGAGGCTACACGCTACGGTGATTGTCCCAAACTAGTAGGTTATGGGCCCACCAAAGTGTGGCCTTAGAGAGTTCAACCATTTAGATCTACAGATGAGGAGAGTAGGGCCAAAGAGGTCTACGAAAGGAGGAGTCCAAGAATCGCGTCACTTGACGATGCGAAGTCGACTCCCACAAGTGCTGCATCAGCAACAAACCAAACAAAGGATCAAAAAGTGTTTGTGAGGGATCTAGGCACAAAGACATGACAATACATATCCTACCCAACAGAGCCTACGAGGGATCAGGTCACACAAATGAAATGGTCATAGGAGACAATGAGGAAGGAGCATGCAAGGATGACCGGAGAAGGAGAGGAGCATAACAGATGTCACAAAATGGAGCATCCTAAGCTCAAATCCACAAACGTCAACCAAATTCCAAGAGTTATTTTTCTCAAGAATTAAACATGTTCAGAACTCACTTATCATCTCCTAAGGGGCTAGGACGCCCATCAAACCATTAACCACCCACATCCATCACACATTTGCAATTTTGTGTCTTCGATTGGACTACAGAATTCTGGAAGCCTTTAGATAGTTATTAACTAACCCACTTTCAATGACAACCACTGCTGCCCAAGCAAACAAGTTGACAATGTGACTGCACCCCTATGCAGCCTGGACTCCTTTGAGTGTGTGAGAAAAAAAATATTTGAAAACGCCCAACCAGGCGATTAGTTATGAGGTGGCAAAGATGTCAAGTTTATACAAACTTTCAAAGGGAGAGAGGTCACTGCCTACCAAATTCTCTAAGTCCTTAACCCTCTCACAACCCCTATCTAGTGACGTACGAACTAATCAAATAACTGTAGGGTACAGAAAGGTACTATGACTGATGTACTTTCTATACGGCCTGTGTACGGCAAGGCCATTGAGTGGACGCGTGTCCACTTTTAACTCGTCTTTATGTTCCCCGGAAATCCTGCGACCAAATGTTATCTCTCCACGTGGCGCCACATCATGCCACGTCCATAAACGCCAAAGTGACCATTCCGCGATTTTGGTAGTGATATACGCCGTCGGATTAAATCCGAAATTAAATGTCGGCCGTTGAAACAAATGTCTGATTCATTTGTTTCGTGCAAGATAATGTTCGCACTATATAACACTTGGTTCTATGTCATTTCGTTTATCATTCCGTTAATCGAATTCATGGTCTTAACATTGATTAAATAGTTATCAAACCTAATGTTTCCTAACGGACTTCTACGAGAGACTAGATAGAGCTAACGGCTACGCCGCGCTCTGCCGGTCAGAGGTTCAAGTCCTACAAGACTCAACCTTTTGTTGAGAGTGACATAAGTCACTCTTTAGTCCTGCTTGCTGAGCTAGGACAGCCATGGCTCAACCACCCTCTCTATCCCTCAATGACTGCAACAAGTATGGTGGGTGGAGAGAGGAGGTGGAGGGAGGTTGTATGCCTTTTTCTTTTCCTATTTGTGTTGAACTATTTAGACCTAGAAAATACCATGAAAATCTAAGAATTTCATCTCCCCTTATTTTATAGTCTAACTCAAACTTTAGTCCACACTTTTCTCTACAATATTTTAACTAGGGAAAAAAAGCTTGTTTAGTCATAATATCAGCCACCATTTCCTCATCTGATTTATATACAAGATTCACAATCTTATTCTCAACTTTTTCTCTCACAAAACTCAACCTTATGTCCATATGTTTAGTTTTGCAATGATGTTTTAAGTTAGCTGCAATTGCAATGGGAGCTTGACTATCACAAAACACTTCATGCACCCCCTTCTTCATATACCCCAGTTCTTGCAACAAGGACTTCACCCTGTTGTTTTTGGAAAGCTTTGTCTCAGCAAATTTATAGGACGGCGGAAAAATATATCTATATGGACACGCGTCGTCACTTGAATCACAGTGCAGGTTTTTGAATGGTACCGACAACGTAGCTGCGACGCATATGGAACAAGCGCAGCTACGATTATTTTTGATATGGTCGGTACAGACAAACGCAGCCTTCGACGCAATGGGTCAAACGCAACCGCTGATATTTTGGTACATGACAACGCAGTTGCTACGCAACAAGACAAACGCTGCTGCGGCTAGCTTTTTGTATGTGATAACGCAGCTGCTACGAAGCTGCGGATATTTGAATATAATCAAGAATTGGACTGCGCTACTGCGGTTGATCTGAATCAAGTCAACAGACGAGATTCACTTAGCCAGGCGACAAGTATTTGATCAAATCACCTGTATAGGATTCTCAGTCATATTGAGTGTACAGTGATAGATTAGTTCTTAGCGTAAGTAGGAGCACTTAGACCTTAGTGGCAGTTTAGTTCTTTTGGATGTATTGTTTTGGAACACTTCTATCGGCGGTACAGCACTATGTAGTAGGACAACTGACTGAAGAGTATAAGACTTAGGACGTAGAACATTTTAAGTATCCAGACTTCCAGACTGTGTAATCTGCAGACTGTTTTTAGGAAACTTTTGAGTTGCATATCTTGGTGTATGTTGAATCAATTAAGCTGAAACTTTGGGAGTTGTCAGTCTTTGTCATATTCTATACTGGGGTATAGTTTGAAACAGTTTGGTTCATTTTATCAGATTTGGTGAGCTGTAGAAAATAGCTGTTTAATAGGATTGTTGATTAACTTCTGTAAGTGAGATCATGTCTACTTCCACTACTATTGCTGATGCTCCACCTGCTCCAGTGGTTGTAGAACAACAGGTTATGGGCCTGTCATCAAGAATTCCTATTTTCTCGGGAGAAATTTACGCGTATTGGGCGGATATGGTTGAAACACACTTCGAAAATCTTAATCTTTTGGATATTTTGGATGGTTCACTGGCGGAATCATATATGTCATGGTCAAAGAAAAATTCGCAAGCTCGGTCAATTTTGAAGTTTTGTATTTCAGAAGAATTGGCTATGTCACGGATAAAAATGAAAAAGGCGATCGATATCTGGAAATCTCTCAAGGATGATTTCGAAAAGGCTATTGTACAGGATGAGCTATTTTTGGTTGGACGAATTTGGGACTACAATTACATGAGTGGCACAATGGCTGAATATTGTAACAAATTTCGAATACTAATAGATTCTCATGCTTGTGCAGGCGGAAGGCTATTGTACAGGAAGAGCTATTTTTGGTTGGACGAATTTGGGACTACTAATACACGAGTGGCACAATGGCTGAATATTGTAACAAGTTTCGAATACTAATAGATTCTCCTGCTTGTGCAGGCGGATCTTTTCCTCAGATTCAGCAGGCTGCTTTGCTAATGAGGGGTCTTCCTAATACTATGAGAGCAGCGTCTGATAGGCTGAAACAAAAAGATAAAGCTAGCTGGACACTACAGTCAGCTATTAATTTGATATTAGAATATGAGGCATATTCTAAAATTCTTAATGGTGAAAACAAGTAGAGGCATTTAATGCAGAATTTGACAAAAAAGGTCATTTTAATCAGCAGAGAAATCAGTTTAATCAGAATCAAAATCAGTTTAGTCAGTTTAATCAAAGAGGAAATAGACAATCCTTCAATGCTTATTTTTATTGTAATGAAAAGGGTCATGGATACAAATTCTGTCCTAAGCTTAAAAAGGCTAATGAAACAGGTCTATATAGGCCTGGTTGGCAGCAGAGCGAGTTTCATCACGGCTTCACGAGATCGTCACAATGAAGAAATTCACTATTCTCGGCGTCTTCAACTCATCATGACGAAACTCTCTCACTCTCTCACTCTCTAACGAGAAAGATGATGATCTATTTGCAATGGCGGCAGCGATGGAGGGCGCTAAGGACAATGGATGGATAATGGACACGGGAGCATCGGCCGACATGTGCTGGAACAAGGCCGTTTTCAAAAATTTGAAATCAACACCAAAGAAAAATATATATTATGCATGTGGAATGAGTGTGCAAACGCGGGCTGTAGGTGATGTCTCTTTGCTAGTTGATGAAGGGGGCAAGGTTGTTGAGAGAACTCTTCATAACGTTCTCTATGTCCTAGATTTTAAGAAAAATTTGTTCTCAACTTCTTTGGTAGAAAGTAAAGGGTTTGAGGTCAATCTGAAACATGGCAGGCAGGTTGTTAGCAGAAATGGGAAAATTGCAGTTACGGGAACTAGAGATACCAGCAAAATGTATCGAATGGATATGCCCGATAATAACGAAAATGATGTTTTGTATTCTGGTGCATTATCCTCAAATGAGCTGTGGCATAAAAGGTTAGGCCATGTGAATTATGATAGCATGAAAAAGATGGTAAATGATGGTAAAATACAAGGTATCACTCTGTAAAACTAGTCATCTAAAACATGTGATGGATGTACACTGGGAAAAATACACAGATTACCGTTTCCCCAAGAGTTTGAACATAGGTCTACTAAACTTTTGCAACTCATTCATTCTGATGTTTTCGGTCCTGCAAAGTACTATCTGCCGGGGGGATGAAATATATGGTTACGTTTACAGATGATTTTTTGAGGTTTACTAAGGTCTACTTCATGAAAGAAAAGAGGGAAGTCTTCACTCATTTTCAACACTACAAAGCGTGGGTGAACAAACTACACGGTCTACCAATTTTGGAGCTTAGATCGGACAATGGCGGGGAATATACGTCAAAAGAGTTTGAAAACTTCTTACTCAAGGAAGGTATAAGTCATAAATTGACTGTCCCATACTCTCTGGAACAGAATGGGGTCTCAGAAAGACTAAATAGAACTATCACAGAAAGCTCTAGGTCCATGCTTGCGGATAAGGACGTCGATCCGAAATTTTGGGCTGAAGCATTAAATTGTGAAGTTTATATCAAAAATAGAATAGGTTCAACAACATAAGAAACCACTCCTTATGAGATCTGGACGGGTAGAAAACCGGATGTCAGTCACTTCAAAGTCTTTAGAAGTAAATGCTTTATTTTGGATACGTCTAATGATAGATGGAAAATGGAACCTAAGGGATTGCCGGGCATTTTGTTACGATATGATGATCACTCTAAAGGTTATAGAGTGTTTGTTTTTGAGAGACAGAAAATCATTGTAGCAAGGAACATCGTTGTGAAAGATGAACTAGACTCGATAAACTTATTTAAAGTGAAAGAGGAGCAGAAGGAGCAAAAAGTACAAGAATATGTCATTTTAGATAGCATCCATAATATTGTCCCACAGATGCAAAATTCACCAGTGGTACCACCGGAGTCGGAACATAATTGGGTTCCACAACCAGTTCGTTTCGAAGCACAACAACAGCAGTCAGTGCATACAGATCGCAACCAGCGCAACAAGCGCAACGCACGGGATCCGACAATTTCAGCCTCAAAATTTTCGGGGGGAAGAAGATCCAATAGCCGCCAAGCAAGTTCTCACTTTGCTTACTCGGCAGCCTCAAGGGAGCCTCTGACCATCCGGGAAGCCTTCTCATCACCGGAAAGGAATCACTGGATCGAGGCAACAAACGATGAAATGAAGTCGATCATGGAGGCTTTGACATGGGAGTTTTTGGACCTTCCTCCAGATCGAAAAGCAATCAGCAGCAAATGGGTATTCAAGGTGAAGTTAAATCCAGATAATACCATTGAACGATATAAGGCTAGACTTGTGGCAAAGGGGTATAATCAAAAGGAAAGAATTGATTTTGAAGAAATATTTTCTTCGTTGTAAGATTTCCAACAGTTAGGATTTTGCTATCCCTAGCTGCTACAGAAGAAATGGAAATACATCAGATGAATCTAAAGACAACCTTTTTGCATGGAGAACTAGAGGAGACCATTTACATGCAGCAGCCTGAAATGTATGTAGAACTAGGAAAAGATCACTTAGTATGTAAACTGCTAAAATCATTGTACGGCCTAAAACAGGCTTTAAGGCAATGGAATCTAAAACTTGATGAATTCTTAACTGGTCTAGGCTTTAACAGGATAAGTTTGATCACTATGTCTATGTTTTACAGGGTGAGGATGGAATAGTATATATAGCGGTATACGTAGATGATCTACTATTAGTCAGCAAATCAATGGTTGAAATTAACAAAATTAAAACTTCTTTGAAATCACAGCTTGAGATGAAAGACCTCGGTGAGGCAAAATATATTTTGGGTATTCAGGTAGAAAGGGACAGGAAAAAAAGATTAATAAAATTGACTCAAAAAGAGGCTATTGGAAACATGTTAGATGAATATGGAATGCGGGGGCAAAAGGATGTGTAACACCAATGGAGTTTTGGCATAGGTTAGAGGGGGAAGAAACAGAACCGGATGTTATTTTCAGTGAAATTTTTGAGTCAGGGGAGGATGATCCTATGAAACTGATACCTTAGTGACTGATAGTGGGAAGTTTAATTTATTTCATGAACTGTACCCGTCCGGATATTGCTGCAACAGTTGGGGTACTGAGCAAAAGTTTAGAGAATCCAAGGAAATCTGACCGTGATGCAGCAAGAAGAGTTTTAAGATACTTGGCAGGAACCAAAGACCTCAAACTCACACTAGGCGGAGGAGAAGTGAAGCTGCAAACATAGAGTGATGCAAGCTATGGCAATATGCCAAGTCGAAAATCCACCACGGGATTCGTTCTGCAAATTGGGAACGGGACTTGTTGTTGGAGCATCAAACTTCAAAAGGTCACGACACAATCGACGATGGAGTCAGAATATATGGAAGCAAGCTCGGCCCTCAAAGAACTCCTATGGGTGAAATCCGTATTACAAGAATTGGGATACATGCAGGTTGGTCCAGAGGTGATCTGGTGTGATAACCAAGCTGCCATTGCCATTGCTTCTAACCCAAGTCACCATTTCAAAAGCAAGCACACGGATGTAAGATTACACTTTTTAAGAAAAAAAGTGTTCTTTAGAGTGGTTAAATTATGCTATTTGCCAGATGCAAAAATGGTTGCTGATATGCTCACTAAAGCTCTTCCAACTCCTAAGCTGAAGTATTGTAGCGACGCAGTGGGATTAAGTGAATAGCTGAGTTGCTACAGTGCTATACAGCTATGCTGCTCTAGTCCAATAACGGGAATATATTGGGACTACGTGACTTGCTAAAATTGCTACGTTGCTATGCTGTGATGCTGCGCTAGTTCGACATCGCAGCTGCGCTGAGATACTGAGTCTAAAGCTTTAGGGGAGTGTTGTTTTTGGAAAGCTTTAAGTCTAAGCAAATTTATAGGACGACGGAAAAATAGATCTATATGGACACGCGTCGTCACTTGAATCACAGTGCAGGTTTTTGAATGGTACCGACAACGTAGCTGCGACGCATATGGAACAAGCGCAGCTGCGATTATTTTTGATATGGTCGGTACAAACAAACGCAGCCTTTGACGCAATGGGTCAAACGCAACCGCTGATATTTTGGTACATGACAACGCAGTTGCTACGCAACAGGACAAACGCAGCTGCGGCTAACTTTTGTATGTGATAACGCAGCTGCTACGAAGCTGCGGATATTTGAATATAATCAGGAATTGGACTGCGCTACTGCGGTTGATCTGAATCAAGTCAACAGACGAGATTCACTTAGCCAGGCGACAAGTATTTGATCAAATCACCTGTATAGGATTCTCAGTCATATTGAGTGTACAGTGATAGATTAGTTCTTAGCGTAAGTAGGAGCACTTAGACCTTAGTGGCAGTTTAGTTCTTTTGGATGTATCGTTTTGGAACACTTCTATCGGCGGTACAGCACTATGTAGTAGGACAACTGACTGAAGAGTATAAGACTTAGGACGTAGAACATTTTAAGTATCCAGACTTCCAGACTGTGTAATCTGCAGACTATTTTTGGGAAACTTCTGAGTTACATATCTTGGTGTATGTTCGATCAATTGAGCTGAAACTTTGGGAGTTGTCAGTCTTTGTGATATTCTATACTGCGGTATAGTTTGAAACAGTTTGGTTAATTCTATCAGATTTGGTGAGCTGTAGAAAACAGCTGTTTAATAGGATTCTTGATTAGCTTCTATAAGTGAGATCATGTCTACTTCCACTATTACTGTTGATGCTCCACCTGCTCCAGTGGTTGTAGAACAACAAACCCACATCAACTCTTTCAAAGCAAAACAAGAGGCCATGTACTCAGCCTCTATAGTAGAATGAGCAACCACCTTTTGTTGCTTACTGCTCTAACAGCAAGCACCTCCCCCTGTATACAACACATAGCCAGAAGTGCATCTTCTCATAGGTGCATCCCCATAACTGGCATCACTCCAAGTAGTGATGTCACAGTGCTCCCCTACGAAATGCAACCATAACTCTCTGGTTCCCACCAGATATCTCATGACTCTTTTGGCTGCCTCCCAGTCTCTCTTCCTAGGATCATTAAGACTCCTAGTGAGTACTCCAACTGCTGCCGCTATGTCCGACCTGGTACAATTCATAAAATTGATCAAACTTCCTACAACTTGTCTATAAGGAATAAACTTCATAAACTCTCTCTCCTCTGGACTTATCGGATCATCTAAGATCATCACTCCTCCTACATTCCCATCACTTATTTTTTTCAAGTCCATGGGAGTGGTACAACTATTAGCTTTTTTCATCTGGAATTTCTCAAGCATATTACCTATTGCTTTTTTCTGAGCGAGTCTTATGATCCTTTCCCCCCTATCTCTTTCTATTTGAATTCCCAAATTATATCTTGCCTCCCCTAAATCTTTCATGTCAAATTTGCTTCTACAATCTTTCTTTAACTTATTCATCTTTTCCAAATACTTACTTAACTCCAGCAGATCATCAACATAAATTGCAATAAAGATCATACCATCATCATCTTCAAACATATAGATAGAATGGTCTAAGTTGATCCGGATATATCCCAGACGAGTGAGAAACTCATGTAGTTTCTTATTCCATTGTCGCGGAGCCTGATTAAGTCCATATAAGGACTTTATGAGTATGCACACTTTGCTCTCTTCCCTAGCCTCCAAAAGCCCCTCTTGTTGCGTGATGAAGATTTCTTCCTCTAACTTACCATTGAGGAAGGCGGTCTTAATTTCCACCTGATGGATTTCTATGTCTTCCGCAACAGCTAGACTGAGGAGAATCCTTACCGATGGGAAACAAACAACTAGAGCAAATGTCTCCTCATAGTCAATCCCCTCCTTTGGGTGAACCCATTTGCTACCAAGCGAGCCTTATATCTTTCAATGGTATTCTCTCGGTTCAATTTATGTTTAAATACCCATTTACAACCAATAGGTTTTTTGTCTAGATGACAATCCGTTAGCTCCCAAGTATTTCCTTCCATGATCGAAGCCATCTCATCATTTATGGCTCTAATACATTTGTCTTTTTCTGGGTTGTTCCCTTCCTCCAAGTATGACTGAGGCTCATCGGGGTGAGATGCAACTCTGTGTCCTCTATTGGACTACAAAATAGAGAAAGCCTCTAGATAGTATTTAACTTACCCATTTAAAGCCACAACCACTGATGCCAAACAAGGGCAAACAGACAATTTGACTGCACCCTTGTGCAGCTTGGACTCCCTTGAGTCCGTAGCAAAAAGATTCACTGAAAACGGCCAACCAGCCGATAAGTTATGAGTCGTCAAAAATGCTAAGTTTATACAAACTCTCAAAGGGAGAGAGGCTCCTATCTACCAAATTCTCTAAGTCCTAACTCCCTCTAACAACCCCTATCTGTTGAAGTACGAACCAATCAGATGACTGTAGGGTATAGAAAAGTACTATGGCCGATGTACTTTCTGTATGGCCCATGTACGACAATGACATTAAGTGGACGCGTGTCCACTTTTCACTTGTCCTTATGTTCGCCGGAATTCTTGCGACCAAATGCCTTCTCTCCGCGTGGCGCCACGTCATGCCACGTCCATAAACGTCAAAAGTGACCATTCCGCGATCTCGGCATCGATGTCCGCGGTCGGATTAGATTCGATATTGAATGTTCGCCGTATAAACAAATGTCCGATTCATTTGTTTTCGTGTGAGAGAATTATCGCAGTATATAATACTTGGTTCCATGTTCTTTCGTTTGCAATTGCGTTAATCGAATTCCTGGTTGTAACACTGTTTAAATAAATATCAAACCTATCATGTGCTAACGAACTTCTACGACAGACTGGTTAGAGCTAACGGCTAAGCCGCGCTCTACCTGTCGGAGGTTCGAGTCTTCCCGGACTCAACCTTTTATTGAGAGTGACATAAGTCATTCTTTAGCCCAACCTGCTTAAGCAAGGACAACCATGGCTCAGCCACCCTCTCCATCCCTCAGTGACTACGAGAAGTATGGTGGGTAGAGAGAGGAGGCGGAGGCAGGCTGTCCGCCTATTTCCTTTTTCTATTTGTAATAAATTCAGACCTAGAAAATACCACATAAAACTAGTAATTTCAACACTCCCCTTATTTTCTAGTCTAATTTAAATTTCTGTTTTAATCCACAATTTTCCCTGCAATATTTTAACTTGGGAGAAGGCACCGGTTTTGTCATCATATCAGCTATCATTTCCTCATCAGATCTATATACATGATTAACGATTTTATTTTCAACTTTTCTCTTACAAAACTTAATCTTATGTCCATATGTTTAACTTTAAAATGATGTTTTGGATTAGCTGCAATTGCAATGGCAGCTTGATTATCACAAAACACTTCATGCACTCCCTCCTTCATATACCCCAGTTCTTACATCAAGGACTTGACCCACATCAACTCTTTCACAGCAAAACAAGAGGCCATGTACTCAGCCTCTATAGTAGACTCAGCAATCACCTTTTGTTGCTTACTGCTCCAACAACAAGCCCCTTCCCCAACATACAACACATACCCAGAAGTGCATCTTCTCATAGGTGCGTCCCCATAACTGGCATCACTCCAAGTAGTGATGTCAATGTGCTCCCCTCCCAAATGCAACCATAACTCACTAGTTCCTACCAGATATCTCATGACTCTTTGGGCTGCCTCCCAGTCTCTCTTTGTAGGATCATTAAGACTCCTACTGAGTAATCCGATCGCTGCCGCTATGTCCGGTCTGGTACAATTCATAAAATAGATTAAACTTCCTACGACCTGTCTATAAGGGATAGACTTCATAAATTCTCTCTCTTTTGGACTCATCTAATCATCTAAGATCATCACTCCTCCTACTACACTCCCATCATTTACTTTTTTCAAGTCCATGGGAGTGGTACAACTGTTTGCATTTTCCATCTGGAATTTTTCAAGCATATTACCTATTGCTTCCTTCTGAGTAAGTCTCATAATCTTTTTCCTCCTATCTCTCTTCATTTGAATCCCCAAAATATATCTTGCCTCCCCTAAATCCTTCATATTAAATCTGCTTCTAAGATCTTTCTTAAACTTATCGATTTTATCCAAAGATTTACTCAACACAAGCAGATCATCCACATAAATTGCAATAAAAATGACACCATTCTCATCTTCAATCATATAGGAAGAATGGTCAGAGCTAATACGGATATATCCTTGACCTGTAAGAAACTCATCTAGTTTCTTATTCCACTGTCGGGGAGCATGCTTCAGTCCATATAAAGACTTTATGAGTCTGCAGACTTTGCTCTCTTCTCCTTCTTCCACGAACCCCTCAAGTTGTCTCATAAAAATTTATTCCTCTAACTCACCATTAAGAAAAGCAGTCTTAATGTCCATCTGGTGATTTTCCATGTCTTCCGCAGCTGCCAGACAGAGGAGAATCCTTACTGAGGGGAACCGAACTACTGGAGTAAAGGTCTCTTCATAGTCAATCCCCTCCTTTTGGCTGAACTCCTTTGCTACTAATCGAGCCTTATATCTCTCAATGGTATTTTCTGGATTCAGTTTTAGTTTAAATACCCATTTACACCCAATAGGTTTTCTATCTGGAGGGCAATCCGCTAGTTCCCAAGTATTTGCTTCCATGATAGAAGCCATCTCATCATTTATGGCTCTAATCCATCTTTCTTTCTCTGGACCTATTCACTGCCTCCGAGTAAGACTCAGGCTCATCTGTGTGAGATAGCCTAGTTACCTTATGAGCGGTTTGTTTTTTTTGTATTTATTTGCTCCTCCTCCTTCCTCAAACTCTGAAGCTGGAATAGATGGAAGTCTTGGATTTCTTCTTACTCTCTCATCGGCCTACCTTTCCATGGAAGCCGGTTCTTGTCCCGCTTCTTGTATCTCCTCGAAGTCCATAGGAGTATGTGGGGTTTCCGGTGAGTCTGTTGCATCTTCGATCTCCCCTGAATCTGCAATCACGGTTTCACTCTTGTCCCTTTCGGGAACGACTGAGTTCTCCTCACTTTCGGACTCAAATCTGATTTTTATCTTCTTTGTATATTTGAAGGGGTCAAATGACTTCCCTTCATCCATGAAAACTAAGTGTTTGATCAGAATGATATCTTTTTTAGCTAAGTCATAGACTCTATATCCCTTAACATCCTCATCATATCCCACAAAGAATCCAGGTTTTCCCTTAGCATCTAGTTTCCAATTTTTCCTATCCATGTCAAGACAGTAAACTTGGCTACCGAATACTTTAAGGTGTGAGATATCTGGTTTCCTTCCAACCCATCTCTCATAAGGCGTTACTCCCTTTACAACTGAGGTAAAGACTCTATTCTTAATGTAGTTGGCACAATTCATTGCTTCTACCCAAAATTTCTTTCCTTTTTTTCTTGTCGGCCAACATACTGCATACACTATCTCTTAGTGTTCGATTCAACCTCTCACCTACCCCATTATGCTCCGGGTTATATGTTACAATTTTCTGGTGCTGTACTCCCTCATCTCTCAGATATTCCTCAAACTGGTTAGAGGTATATTCCCTCCCATTATCACTCCTTATCCTCTTAATGGAGGTTTCATGCATCTTCTCACTCCAGGCTTTATATTCTTTGAAGTTAGTTTATGCTTCAGACTTTCTTTTCCGAAAGTAGACTCTAGAGTACCTAGACCAGTCATCGATTATTGTCATCATAAACCTCTTTCCTCCAACCGAAGGTATATTTGCAGGTCCCCAAATATTTGTGTGGACCAAATCTAACACTTTATCACCTGTATATGTGGCGGCTTTGGGAAATGGAAGTCTGTGAGCCTTACCTTGAGCACAACCACTAAAATCATCCATCATTTCATTATCCCCAAATTGAATGTCTTCTACTACCCCAAGCCTTTTCATTTCCCTCAACCTATCAAAATGCACATGCCCTAACCGCTTATGCCAAATCATAATCTTAGGAACACCAACATAGTAAGCATTCTTCTTTTCATTACTCAGGTTAAGCCTAAACATTCCTTCGCTACCCTTATCTGCCTCGAAGTAAACTTCATCCCCATACTTAGCTGTAAAGACTCCCTTTCGAGTGAAGGTATCAAATTCTTTGTCATCTAACACAGACGTAGAAACAAGATTTTTACTCAGGTGAGGAATGTAGAGTACATTTGAGAATGTAAGTATAGAAGTCTTACCCTCCACTAAGACTTTCAGATCTACTGATCCCACTAGATCTGTAGTAACTACTCTCCCATCCCCATACTCTATCTCTACAGTAGGGATTTTCCTTAACTTAGTGAAGAGTTCTTTATCACGACACATATGCATAGATGCACCTGAGTCGATAATCCATCCTTCCTGTGGAGCTTCCCAAATTGCTTAAAGGGCATACTTTTGTCTCCGAGGGATCTCCTTCTCCTCCAGACTCTCGTCAAGAAGAAGTTCCCCATCCTCCTCAGAGGATTCATCCTCGGTTTCTCCTGTCACTTTTGTAACAACAAGTGCCTTTTTCTTCCCTCCGGAAGAATCCCCTCCACGGTTCTATTAGAGCCTTAGCTCCAACAGCTTGACACAATCTGCGATGAAGTGTCGCGGCTTTTTGCAAAAATGACAAAGACCCTTTGGGGGCCTCGGTCCTCCAAGATGATCTCTTTCCCCTTTGTACGGTTGCTTCAGGTCCTTCCCCCATCGGTCCCCTCCTGCTCTTAGAGCTTGAATGCTGTTTCCTCCTCTCCTAATCTCCATTGTGTTTTCCTGCACAAGTATCTTCCTGACCAGTGTGTTCCATTTCCATGAACTATCAGGCATTTCCTGTACTCGATACACTATGTTCTCGAACTCATATGGTAACTTCATGATACGAGTGTTAACTTTCATTTTCATTGTACTTGTCCATCCGGCACTTTCCATCTCCATATACAAAGAAGAAAGATCATTACAGTAATCTAAAATCTTTCCTCCTTTGTAAGTGTGATTCATTAGCTTTTGCTTAGCCAACTGGAGCTCCTGAATAGTTCCAGCTCTATAAATCTCCACCAAACTCACCCACAACTCCTCAGCCTTGTAAATGTGAAGATGAGGAGGGGCCAAAGCTTGAGTGAGGTGCTTGAGAATGAAGTTGTTGGCAGCCATGTTTAAATCCTCCCACATTTGAGTATCGTTCTCCGTGGTCTTCACAATCCCCGCTCCCGGTACTGTGGCAATAGCAGTGAGGGGAACCTCCTTCCCTTTCCCCTTTTCAGACAAACTACTGTCCCCATCATCTGCCTCCTCCGCTGAGGCAGCCGTTGCTACAGGAAACCTTACTCCTCCAAATCTTGGTGGAGTTCCCAAAGGTGGACGTTTCACTAGTCCACTAACGATACCCCAGTATCGTTTTTCACACAAAGCTCCCACCATCATGGCTTCCCAATAGATGAACCCAGATCCATTGAAGGTGGGCACCCTAGAGGGTGGGCCCATAACCTGCAATTCTGTGTCCTCCATTGGATTACAGAATACAAGAAGCCTCTAGATAGTATTTAACTAACCCACTTTAAGCCACGACCACTTCTGCCCAAGAAGGCAAACTGACAATTTGACTGCACTCTTGTGTAGCGTGGACTCCCCTGAGTCCGTAGCAAAAAAAATCACTGAAAACGGCCAACCACGTGATAAGTTATGAGCCGGCATAAATGCCAATTTATACAAAGCTCTCTTAGAGAGAGGTGTCTATCTACCAAATATTTCCTAAGTCCTAAATCCCTCTCACAACCCCTATCTACTAAAGTACGAACCAATCGTTCACTGTAGGGTACAGAAAAGTACTATGGCCGATGTTCTTTCTGTACGGCCCATGTACGGCAACGACATTAAGTGGACGCGTGTCCACTTTTCACTTGTCCTTATGTTCGCCGGAATTCTTGCGACCAAATGCCATCTCTCCGCGTGGCGCCACGTCATGCCACGTCCATAAATGCCAAAATTGAACATTGCGCGATCTCGCCATCGATGTCCGCCGTCGGATTAGATTTGATATTCAATGTCTGCTGTATAAACATATGTATGATTCATTTTTTTTCGTGCAAGATAATGTTCGCACTATATAATACTTAGTTCCATGTTCTTTCGTTCGCAATTCCGTTAATCGAATTCCTGGTTATAACAATGTTTAAATAAATATCAAACCTATCATGTGCTAACGGACTTCTACGACAGACTGGTTAGAGCTAACGGCTAAGCCGCGCTTTACCGGTCGGAGGTTCGAGTTCTGCCGAACTCAACCTTTTACTGAGAGTGACATAAGTCACTCTTTAGCCCAACCTGCTTAAGCAAGGACACCCATGGCTCAGCCACCCTCTCCATCCCTCATTGACTACAACAAGTATGGTGGGTAGAGAGAGGAGGCGGAGGCAGGCTGTCCGCCTATTTCCTTTTTGTATTTGTCCTAAATTCAGACCTACAAAATACCATATAAAACTAGTAATTTCAACATGAGATAGCTTAGTTACCTTGTGAGTACCCTGTTTCTCTTGTATCCTCTTGCTGCTCCTTCTCCCCCCTTCAAACTCTGACGTTGAAATAGAGGGAAGTCTTGGGTTTCTCCTTTCTTTCTCATTCCCTCCCCCATACATGGAAGATGATTCCGGTTCCTCCTATTCTGTCTCCTTGAGGTCCATAAGAATATGTGAGGTATTTGGTAACTCTCCTATAACTTCGATCTTCCATGAACCTTTAATCACTCTCTCACTCATGTCCTTTTCAAGAAAAACAGAGTTCTCCTCACTTTCAGACTCAAATGTGATTCTTAACTTCTTGGTATATTTGAAGGGGTCAATTGACTTTCTTTCATCTATGACAACTACGTGTTTGACCAGAATAATAACTTGCTTTGCTAAGTCATAGACTCTATATCCCTTGACATCCTCATCATATCCCACAAAATATCCAGATTTTTCCTTAGCATCAAGTTTCCGGTTTTTCTTATCCGTGTCTAGACTGTAAACTTGGCTACCGAATACTTTTAGGTGAGAGATATCCAGTTTCCTTCCAACCGATCTCTCATAAGGTGTCATACCTTTGACTGCCGAGGTAAAGACTCTATTCTTAATGTAGTTGGCATAGTTCATGGCTTCTGCCCAAATTCTCTTTCCTATTTTCTTCTCAGCCAAAATACTGCATACACTATCTCCTGGTGTTCGGTTTAACCTCTCCCCTACCCTATTTTGTTTTGGATTACGTGGTACAATTTTTTGGTGCTAAACTCCCTTATCTTTCAAACTGGTTCCTCAAAACTGTATTCCTCAAACTGGTTAGAGGCATATTCTCCCCCATTATCACTCCTTCTCTTAATGGGGGTTCTATGCAGCTTCTCACTCCAGGCTTTATATTCTTTAAAGTAAGTTGGTGTTTCAGACTTTGTTTTTAGAAAGTAAACTCTACAGTACCTAGAACAGTCATCAGTAGTTGTCAACATATACCTTTTCCGTCCAACTGAGGGTACCCTTGCTGGTCACCAGATATCTGTGTGGATAAAATCTAGTGTCTTTTCCTCTCTATATGTGGCGGCTTTAGGGAAAGGAAATCTGTAAGCCTTACCTTGGGCACACCCACTACAATCATCCACCATTTCATTATCACTGAACTGAATGCCTTCTACTACACCAAGCTTCTTCATTTCCCTCAACCTATCAAAGTGCACATGCCCCAACCGCTTATGCCAAATCATCAACTTTGGGAAACCAACATAATAAGCATAGCCTAAACATTCCTTGGCTACACTTATGTGCAGTGAAGTAAATTTTATCCCCATATTTAGCGGTAAAGACTCCCTTTCTAGTGAAGGTATAAAACTCTTTGTCATCTAACACAGACGTAGAGACAAGATTTTTAGTCAGCTGAGGAATGTAGAGTACATCTGAAAATGTGAGTATAGAAGTCTGACCCTCCACTAAGACTTTCAAATCTACGGATCCCACTAGATTTGTAGTAACCACTCTCCCATCCCCATACTCTATTTCTACAGTAGGGATTTTCCTTAGCTTAGTGAAGAGGTCATTGTCACGACACATATGCATGGATGCACCTGAGTCGATGATCCATCTTTCCTGTGGAGCTTCCCGAATTGCTCCAAGGGCACACTTTTGTCTCCGAGGGATCGCCTTCTCCTCCAGACTCTCGTCAAGAAGAAGCTCCCCATCCTGCTCAAAGGACTCGTCCTCAGTTTCTCCTGTCACTTTTGTGACCACAAGTGCCTTTTTCTTCCCTACGGAAGAACCCCCTCCACAGTTCTCTTGGAGCCTCAGCTCTGACAGCTTGACGGGATCCGCGATAAAGTGTCCCAGCTTTTTGCAAAAATGACCAAGGCCCTTTCAAGGCCTCGGTCCTCCAGCCTGAACTCTTTCTCCTTTGTATGGCTTTTTCGGGTTGTGTCTCCACCTGTCCCCTCCGGCCGCTAGAGCTTGAACGCTCTTTCCTCCTCTCTTGATCTTAATCGTGTTCTCCTACACAAGTATTATGTGGACCACTGTATTCCACTTCCGTGAACTATCAGTCATTTCATGTACTCGTTACACTATATTCTCATACTCGTCGCGTAACTTCATGATGAGATTGTTAACTTTCATTTTCATTGTACCTGTCTATCCGACACTCTCCATCTCAATATACAAAAAAGAAAGATCATTACAGTAGTCTAACATCCCGTTTGTAAGTATAATTTCCCGACTTTTTCTTTGCCAACTGGAGCTCCTGATCATACCAACTCTATAGATCTCTATAAAACTCACCCACAACTTTTCAGCCTTGTAAACGTGAAGATGGGGAGTTGCTAAAGCTTGAGTGAGGTGCCTTATAATAAAGTTCTTGGCAGCCATGTTGGTGTCTTCCCACATTTGAGTGTCGGTCTCCACGGTCTTCACGATCGCCGCTCCAAGTGTCGTGGGTGTAGAAATTAATGGTCCGTTTAAAGTATTTTCTAGGTCTAAATAGAAATATAGAAAGAAGCCGATGCAGTCTACCTCTAACTTCTCTCTCCAACTCTCAAACTTGTCCCAGTAACTGAGGAAATTGGAGAGAAAGCTAGAGCCATGGCTTCCTAGGCTATCCAGAGGTTTGTTGAAATTAATAGATTTCTAGAGTATTTTCTAGGTTTAAAATGTTAGTATAAAAGAAAAAGAAAAAGGACAAATAGCCTACTTACACCTCCTCTCTCTAGCCCCTATACTTGTTGTAGTCACTAAAGGATAGAGAGAGTGGTTGATCAATGGCTGCCTTAGTTCAACAGGCAGATATTTTTTAAGGCTACTAAAAATATACCTGACGGACTCGGGATTTGATCCCGGTACCTGCGGTTCGTCAAGCTGGCCGATAGTGGTCAGCTTTATCCTACTAGACTAGGACCAATGCTAAATGTTATAGTATGTGATAGATATATATATATATATTTAGGAAGGAGTAAATCCATTTAACTAAAACTGTGTACGGCGTGCATGGATAGAGTTTTATGAATGTACCAATTCAAAACGGATACCACGCATTTTGTTTTGACAACGAAATAAATATCGCGCAAGTATTTATTACGGCCAAGATTGCGTCTCGTTGCAAATCCAACGGCGCACATCATCGCCGAAATCTCGGAGTAGTCACTTTGGCGTTTAGTGACATGGCATGACCTGGAGCTACGTGGAGAGATGACATTCGGTCATAGGAATTTCGAGGAATGTACGGACGAGTGAAAAGGAGACACGTGTCCGCTTAATAGTCCTGTCGTACATAGGCCGTACAAAAGGTACACCGGCAGTATTACTTTTTGGTACGGTACAGTAATCTGATTGGTCTGTACTTTAGTAGATAGAAGTTACTACAGGGAATCAAGACTAAGAAAATTTTGGTAGGCAGTCACCTCTCCCTTTGAGAGTTTGTACAAATTGGCATTTTTACTGCCTCATAACTTATCGTCTGGTTGGGCGTTTTCAGATTTTCTTTTTCCTACGGACTCAGGGGGGTCCAAGCTGCACAAGGGTGCATTCAGATTGTCAGTTTGATTGCCTGGCCAGTAGTGGCTGTGGGTTAAAGTGGGCTAGTTCACAACTATCTAGAGACTTCCTGTATTCTGTAGTCCAATGGAGGACACAGAATTGCAGGTTATAGGCCCACCCTCTAGGGTGCCCACTTTCAATAGATCTAAAAAGAAAGAATAAAAAAATAAAGTTAACGGGAAAGAGAAGAAGGCAGAGATGAGAGAGAGGGAACATATGGAAAGTGCGTGGGAGTAGGGAAGTGTGTGTGTGTGTGTGTGTGTGTGTGTGTGAGAGAGAGAGAGAGAGAGAGAGAGAGAGAGAGAGAGAGAGTGTGTGCATGCAAAGACAACGGTTGACAATATCTTGAGTGTGTCTTGAGTACTTATTTTACTTTAACATTTGATAATTTTTTCGGCGAAGCTGTATATCTTTTATATATGTTTGATACGCTTGGATGAGGTTTCAGATCTTGTTGTAGGACGCGGCGCACCGCGGAACGCACTTTAATGCTGCCGGCGCCGGATATCTTTTTTGTTGTCGGCTAAGTTTTCCTGCCCAGAATATTGGGCAAACAGAATTATTTTACGGGTTTGAGGACACTCGGAACAGATTGCTAATTTAGTAATTTTCTCAAAAAAAGAAATAAATATACGTTTTCGTCAGCCGTTTTAGGAAAGCGTGTGGAAATTCCGTAATAGAAACTACAGTACAGACGAAGTTTCTTACGAGTTGGCCCCGGTTGGGTGAGAGTGGTGAGAGTGATAGACTGTCAAAAGTATTTCGTAACAATTACTGTTGCGGTACACATAGATTTTGTCCCGACGAATAGCACATGTGAAAGAGACCAGACTGGGCGAATGTTGAAAACGGCTTCCCAAGTTTGAAGTTTTGAATGTTCCCCGTCCGATCCTGCCAACAAAATGACCGCAAAGAACGATGATTGTTCGGCGAAACTGTGACACTTTAAGACAAAGTTGCTGATTGGTCCTGCCAAACAAAAAGTACGCAAACTATGCAAAAACGAACAGAAATAAACGAACTCTCCTAAGGAGCTTGGCACAAAACTAGCGCAACGTAGGCATACTGTATGTGTGTGTGCTATGCACACCCCTGTACAAGCGTACGAATCTGACGTATGCTCATAGTACAACGCACGCCGCCGAACGAATTTTTTTAGCGAACTGACACGGCGTGGGATGACATTGTGCGGGAAAAAATACCGGGAAAAAAAAAACCCGCGGACGAATCTGACGATAGTCCTGTCGTAAGTTGTGTTATGGGCTTTTCATGTGATCTTCTTAGATCGTTACTTTCATCAACGACCGTCAGATCGTCCAAATCTGACGGTTTAAATAAAAAGTCGCTCAAAACTCACAGAAAAAAAAAATTGTCCGTTTTTTTTTTCAAATTTAGACATGACGTTTAATTCTCTATCGAACCATGTGCAACTCAACCCTGTTACTATTTTATTTCATTTTGCGACCAATACAATATGGGTCTTAAGGTAGTATTGTAAAATTTACGTACAATAAGCATATTGTATGGGTGTACTGTCACCTACTTTTGAACTATGGTCGAAACAAAGGGGAACGAGCTGCAAGACTCAGGGTATGTCCCCATGTGCATAAGTAAGGGTTTTTTTTTTGTCTTTTTAATGTAAAACTTAGCGCCGTACTGCCTATAACGGTACTTTCGCATGTAACCGAAACTTCTCTTGTTACTTTGTTTTTTAGCGAAAATTCTCCGTACAACAATCAGAGCATTCGGATGTAAAAGCAAATTACTTATTACTTTAAAAAGTGTTTTACGTAGACGTGTACAACAAACGAGGCGAAACTTCCACTCAACTTCAATTTGAGGCGTCTCTCCGCACGCTATACAATTTATGGGACTTCGTAATGTCCGTATGCCACATTGTCGACGTGTCGAAACCCTAAAATACCTTTAGGTATCACACAGAAATGCGGTTTCGTTTTTAATCTTCCCACTTGCCGACAGATGCTCAATGCTTTCCTACACCGTATTTGTGAAGACACGTGTGTTTGAGAGAGACGACCCCTGTACGTAAATCAGCAACGCAAAACAATAAAAAAAAATTGTATACGTGCAGTGGGGTTTTTTTTTGCTTTACCCTTTTTATAAAAAGGAAAGACATTTTAGTCGTATTCGTCTCTGGTGACAACGATAATTGACCGTCGATTTTTTTTGTGTAAGATCTTGAGGCGTTGATTGTTTTGAGTAATAATTGGCGTCTCTAGTGACAACTACAATTGATCGTCGATTGTTTTTGTGTAAGATCGAGTGTCGTTGAATGATTTGAGTTTTGATTGGCCTTGACATGTTCCAATTTTGATGTAATGAAAAGAGACACGTGGTACAATCCTATTTGTTGTATTACGCATGGTTGAAATTGTATGATAAACAACCAGATAAATTGGACGTCACGCCAAAATGTCGTGTTACCAATACCGGTAAAGTAACGTACAATATCGTACTTTTAGTTTTTGCGATGCGATCCCGTCACATTACGCCACGTTGGCAAAAAACCTCATCTTCAAACTTTTCTTTAAAATACATTGGCAATGTGTTCTAAAACTAGGGATTTTCGATAAAGAAACAGGAACATATATTTGCACGTGTCGTAATTCTCAAAAAATTTCAAACGATTTTTTGCTAAAAGAAAAGTACAAAATTCGCCATGTTCTATCAGTTGGCGTTCAATACAACATAAAAAAGTACACAATTTGTTTTGTTTTGTCGGTTTTCGCCCAGTACGGATTTTTTTTTTTGCAAAGGTCTCTAATTTTTTATGCCATTTCACGTCGACAGGACAGAAGATGCAAAGGCAAAGCGCATCTTCTTGAACCGTGAAACGATACAAGCAGGAAGGCGGTACGTTTACAATGTCACGGTAAAACACGCGACGTCATGAAAGATTACAAACCTAATAAAATATACACACAACAATGGTGTTCCTCCGACAACATTCAATATATATTAAGCACGATGCAAATACAACTTCTTTTCTTCCTTCCTTTTACTTCTGATCTTTCTACGCCTCTTTAACAAGCTACACCTCCAAAAGATAATTCTACCACGAAGTCTCAACTAATATATATAAATACACGACTAGAAACGCGTAGGAATCAACGTGGTAAAATGCACGACCAATAAGTTGAACCGACTTGAACAACACGATACGACTAGGAAAGTCAACCGCGAACCAACTTGAATCACACGGTGTGACTTGAACTTACGTGAACCGAAACTAACACTTAAATTCTACGTCACTTCAAATATCTAGCGACGAAACTGCTTCGTCGCTAACTTCTACATCACTTCAAATATCTAGCGACGAAAGAACATTCGTCGCTAATCGTCGCTACTTTAGCTACGAGAGTATCTCGTCGCTAAGTAAGTGCTTAGTACAATATCGTAACATTCCCCCTCTTACTGGTACACTTAAAGCCCCCTTTTACTCCATGCCCACTAACTTTTTTCCCATTTCATGGACTTCCTTCAATGCTGCTTTGGTTAACATATCAGCAGCTTGTTCTTCTGTAGAAACAAACGAAAATTCAACTTCTTTTTCCGCAACCAAATCTTGAACAAAATGCCACTGAATTTCAATGTGTTTAGTGCGCTTATGCAAAATAGGATTTTTACTAAGTGCAATGGAAGACATATTATCACTTAATATTTGCATGCATTCTTTTTCTACTCCAACCTTCGATAGAAATTCTTTAATCCACACAACATTTTTCGCAGCATGACACGCAGCCATATACTCCGCCCTTGTTGATGAAAGTGCCACAGTAGGTTGCAAACGGGAATTCCACGAGATCGCTCCTCCTGCAAGTAAAAACACATATCCTGACGTAGACCTTCCTGTATCATGGTCTCCTCCATAGTCGGCATCACAATATCTATAACAACTCAAGCCCTCACCCATCCTATAAACAATTCCAAGACTAAGTGTTCCAGCCAAATATCTAAAGATTCTCTTCACTCTCTCGCAATGTATTTTTTTCGGATTGCTACAATACTGACTAACCACGCTCACTGCGACACTAATATCTGGCCTAGTACCGACACTCAAATACATTAAGCTTCCGACCGCTTCCCTATACGGGGCATCAACGTCGGGACTTTTAACAAAATTAGAAAGCTTATCACGAGGATCAAGGGGAGTTCCAAGTGGCTTACAATCTAAAAACCCAAATCTTTCAAGTACCTCTTTTGCATATTGTTCCTGGCTTAACTTAATATCTCCGTTCCTCCTTCTCTGAATCTGAACTCCCACAATGTATTGTGCATCTCATAAGTCTGTGATTTTAAAATACTTCCGAAATTCAATCTTTAATTCTCCAAGTAAATCCAAGTTGTGAGAAATAGAAATGAAATCATCTACGTAAACACTGAAAATTACCATGTCCCTACCTTCTCCCCGAATATACACTCCACAATCTGCAGTAAGCCTCCTAAATCCCAAAATTAGCAAGACCTTGTGAAGCTTATGGTTCCATGTTCTTGGTGCCTGCTTCAAACCATACAACGCTTTCGACAACCTCCATACTTTTCCATTCTTTCCAGGAACTCCTTCTGGGATTTTCATATACACCTCCTTTTCTAATTCTCCATTTAAGAAAGCTGTCTCTACATCCATCTGTTGGATATGCATTCCTTCCGCCGCCGCCATTGCAATAATTGCTCCCAAAGAATCAAACTTAACCACAGGAGCAAAAGTCTCAGAATAATCAATACTCTCCTTCTACTGAAAGCCTTTACATGCTAATCGCGCCTTGTACTTAAGACTTTCTCCCGAAGCTCCCGTCTTTGTCTTAAAAACCCACTTTGAGTCAATCGCCTTCTTACCAACCGGTAAATCTACCTCTTCAAAACACTCATTCGATTTTACAGAATTAAATTCTTTGATAAATGTCGGTTTCCACTTCTCCTCCCATTCGTTTGAGTCTCGAGCCTCTTGGTATGATTGAGGATCCGCCGGACGATTTTCTGTAATTGCTTTTCATAAGAGAAAGGATTTCGCCCTTCCTTCTCTAATTTCGGAAATTGCCCTCTCGTAGCTAGTTTGCTTTTTATATGACTGTCCAGGTGAAAATCGTTCCGGTGCCTTCCCTTTAGTGGATCTTTTACTTGTTCGTACGTCATCTGCAAATTCGTTATCTGAATCACTGTTCTCAATCTTGTCATCATCCTCCTTCTCAAGGGGTGTCTCTTTTGATGTCACGTTGTCAATGCCTGTGGATGATTCTCTGGTGACCTTGTCTCCTTGTGATTTGGTGCCGCTAAGCTTAGGTGTCGAAAATTTATCTAAAGGTTTCTCTACAAATCACACCTTTTTCTTCGTCCCTACCTCTGACAAAACTTCGTCCTCTTCCTCCTCCTCTCTAGTGAACTTTTCATAATGACTTTCCTCCTCATAATCTTGAGCTCGTTTGGACTCATTAGCTCCCTTCACCATCCATTCCAAGTTCTCATTAAACTCCACATTTCTAGACTCTTTAACCCTTCTAGTGACTACGTTGTTAATCCTATACTGCATTGAGTTCTCACTATATCCCACAAAATATCCTTCCCATGACCGTGCAACAAACTTTCCCTCCCGATTTCTTTCCTCTATGTATCCCATAGCCTCACATCCCTAAATCCTTAAGTGTTTTACTGTAGGTGTTTGTCCACTCCACAGTTCCTCTGGTGTTTTGTTGCCCAAAGCAGAGTTTATTCTCCTGTTGGTAATATGGTTAGCTGCCGTGATTACTTCTCCCCAAAGACGATGCGTGAGTTTTGTCGTATGGAGCATGGCGCGTACCATCTCTTGCAATGTCCGATTTTTCCTCTTTGCAATTCCATTCGATTATAGGGAATAAGGAGCCGTGAACTGCTGCTTAATCCCCGTCTCTTTACAGTAATCGGCGAAAGCAAGAAATTCACCTCCTCGGTCTGAGCGTACCGCCTTTACCTGCCTCCCACTTTCCCTCTCAGCCATGACCACAAAGTCTTTAAATGTTTCAAGAGCGTCTGACTTAGCTTTTATAGATATACCCATGTCTTTCTGCTGAAATCATCAACTATCACCATAATGTACTTATTTTTTCCAATGGTTTCTAGATGTGTGTCCCCACAAAGATCTACATGGACTTAATCTAGAGGGGCATTCGCTTTGAATTGAAGATCCTTCACCGGATGAGGCTTCCTTTTATGTTTCCCTTTTGTGCATCCAACACATCCAATGACCTTCTCTCCTGTTGCCACATCTAGCCCTCGAACCGCCCTATGAAGAATCATCTCCTTAATGTTGCTCTCTGAAGTGTGACACAGACGCACCAGTGTCCACCATCCAGTGATCGTTGCTGGTCGCGATGGAGGACGCCATCATTGCTTGTGAGGTGACGATCTCCTTCCCTTTTCCCTTCCCCTTTTTCAGTTTTGTCTCGTCTACTTTCCCATGTAATTTGTCATAGGAGTATTTCCGGCAGACCGAGATGAAATGACCCGCCTTATCGCAATAAAAACATTTTCTATCTGTTTTTCTGTCACGATTTTGATCCTTCCTCTCCTTGTTTCCATGTTTGCCTGCAGCATACGCGGAGCTTTCGGCAATGGACTCACGGCTCGTCATAATTTTGGTGTTGAACTCGTCCTTGAGGAGCGCTTCAACAACTTCATTCCACTTCCATGAGTTTACATCTTTCTGATCCAGCCAGGTAAGAATCGGTTTGTATTCCACCGGGAGGGAAAGCATGAGGAGGGTGATCTTCGTGTCATTGGGAAGGGTGAAGCCGACGGCGTCGGCTTCGGCCAGCAAATTGGCATAATGGGAGGTATAAGCCTCCATAGACATTCCGTCCTGATAAATTGTTGTCATTAACGTCTTTCCCAACTTGATGCGTGCTGTCATCCCTGAAAGTTTGTGTGTAGTCTCCAGAGATGCCCAGATCTCAGATGATGTCTTAAGCCTTGTGACATTTCGCAGTTGGTTATCCGCTAATCCCCTTATCAGAATGTTCTTGCCACGGATTTCTCTCACGTCCCAGTCACTGATTTTCTTTTTCTCTGCATCTGTTGGGTTTGCAGCATCTGCAGCAACGGGACGTGTTTCAGCTCCGAGTACGATTGCAAGACAGTTTCTCTCCTCTAGAGCGGCTTCCGCCCTACACCTCCATAACTGATAGTTGGCGCCTTCGAACTTGTCTAGTGAGCCAGGTGGGCCCGTAACCTGATACGCGGGGTCGGCCATTACGAGCGACAAAGATGAATCTGAGCGCCACAGATTTCCGACTCCGGAGCAGAATAACACAAGGCTCAGATAGAACAAGTGACTAGACAGTGATCAGAGCTTAGAGGGGGTAGAGAAAAAGACAAACACAGTAGTTTAGACAGATTTGTATGCTCCCATTATAAAGAGGTAGGAATACAAGTTGATTGTAAAACAAAGTGGACAAATTGTCCCTATCAATAAAGCTGGATGCTATTCTGTCTTTTTCTCTCTGTGAATGGTAATTGTCTTTTTCTAAGCACACGACTAAATAGTCTAAATCTAACACACTCACTAAGTGGCGGTCCAATCATAATTTGCCACGTGTAAAATGTCCACCGCACAATAAGACGTGGGGGACAGCTGCATGTTCTGACAAAAAAACTGCAAACTGAAAAACTGACAAAATCCCGCTACAATTCCCCTCCCGAAAATATCGCCTATACTAAGCAAACCGATTCACGTATAAAACGCAAACGATACGAATCAAATCGGTGTATCGGAGAATCGCCCAGAATCGCATCAAAAACCAACATTTCGTACCAAAAAAAATATAATGTCAGAAAATAAGCCTAGTGAATGAGGTATTTGATACTCCACGTTTATGGGCGTAAACATGGACCGTCGGATTCATAAACAATTAAGCGATCGTCTGACACTTTTAGTTCGCAACAAGTGACCCGGAGTAGGTCAATTCTATGTGCCTAAACGAATTACATCATGCCTCGTGGAAAAGTGAACAAATATCTACGACGACCGCGCGACCAGGTGGGTATACGTCGCACATGACATGTGCCTTCCACGCCAGGGAGGATGCGAGGCCATCGGAAGCCGCAAGAAAATATTTGACGGAGGATATTGTTTCACGCGTCTGTCGCCATCCACTAACCATTCTGACATTTTTGTACGTTTTTACAAATCTTAAGTTTCGTCCACCCGTACAGATTTTATTCAATACGTCGTACAAGTCACTTTTTACCTTCGTGGATAAAAATGTGTGGTCACAATTTGCTGTCAGAGATTCTGCAAAGTTTATAGAATCACATTCATCTACTACGTGAACCAATCAAAATGTGCTACACAAATAAAATGTCGGTTACTGACCCGAAACAAAGGAACGGTCGCTTCAGTAAACGAATTTTCGACGTTTACTGAGACCGCCTAATGGAACAACGCTCTTATTACTTAGAAAAGTGTTTTACGTAGACGTGTACAAAACAATGTGACAGATGAAGTGATACAACAAACGAGGCGAAACTTCCACTCGGCTTCAATTTGAGGGGTCTCTCCTAACGCTGTACAATTTTTGCGACTTCGTAATGTCCCTAGGCCACATTGTCGACGTGTCCAAACCCTAAAATACCTTTAGCTGTCACACAGAAATGCGGTTTCGTTTTTAATTTTCCCACTTGCCGACAGGTGCCCAATGCTTTTCCTACGCCGTATTTGTGAAGACACGTGTGTTTGAGAGAGACGGCCCCTGTACGGAAACCAGCAACAGAAAACAGTACGCACAAGTTGTAAACGTGCAGTGGGGTTTTTTTTTGCTTTACCCTTTTTCTAAAAGGGAAAAACATTCTAGTCGCATTCGTCTCTAGTGACAACGATAATTGATCATCGATTGTTTTTGTGTAAGATCTTGAGCCATTGATTGTTTTGAGTTTTGATTGGCGTCTCTGGTGACAACTATAATTGATCGTCGATTGATTTTGTGTAAGATCGAGTGCCGTTGAATGATTTGGGTTTTGATTGGCCTTGACATGTTCCAATTTTGATGTAATGAAAAGAGACACATGGTACAATCCTATTTGTTGTTTTTCGCGTGGTTGTAATGGTATGATAAACGGCCAGACAAATTTGACGTCACGCCAAAATGTCGTGTTATTAATACCGGTAGAGTAACGTACAGTATCGCACTTTTAATTTTTGCGCGTGCGATCCCGTCACATCATGCCACGTTGTCGTGATTTTTGTGATGGCGTCACGGAAGATGTTCATACATAATAGGTGTAGTACTATTGCATTATACATGGTACGGTACAAAAACGAAAGGCCCTTGGCAACCAAAGGGCAAAGCACCGGGTCGCCCGCAACTATTATTTAATACTCCGCGCACAAAAATCGAAAAAAAACTTCACACTCTCTCTCTCTCTCTCTCTCTCTCTCTCTCTCTCTCTGCCTATTCGCTCACCTTATTGCACTTTATTTAAAATCACCTCGCGAGGTGAGTTCATGTAAAGTTTGAACATGTGCTGGAAGGACACGAAAACGACAAAAAAAAATTGTAACTTTAGCACATGCGAAAGTAACCTAAGTTGCAACCGTACAAATGAATCGCAAATTTGTAAACTACAATTGGCGTCACCCTCGAACTTAAGGTGTACTAAAAAAAAATCGTCTTGTTTTTTTTTATCCACATCTACGACAAAAAATGTCATCTTCAAACTTTTCTTTAAAACACATTGGCAATGTGTTTTAAAACTAGGGATTTTTGATAAACAAATAGAAACATATATTCGCACGTGCCGTAATTCTTCAAAAATTTCAAACGATTTTTAGCGACAAGGAAAAGTACAAAATTCGCTATGTTCGGTCAGTTAGCGTTCAATACGACAAAAAAAGTACACAATTTGTTTTGTTTTGTAGGTTTTCGCCCCGTACGGATTCTTTTTTTGCAAAGGTCTTGAAATTTTGATGCCATTTCACGTCGACCGGACAAGAGACGCAAAGGCAAAACGCATCTTCTTGAACCGTGAAACAACAAAGGCTGGAAGGCGGTACGTCTACAATGTCACGGTAAAACATGCGACGACACACGCAGTTCCAAAAAATAACGTGCGACAACACAGATTGTAGTCGCTGACAACCGTCACAGGTATTGTCGACGTATACGAAAGTCACAAACGTAAGTTAAGATTTTGTTCTTACGCATAGGGACACTTGAAAACTGGTCTTTGAATTTTAAATGGTTTTTGTATACACATTCATAAATTGTAATTGATTAATGAGATTTATTCACAAAAATGTCTATTAATTGCTAATACATTCACAATAATACAACATTAATTGCTAATATATTAATGTTTAGGATAATTACTATATGCAAAAAAACATCTAAGGTGTTTTTTTACACATGAAAACTGTTGTAAAGCTTTTGCGTGGATTTTGAATGATTAAAACGGTTTAAAATGTGTTAAATGGGTTTTTTATTGAATTTTCCTTGTAATACGTCCCTCGTATTTCCCTTCATGGAAAAAAAATTGAATATAATATTTTATGAAATTCATACCACGATGACGAAAAAAAGAATTAAGGTGATAGAATTTAATCAGGAAAAAAAAAAAAACAAACAAAAATAAAAAGATGAACGGCATTTCTTGTTCTCCTATCTAGACTCAATTTGAATCAAAAAGACTCAATCTGACTCAAGTAGACTCGAATGGATTCAATTGAGATCATTTAGAAATTAGAGTCAATAAGAACTTAATTTGGTTCAAATAGACTTAGCTTGACTCAATTCCTCTCACTTTGACTCTTTAAACTTCCCTTAGACTGAAAATTAAACTCAATTCAAATCAATTATACTCAACTTTCTCAATTCGACTCAATACGAATCACTTAGACTCAATTTGACTCGATTGAACTCAATTCGACTCAATTTTTATCAATTCGCCTATTTAGACCCAATGAGACTCAATTCGACTTAATCGCACTCAATTTAAATCAATTAGACTCAGTCCGACTCAAGTAGAATCGTATGGATTAAACTGAAGCCGTTTATAAACTAAACTCAATTAGACTTGATTTGACTCAATGAGACTCAAAATAGACTCAGCCTGACTCAATTCCTCTCATTTTAACTCAATTCCTATTACTTTAACTCAATCAGGCTCCATTACATTCCAATTTTACCTCAATTCCTCTCAGTTTAACTGACCAGACTCCATTAAACTCACAATATCTCAATTCAAATCAACAAGTCACAATTCGATGCAATACGAATCGTTTAGGCTCAATTCTACTCGATTAGACCTAGTCTGACTTAATTGACTCAGTAGTACACGATTCGACACAATCAAACTCAAGTAAACTCAATTCGACTCGAGTGGAATTAACAAGACTCAATTAAACTCAATAAGATATACTTCAACTTAATTAGACTCAATTTGTACTAAATTCGACCCAATTGGACTCACTTCGACTTAGTTAGACTCGGATCTACCCAATTAGACTCAATTCATTTGAATCATTAGGACTCAATTTGACTCATTAGGCCCAATAATGCTCAATTTTGTTCAAAATAAATAGCCATAATTGGTAAAGTATAATTGCCTCATCACATTACTTCATCACGGTAAATCATTAGAATAGCACAAGCCAAAAAATGCTCAAATGCCCACATACACAAAATATATTTTCACAAAAAAGGAATATGTCTTGAACATCACCAACCTGAATCAGTTAGTCTGATTATGTGATATCACAGTAACATCTTCAGAATAGTACAAAAAGTACAGTGCTAGTAGATGGCATATGGATAAAACAAAATGTTTATTGTTTCCTTCACAAGTGACACTTAAATTAAAAAAAAAAAAAAAAAAAAAAAAAAAAAAAACTCTAAAAATATCTATAGAGACTACATTTTTAAGATAGACAACACATGTTTACGAATAAACGGTTTTAAAGGACTTTGAGATGGGAAAAATCGATGCGAAAGAAAGGATTTTGCAAAGGTGAATGAACACAAAAAAGGCTTGCTATTTTATTTATTACAAACATTTTTTTCTGTAAAAAAGAGACGAACGAATAGCAAGAAACAATAAAAGAATAAGTTGACGAAATGAAAGGCATTAGATTAAGAGTGGCCAACAAAATGGGTAAAACAGATAAAACGAAAATAATGAAAGATATCGTTGAAGGAAACAAAAAATGGGTAAATCTTATTTCCGTTACTCTTGAGTTTTGGTATTTGGAACATTCTATCGCTAGATTGGAATCATCTTTGTTTTTGTAAATTTTTACAGACTTTAAAGGATTCCTTCTTTTCTCCTTTTTTTTTTTTACTACCATCATTTTTTTCATTGCTGCATCTTTTTAATTCTTTCTATCGTCGTGTCTAATTCTGCTTAAAGTGTTAATATTTTTTTTGCCGCTAAAAAATTATCTTTTCTTCATACACATTTGTCGGATTGTGGATTTGACGGTTTGCGATTGGAAGGTAAGACTCTCAGCTTCCGATTGGCGGTCTAAGATTGAAAATCGGACAAAAGTGTACGGAGAAAATATGTTTTAAGTGGCAAAAAAATTATTAACTCTAATAGCGATACACGGTGTAGTGTTAATAATTTTTCTCGCCACTTAAAACATCTTTTCTCCGTACACACATGTCCTATTTTCAATTTGAGACCGCCAATCGGAAGCTGATAATCCTACCTTCTAATCGCAACCGTCAAATCTTCAATCCGACAAATGTGTACGGAGAAACACGTTTTAATTTTTAAGTGGCGAAAAAGACATTAACCCTAGTAGCGATACGCGGTGTACGGGAAGACAATGGTGATTCGGGTATGTGGTATATCTGTTGATTTCCTTAATTACGGAGCAAATAAAACTAAGAACGTCCTTAAAGCATTTATATGACGGTGAACTTTTTTACTGTTTGCAGGAAAAGTTCACCGTGTATCGCTATTAGTGTTAACGTTATTTTCGCCACTTACACATCTTTTCTCCGTACACATTTGTCCGATTTTCAGTTTGAGACCGCCAATCGAAAGTTGAACCTTTCAATCACAACCGTCAGATCCACAATCCGACAAGCGTGTACGGAAAAAAATGTTTAAACCGGGGAAAAAAACATTAACACTAACAGCGGTACATCGTGTAGTTCAGGACTATACTGGCGGTGGGAATATTGTATTTCAAGTGGATGCATCATTAGCAAAGTTTTTGAATTGGTCTAACAATTTTTTCAACATTTGTTTCCTTGGTTGTTTGGACTACTTCCCTTAATTATTCATTTCTAGCAGACTACGTAAGTGGCGTATCTTTTATAGGTCTTTTTGATAATGGGAAGTGACAAGACACTTGAATTTGGCGTCTTGAAATGTACAGGACTTTTATGCATCCAATCAAACTACTCCTGCCGTCGAGATCGTTTGGGTAGCTTGATTTCCTGACGATTGAAACAATTTGAGTTAACTAAATGCTTGTGCTCAAATATTTTCTTTACTCGAAGCCAAAGCGGATCCTCCTGAAGTCGCCGATACCCCTAATGATCCACTTGAAGCAAAATTGGTCCCAATACTACACTAATGTACAATTTTACTCTCCTCATGAATGGAGCATAGTTTAAACATTAATTAGATGAAAAGAAGACCCCCACGCGGCCGAAAGTCTACTAGTGGTTAGGATAAGGTGGTCATTTTTTTCTTTTAATCTCTTGAAAGAAAAAAACTAGAAATAGTTGTTCTGAATTATCATCCTTAGGTGTTTGAGGTGGAGATTCACCTTAAAAACAAAACAACCAGCCTTCGCAATCGCTAGGCAATTAACTTACAAACTCAGAAGTGAAAACGAATACAATGCTATTGCGAGACAAAAAAAAAATAGCCTTCCTCAATCAAGAAAAAAAAGATGCCCAATGACCTTTTAGTCAAGCATTTAAAGTCATTAATTAATGCCTTGACAAACTGTTTCATATCGTTATAGAATATGTGACATGAATATAAAATTCCACAGTGAAAGAAAAACCTGACTAAGATATAAAGTTTCCAGCCATAACGTCGAGAGAAATTTTGTCAACTTAACACCGAGACGATATGAACCTTCACCTATCCGAAAATTTACCCGAAAAAAAAGGAAAAGAAGAAAAGAAGAAAAGAAGAAAAACAAAAATATCACGACCTATACACAATCAATCCCTTCTCGTATCCCAAAACAAAACAAAACAAAACAAAACAAGTAGGACCCTTTACGTGTTTCATCTGTACTTAACAATTCTGGAACTCCTTGTATCACTCAAAAAAGAACGGAGCCCTGTTTCATTCTTGCACCAGAAAAATCACTCCTCCTCCCAGTTCTCTCCTCACTCCTTATGATCTCCCCTCCCTCACTCCTTTGTTTCCCTCTTGTCTCTACTTTCTTGTCCCCCTCCTCCACTCTGATTCCCTTCTCTTACTCTCTCTCCCTCTTCTCTCTTGTCTTCCATCCCCTTGTTCCTTCTCCAATTGTTCCCTACTTACGAGGTTTAGCTATGGCTTCCAGTGGTGTGGCTGGCCATACAGTGAGTCCAAACTTTGATGATGCATCAGGAAGCTTTCCCCCCTCCAAACTCCACTCAAACTTGTGAACCAAATGGGCAAGTTCCAAAATCACCATCGGATACCCCAAGTTATACCCCGGACACATTCTCCTACCGGATCCGAAAGGAAGAAAACTAAAATCGATTCCCTGAATTTCGAGATCTTTCTCAAGAAATCTCTCCGGTTTAAATACATGGGGATCCGGCCACAAGGCAGGATCATGGTGTATTGCCCACTGATTGACCTGGATCGTTGTGCCACGTGGCACATGATATTTTCCATTCCCGAGAACAACATTTTCAACGGCTAAATGGGGTATGAGTAAAGGAGCGACGGTTCGATGACGAAGAGTTTCCTTTACGACAGCTTTCAAATAGGGAAGCTGGAGAAGTCGGGTCTCTAAATCCCCCATTTTCTCATCAGAAGCAAGCCCATTTTCTTCCCGTTTCTTTCCAACTTTCCCAAAAACACTTCCCACTTCCTCTCTCAATTTAGACATAATTTCCGGATTTGAAAGAAGTTCAATCATCGCCCATTCAACTGTTCCGGCACTCGTATCGGTTCCGGCCAAAATCATATCGTGTAAAACGCCGATCATTTCAATTTCTCCCAGTTTTTCCTCATTGTCTGCCGATAAAAGAGCGTCACAAAAATCTTGAGGAAGTTTGCTGTTATCCTCGGAAACAGTTCCCTGTTCCGACAATTTTCTACGGTGAGATTCGATCTCATCTCCGAGCCACTTCCACAGAAAATCTTTTGCTTTTTCACACCGAGTTTTCACTTTCAAAGGATCAAATGGGCGTAACATAGGAATATAATCCGCCAGATTAAAAGCTCCCAATAAATCAAAAACCTCATCGATCGCAGCAGCAAACTTATAGACTTCCGGATTAGTTCGACCGGGGACATTAAATTCGAATCGTCTTCCGAACGACATTCTCAGAATGTTGTTAAGTGTAGCACGAGTTAGGTGGTGTCGGAGCGTCACACGACCATCACGAAATTTAGCTTCTTGTGTTACAGCGTCGCACATTGCGACCATTTCCTCGACTCGAACGGGTTTCCATGCGTCGAGCCGTTTTCGGGTAAACAGATTCATCACGCAGAGCTTTCGGACAAGCTTGAGGTGGGGACCGGGAGGCGCGAATCCAATATTCCTTCCTGGAGAGAGAAAGTGAGGTAGTTTGGAAGTAGGGCATTGTGAGTGGGTGAGAGAGGGAGAGGGAGAGGGAGAGGGAGGGAGAGGGAGATGGAGAGGCAGAGGACGGGGGACCTCGCGTTGACCTGGCTTTCGTTCTTAACACACCATTTTCAATACGTTTACATTGAATAAGGTACTAAAAATTACAAATTCGCAGAATTCAAACTTTTCAGTCTTTATCTCAAAACTACCAAAGCCAGAACCCAAATTTCGTTTTAAGACCAGGCTCAGAAGATCACCTGATATCAAACATTTCTGTTTCCAAACAAAAAAAAAATCCCAAAATGTCAACAAATTCAAACCATTTTGCACTCACCGTCATGTGTAATAATTTTCGCTGACATCGGCAAAGGCCTTCCAGAACAAGCCGCATCCGATTCCTTCAAAACTTCTTGAGCAGCTTCTGCCGAAGAAACTACGACAAATGGTGCGCTACCGATTCTAAGTGACACGATTGGTCCGTACAATTCTGTCACCCTGGCAAATGCGCGGTACGGAAGATGATCGGACGCGATTTGGGGAATATTGCCAACAATGGGCCACTGAAAGGGGCCGGGGGGGAGAGAGAGAGAGGAACCTTTGGGGGTAGACGTTAGGAGATGGAAGAGGAGAGGGGTGGAAAGGACGACGATGAGGAGAGGAAGGAAAAACCATGGAAGAGGCAAGAGAGAGGGTTCAAGGAAGAAGAAGAATTTATCCACCTGAGAGTCCATAGAGAAAAAGGGGGAGGAGAGAGGGAAAGAGGGAGAGGAGTAGGGAAGGGAAGGGAGAGGGAACGGATATGGGAGGCGAGGAATGAGTGGCAAAATGTGGGAAAGTATTGACCTAAGGGAAATTGAAAGAGGGAAAAAGATGATAAGGGAGAGGTGAAGGAAAGAGAGTCAGAGAACCTGGAGAGAAGTGGGCGCGAAAGAATGAAAAGAGAAAGTTGACGGGAAAGAGAAGAAGGCAGAGATGAGAGAGAGGGAAAATATGGAAAGTGCGTGAGAGTAGGGAAGTGTGAGAGAGAGAGAGAGAAAGAGAGAGTGTGCATGCAAAGACAACGGTTGACAATATCTTGAGTGTGTCTTAAGTACTTATTTCACTTTAACATTTGATAATTTTTTTGGCGAAGCTGTATATCTTTTATATATGTTTGATACGCTTGGATGAGGTTTCAGATCTTGTTGTAGGACGCGGCGTACCGCGGAACGCACTTTAATGCTGCCGGCGCCGGATATTTGTTTTGTTGTCGGCTAAGTTTTCCTGCCCAGAATATTGGGCAAACAGAAACATTTTACGGGTTTGAGGACACTCGGAACAGATTGCTAATTTAGTAATTTTCTCAAAAAAAGAAATAAATAAACGTTTTCGTCAGCCGTTTTAGGAAAGCGTGTGGAAATTCCGTAATAGAAACTACAGTACAGACGAAGTTTCTTACGAGTTGGCCCCGGTTGGGTGAGAGTGGTGAGAGTGATAAACTGTCAAAAGTATTTCGTAACAATTACTGTTGCGGTACACATAGATTTGTCCCGACGAATAGCACATGTGAAAGAGACCGGACTGGGCGAATGTTGAAAACGGCTTCCCACGTGTGAAGTTTTGAATGTTCCCCGTCCGATCCTGCCAACAAAATGACCGCAAAGAACGATGATTGTTCGGCGAAACTGCGACACTTTAAGACAAAGTTGCTGATTGGTCTTGCCAAACAAAAAGTACGCAAACTATGCAAAAACGAACAGAAATAAACGAACTCTCCTAAGGAGCTTGGCACAAAACTACACCGTGAATCGCTATTAGCGTACATGACGCTAGTTGGGGTACCCCTTTTTTTTGGGCAAATTCTCAAATAGAATAAAGTACGCTAAATGTTTCTGAACGTTATTGGAGGTACCCCGCTCAATACTGTTCATAACTGTAAATTAGTGCCCTTTTAAATAGTGTGGTGTACAGACTGTCAGATACGTACTACTTCGTACATTTTTAATTATGAAAGTACAGAAAATATAATAATATTTAATTGCGTAGATATTTTCCGGCATACGCGGATGTCAAAAAAAAGCGACGGCGTACGATTTGAACAATTTCGTACATCGACACGTTTTAGTGTGGACACATTATGTGCCGAAATTTTAAACAAACCAGTTTACAAATTAGAATAAAAGCAGAATAAATTAAAAAGCACGATGGTAAACCATCTGAGTCTGGGGGTACAAAAGGGGTGGCATGACCAACACTGAAAAACAACAATAAAAAACAAAAAGAGCGACAAAAACACACCCTAAAAATTTTTTTCTCTTTTTTTACTCTAATTTTTTCATTACTCTAATTACGATGCGCGGTGTAAAGTACACCGCAAATCGTAATTAAATTATATTTCTCTAATTTGGTCGCTCGAAGTTTCGACTATATCACATCAAATAGAGTAATTGATTCTAATTTTTTCATTATTATTATTTAGGTAAGGTTTTATTAGAGTAAAAAATTCTAATATAGGTTTTTTTTAAATAGTGTGGAGTACGGACGACGTCTGACCGTGCAAAATTGTACTTTTATAAGTAAAAATGTACAAATAATGATTTAATAGAATCGCGCTCGCACGTGAAATCGCACTAAACAAAAATATCAATCACATCGAAAAAAAACCGGTTCGCATAAGTCTCGTCCGTCGACAGCATCGTTGTCAGTGTGAACATTAACTGACATTCAGCGCGACAAATAGTATTAGCGTCATAATGACGTCTATACTATACGGACTGACAGATTTTGTTCATCTATGTAATTTAGAGTTCATAAATATCGCGCACATAATTAACGCCGACATAACCCAATGTAGAATACTTAAATAAATTAGAGTAAACTCCATAGTTGAAAAAGCTCTATCACATAAATTAGCGTTCATTACTCTAAATTCTTTTTTTGGGTTTTGTACTCTAATTACGCTTCGCGGTGTACTGTACAGTACATGGAAGATATTGACAAATTGCCAAAAGTATTTTGTAACAATTTCTCTTGCCGTACACATAGATTTGTCGCGACGAATAGCACATGTGAAAGAGATCGCACTGGGATACCGCAGCGAAGACTATTAGAGCATTAGACTAAGGGTATGTCCCCATGTGCATAAGTAAGTGTTTTTTTTCTGTCGTTTTCATGTAAAACATAGTGCCGTACTGCCTAAGTTGCAACCGTACGAAAGAATCGCAATTTTGTAGAGTACAATTTGCGTCATCCTCGAACTTAGGATGTACGAAAATTTGTCTTGTGCTTTTTGACCCACTTCCACGACAAAAAACGTCATCTTCAAACCTATGTTTAAACATATGCGCGATGTGTTTTAAAACAAGGTTTTTTCGATAAACAAATAGAGACATATATTCGCGCATGCCGTAATTTTGGAAAAAAAAATCATACAATTTCCAACAAAAAAATAAAGAACACAATTCGCTAAGTTTTGTCCGTTTTCATTCAATACGAGGAACAAAAGTACACAATTTGTTTGGTTTTGTCCGTTTTTGCTTCGTATTGATTTTTTTTGTTGTACAGGACTCAAAATTTCGATGCCATTTAACCTCGACCGGACAGGAGATGCAAAGACAACGCGCAACTTCTTCAACCATGAAACAACACAAGCTAGAATGCGGTACATCTACAATGTCATTGTAAGACATGCGACGTCACAAGCAGTTCCAAAAATAGCGTGCGACAACACAGCTTGTAGACGTTGGAAGCCGTCACATGTATTGTCAAGGTATACAATCTTCACAAACGTAAGTTACGATCACGTTCTTACACATTGGGGCACTTGAAAACCGGGTCCGAAGGATCCGCGTTAGAATACAAAGTAAGTTCACTAAGTTACAAGTACATGGGGACATACCCTATGTAACAGGATCTCCTACCTCTCAGAAAATCACATTAATACAAACAATTCCAACCACACATTCCACACATTGGAAAACACACATCAACATTTGACAACACTCACATAAGGATAAACTTTAAATTAAAAGAAGCTTCTGTCCACATAACATTAGCTTGGTCTCTTGCCCTCGTGGCTCAACCTTTCTTTTTAAAGTATTTTCCACTACTCTCCACTCTTAATAATTCTATCTCTTAACTACTAAAACACTATTTAGTTAGTAAGAGATTTCAATGCAAAATGCCTTTTCTCCAATTTGGTATTAATCGCTCAGGACCAAGATCAGCCGGAATTTCCACAAACTTTTCCCCAAAGGAAAAAGATGTCTACTCTCCTCTTACACTTCACTATTTATCCATCATCGCCCTGGACTCGCCAGGCCAGAGTCAACGCTCCGTTTTAACAGGTTTTTACCTGGGCCAATCATTGATCAGCAAAGACTCAAACTGACCAATGCAAAAGCGTGCGAAATCTCCCACTAACTACTTAGCATTTACTAACCAATCAAACACTACATTTTACTACGTAGCATTTACGTGCAAAAGTGCACGCAAATTGAAACGTGACTTCGCACGATCGTGCGTCGCGAATTTAACTTGCGAAACTACCTACGAAACTTACAAATTTGAATTATGACGTTTCGTACTAAAAATAGTAAGAAACGAACCATAATAGGTACCAAACCAATATTAGTACTTTATATAGACGTACGCCTTAAATTCCGCGTCCACTTTGACCCTTAACCCGTTTCAATGTTACCCACCTATTATTTTGATCCCTAGCTGCCACCTAAATACACCCATCGCTATATCTTTTGAAATAGGACTCTAAATCGCGCTATTCTTTCGCGGACGTCCACTAAATTTAGTACTCTATATTCATAACACCTAAATACCCCTTTACAAACAAGTTCGATCTGCTTTTACTGTTACACCCTAATAGAGTATTGACTTTGTACCTCACTAGTTTGTAGTCAATACAAAGAGGCAAATCAGTGTGGACTTTAAAACAATATTGAAATCGATAAATTTGTAAAGGACGGTTTCAGATTTCGCGTTCATAACGGTAAAAGTATTGACAAGATTGACGTCAGCAAATACCACGTGAGCGACATTACAGTGCATAAAGCAAAATAGAAGTGAAAATGCGTACAAAATTTTGTATTACGCGGTTTGCCCATGTGTTAAAGTAAAGGTTTTTTTAGGACTTGATCATGGGAGTAACTATTTTGGTTATGCACAGTCACTTACGCCACCTTGTCAAAGATTGTACGTTCGAAATACACATTGGTACAAGTAAAGTACCGTTGATTTTAAACTTGACGGTTTATCAGTTGAACAACTTTGACTTTCAAAATATTGCAAACAACTGGTTAAAATTTTGCCTCGCTTATGAATGTCGATCGTCATAATAAAATCAGCAATTCACACGACCGGTGAAGGTTTACGACAATAAAACTGTTGCAACCACATGTAAATAAAAGTGTTGCGCACAGTTAGTTTCTCACTTTATGTGAGCTCCAGTGTGAGAGCACATGTCGACTTTTAACTTAGGGTATGGTTACGTCAGACAAAAAGTGAGGTTTAATACATAATTTTGTACTTGCCCGTATTACTATAATTTCAAAAGTTTCTTGAAAAAAACATTACAGAAATAAGATTACAATCCTCCAAGTATCTGAGAGAAAACATCAACTGTCCGATTATATTTTTATCTTCATCTGCGAAGCAATCGCTCTATACGCCTCTATACTGGTGAACCCACCTCGTGGAGGTGATTTCACCAATACAGAACTAGTCAATTCGCTACACCTGGACGGTAGACACGTGCATCGATGAAATATGATTTCACACTTCCCTAGAAGTCACGTGCCTTTGGACAAGGTGTTTGTAAAATCTTTGCCGAAAATACATACTGTTTTTCCTTGAAAGTCAACAAAGTGAAGGATACCTTTGAGGTTTGTGATACACTTGTGAAGTACATGTACGCAATACGCAATTACGGATTTCCATACGAAAATTGTCGGTTTTTATATCTTTGACAGTTTTAGAAATTTGATTGTCAACTTACGTGGAGCGACTAAAATCAGAAAACGTATGTAAAAGCTTATTTAGAGACGATATGCGATGTAACCGAGGCCTCTGTAATACTTAAATTTTGTTGTAAATTTTGTTGTCTGTAATAGAGCCGCCTGATGTAACCATACCCTTAGGGGTCAAGTTCCATCAGTCGAAAATTGGGGTTGTTTACATAAATCCGGGACTATCCGCACTAAACCGCATCACTTATTTTGTTTTTATACTTGAAACAACATTACAAATAATCTTGTCAATACTCTCCGAAGGTCTTCGAGGTTATACTAACCATCGAATGTTTATCGGCGAGGCCTTTACTTCATTTTTCTTTGTATCTACCAACGTACCTATATGAGGTGGGTTGGCAGATACAAAAAAAAATTACAGTGACACGCTGGACAAATAATCTACACGTCATGATAGAATACAAACGAAAAATGGCAAAATTTGCACATGGTATGTACTTTTCAAAATGCAACTGAAAATTAAAAAAGTAATCTCGAAACACTCTTTCATCGGGTTATTTTTTCTGTCACACCATTTTCGGCAAAGGATTTTCGTCATGTTCGAAAACAGAAACCCTAAAAAATGAGTTTGCGTAAATGACTCGCATTTGCAGAAAGTACAAATGTTCTATCGTATTGTGACTTGGTAACGCAAGTACATGGTATGCAAATGGAGATTTGAAGTGAATTTTGTTTCTGTGAAGATTTTTAAAAGATTTTATATATCCGGTCAAAACCCACATGGTGCCACTCAATGTATAACAAATGGATTACAGACTCTTCGTGATGGAATATCGACTCAATTAACTCGGCCCATAGTGTTGGTTGTACGATTACAAAAAGGACTCATGGAACTTGACCCTTGGCCGCAAAATTGAAATTCAATCGTGAATTGTAAATAGTGTGGCTTGATTTGGTCGTGCGTGACAACTCACATTGTTTTCATTTAGTTTGATACTTTTAAGCGAGTCCGTTTTATTATAGCGTACAAAGTATATTTCGTATCGTGCGATTTTATTTATCCATACGATACTAGTTTTTAGAGGTTTCATTTCGCGCCGTTCTTCAATTTGCGTCTAAGTTCAATGTAACGATTCGCGACTAAATTTCAATTTTGCGTAAGTTAAAAGCCAACATGTGTTTTTGAAACTTGTTCTTGTCCTCCATGTTTTATTTCTACTATAGATGAGTGCAAGACAATTATGTCTTACCCGACGATAGTTCAGAACGATGTTGGAGGTGGGAATATTGTCACGTGGGGAATTAATAGCAAAGTTTTTGAATTGGTATATCATTTTTTTTATCAGTTGTTTCATTAGTTGTGTGGTTGTCTTCCCTATGGTTTTCATTTCTAGCAAACTACGTGAGTGGTATATTTTGTTTAGATATTTTTAATAATATGGAGTGACAAGAAACTTGAAACTTGGAGTCTTAAAATGCCCTGAACTTAGGACTTTCATGTAGCCATTCAAACTACTCTTGCTAACGTCATTATTTGGGTGGCTTGATTTCTTGACAATTGAAACAACTTGAGTTTACTAAATGTTTGTGCTCAAATCCTTTCCTTTACTCGAGGCCACAGTTGATCCACTTGAAGTGGTCGATACCCCTAAGGATCTTCTTGAAGCAAAATTGGTCCTAATCCCCACACGTGTGCATTTATATATAAGTTTTTTCTCCTCATAAATGGTGCATGGTTTAAACATTGATGAGATGTGAATTAGACCCCCACACGGTCAGAAATCAACCCACGGGTACAATTAGGTGTCCATTTTTTTCCCTTTTGTTATTTTAGAAACATAACTAGAAATAGTTGTAATTATCCTCAATAAGTGTTTTAGGTGTAGATTCACCTTTCTTAATCAAAAATAGAAGATTCACATGATTTTTTAATAATATATAAAAAGTTGTAAATTTATGCATTGACAAAAAAATTCCATCGGTATAATTTCTAGTTATATTTGGGTTTTTGGGATTTCTCCTCTCCCTCTCGATTTGCATCTCCCTTTCAATTTGCTTCTCCATATCGCTCTAACTTTCCCTCTCCCTTTCAATTTGCCTCCCACCCCTTTTCCTCTTGCTCTCCCTCTCCCTCTCCCTCTCTTTCTCTCGCTCCCTATCAATTTGCCTCCAAAAAGTTAAAAATTGAGGTTTTTAATGAAGGCCAAGTGTTTCGTGCGTGTGTGTACCGTGTTCTTTTTCTTTTTGGGAAAAAGTGGATTCTTTAAGGTTATGTGTGTAAATCTTGATTGCTGAATGTTCTACTTTTAAGAATTTGATACCAAATTGCTCAAACCATTAAGCTAATGATGATGTCAAAGAGGACACTTCACATATGGTGGACCTGTAAAATGGTTTATGTTGAAAAAAAAAAAATTCAAAGATTAACGCCCGATCATATGCCTACAAGTTGTATATGCCATGCGACTTGTGTCGACACGTTATATAGACCATGTGTTTTCTGTAACATTGTGGCCTCCATTGGTACACAGAGTTTGCAGCTTACTACTAGCCTCTATGATCGAATTTACCCCTTGCATTTCCTCGCTATATAAGTGCCACCCTGACACACAAATATTTTGACCATCCTCGCCTTTGTGAAGGCTCGACTCCCTTAAGCCAAACGCAAAAATAATCACAGTATTTGCTCCCTCGAGAAGCTAGTTATGGTTCGCCAAAGATGGCCTATTTGTACAACACCTACTACTAAACCCTAAAAGGTAGGCTACCTGATGTACTTCTTGTACCACCATTGTACAATATGCGCTTGTCAGCTCGGGATTCATAGTTTGTTCTCCCCTCTTCTTGAGTGTTCTAATATATGATGCCATATGGCAACGCGTGAGGTTGTCCCCGAAAGCCGCCAAAAGTTCATTCCGGGTTGGCGGCTGCAACAACGATACGTGGTTTGATTCCCGTCCGTGAATGATGTCGTATTCTATTAATTTACATGTGCCTCTTTGCCAATTTGTTCAGTTAAATGAATTAGCCGCTGCGTCAATGTTTAAATATTTATCACGCCCCATTTACCTATTGTTCTTCTATGACTGAGGTTGTTTGACGCTCGGTGACTCTATAGGACTAAGAATCACATCCTGGTCAAATTGCATATCTTTTTGGTATTAATTAGATTACCTGCTGCACAGTCTGTCGCTTTGGCTGCTTGAGGGCAGCCATAGTTGTCTAATTCTTAGTGACAACAATAAGTAATAGACCTAGGATACCATCTAGAATAGACAAGTAGAAAATACTTCTCAACACCTTCCGTTAGGGTTCATAGGAGTCCAACGAAAGCCAAAAAAAAATATTTGACGAAGGATATCCTTTAATGCTCATTTTGCCATCTAGTGACAATGTTGTACAAATTTGCTATTTGCGATCGCTTTTAAAAATCTTGAGTTTCGTTTGCCTATATGTATTTTTATTCAAATTTTGTTTTGTTATGAATATTACATTGGACCTTTATCAAACGAAAGTGAGGTTTTATATAGAACAAGTGCATTTTCGTGCAAGGTCGTACTGTTTTTATTTTTTTTATTTTTGTATACATGTTTATTGAAGATTTCATAAGTTTTTCTAAACTTTTGGGTGACATTGTCAATTGTCCAATTCGATGTTTTCGAAACACTCATTCATTCCAATTTCTGGCTAGTGTCCTCCTCTGTTTTCAAGCGGGAGATTAACCACATACTATATGTGTACTATTGGTACACTTTGAAATAAAAGATATGATCCAACGCGGACTAGCCATGCTTTGCCATGTGCCTTAGGACACTTTCCCATGTGCTAAAGTTCTGGTTATTTTATTTCGTTTTCCTGCATAACTTAGCACTCAACGAGAAAATACGCAGCCGTACCAGAAAATCGAAATTGCCACTGTACGAGTTGCCTTTAAATGTACTGGAATTTGTCGTCTAGCGGGATGCAGTTTGTCATCTAGCGGGTTACGACCCACTTTCGTGTCTTTCTTGCTCATCTTCAAATCTTATATAAAGTCAACTCGCGAGGTGATTTTAAATAAAGTTCCATGATGTGAGTGAATAGGTAGAGGCTGTCTCACGGGTCAGGGGTTTTTGACAATTTTTATGCGTGGAGTACAAAAAGAAAATCCATTGCACGTTTCTAGGTCGTGCGCGACTTTTTCCATGCATTTTTTTTTCGTACATGGGTCGTGGAGGGGTCTTCGCCAACGGACGCCAGTTTTCAAAAGCGAAGTCAATGAAATGTCCTCTTTTTCTTTCCCTCTCCCACTATCGCGTCTGTCTCACAATTTTTGCAATGAAAAACGTCAATAATGGTATCAAATGAAAAATCTCTTAAAAATATTTTTTTTGACTATATTTGGGTTGGGTGTATTTTGATAGCAAGTAGAGAAAGCAAGGACTAAAAAAAAAATTTAGAAACTATGGCGGAAAGTTTTAGAATTTGTGAGGTCGACGTTGTCATAATTGAGAGTGACGTCAAAATGTCACAAACCCTAAACATCTACAATGTCACAAGTAGCTAAATTTGTACAAACCATCGCTATTTTGTAAACGTCATCAATTGTCCCTAGTTTTGTTAGTCGTCTAAAACCGTCAAAAAATACTCCCACATCTACTTTCGTCATAATCCAAAAGAACTATTTCATTTCTATACATAGGAATGCTTTGAAAGTAGTATGGTTATAAAATTCAAACAAAAATCGCTTTTAAGGGGTATGATGAAAGTTTCGTAAGGATACATATCTTTACTTTATCAAGAAAACCTAATACTGCTTTCATCTACACCCTC
>JBBHKE010001784.1:127533-288704 GCA_037447655.1 Zygnema cylindricum
AAGCGCGGGTGAAGAGAGGTCCAAGAGACTGAGAGAAAGGAAGTGGAGAGGGAATAGTAGAAAAAGGGAGAGGGAATCCAGTTATGAAAGGGTGTAAAACGGTGAGTAAGGAGCGGAGGGTATAGGCAAGGGAGAGGGAAGGGAAGGGATGAGGAGAGGGAGAAGAGGGAAAAAGATGATAAGGGAGAGGTGAAGGAAAGAGAGTCAGAGAACCTGGAGAGAAGTGGGCGCGAAAGAATGAAAAGAGAAAGTTGACGGGAAAGAGAAGAAGGCAGAGATGAGAGAGAGGGAAAATATGGAAAGTGCGTGGGAGTAGGGAAGTGTGTGTGTGTGTGTGTGTGTGAGAGAGAGAGAGAGAGAGAGAGAGAGAGAGAGAGAGAGAGAGAGAGAGAGAGAGAGAGAGAGAGAGAGAGAGAGAGTTTGCATGCAAAGACAACGGTTGACAATATCTTGAGAGTGACTTGAGTACTTATTTTACTTTAACATTTGATAATTTTTTTGGCGAAGCTGTATATCTTTTATATATGTTTGATACGCTTGGATGAGGTTTCAGATCTTGTTGTAGGACGCGGCGCACCGCGGAACGCACTTTAATGCTGCCGGCGCCGGATATCTGTTTTGTTGTCGGCTAAGTTTTCCTGCCGAGAATATTGGGCAAAAAGAAACATTTTACGGGTTTGAGGACACTCAGAACAGAAATTGCTAATTTTCTCAAAAAAACAAATAAATAAACGTTTTCGTCGACTGTTTAAGGAAAGCGTTTGGAAATTCCGTAATTGAAACTACAGTACACCGCGAAATGTAATTAGAGTTAATTACTCTAATTCGGTCGCTCGAAATTTCGACTATATCACATCACATAGAGTAAATGATTCTACTTTTTTCATTATGCTATTTAAGGTAAGGTGTAATTAGCGTTTTTAATTCTAGTATATGTTCGTTTTAAATAATGTTGAGTACGGACGACCTCCGACCATGCAAAATTGTACTTTTATAAGTAAAAAAGTACAAATAATGATTTAATACAGGCCTTTATCATGTAACTGCGTTTTAACAAACCGCGTAGTGCAAACGTCATAGTGACGATAAACTGTACGTTTTGTAAGATTCTGTACGAATACCTTATTTTCAGTAGAGAATATTAGCTTGCCAAATTAGAGTATACCGCATAAATTAGAGTAAATTCCTTATTGAAACAGTTCTATCACATCAATTAGAGTAAATTACTCTAATTATTTTTTTCTCTTTTTTTACTTTAAATTTTTCATTACTCTAATTACGATGCGCGGTGTACAGTACACCGCGAATCGTAATTAGAGTATATTACTCTAATTCGGTCGCTCGAAGTTTCGACTATATCACATCAAATAGAGTAATTGATTCTAATTTTTTCATTATTCTTATTTAGGTAAGGTTTAATTAGAGTAAAAAATTATAATATAGGTTTTTTTTTACATAGTGTGGAGTACGGACGACGTCTGACCGTGCAAAATTGTACTTTTATAAGTAAAAATGTACAAATATTGATTTAATAGAATCGCGCTCGCACGTGAAATCGCACTAAACAAAAATATCAATCACATCGAAAAAAAACCGGTTCGCATAAGTCTCGTCCGTCGACACCATCGTTGTCAGTGTGAACATTAACTGACATTCAGCGCGACAAATAGTATTAGCGTCATAATGTCGTCTATACTATACGGACTGACAGATTTTGTTCATCTATGTAATTTAGTGTTCATAATTATCGCGCACATAATTAATGCCGACATAACCCAATATAGAATACTTAAATAAATTAGAGTAAACTCCATAGTTGAAAAAGCTCTATCACATAAATTAACGTTCATTACTCTAAATTCTTTTTTTGGGTTTTGTACTCTAATTACGCTTCGCGGTGTACTGTACAGTACATGAAAGATATTGACAAACTGCCAAAAGTATTTCGTAACAATTTCTCTTGTCGTTCACATAGATTTGTCGCGACGAATAGCACATGTGAAAGAGATCGCATAGGGCTACCGCAGCGAAGACTATTAGAGCATTAGACTAAGGGTATGTCCCCATGTGCATAAGTAAGGGTTTTTTTTTCTGTCGTTTTCATGTAAAACTTAGTGCCGTACTGCCTAAGTTGCAACCGTACGAAAAAATCACAAATTTGTAGAGTACAATTTGCGTCATCCTCGAACTTAGGATGTACGAAAATTTGTCGTCTTGTGTTTTTCGACCCAGTTCCACGACAAAAAACGTCATCTTTGAACCTATGTTTAAACATATGCGCGATGTGTTTTAAAACTAGGTGTTTTCGTTAAACAAATAGAGACATATTTTCGCGCATGCCGTAATTTTGGAAAAAAAAATCATACAATTTCCAATAACAAAATAAAGAACACAATTCGCTAAGTTTTTTTCCGTTTTCATTCAATACGAGGAACAAAAGTACACAATTTGTTTGGTTTTGTCCGTTTTCGCTTAGTATTGATTTTTTTTGTTGTAGAGGACTCAAAATTTCGATGCCATTTAAGGTTTACCGGACAGGAGACGCAAAGGCAAAGCGCAACTTCTTCAACCATGAAACAACACAAGCTAGAATGCGGTACATCTACAATATCATTGTAAGACATGGGACTTCACAAGCAGTTCCAAAAATAGCGTGCGACAACACAGCTTGTAGACGTTGGAAGCCGTCACATGTATTGTCAAGGTATACAATCTTCACAAACGTAAGTTACGATCACGTTCTTACACATTGGGGCACTTGAAAACCGGGTCCGAAGGATCCGCGTTAGAATACAAACTAAGTTCACTAAGTTACAAGTACATGGGGACATACCCTAATAGAGTATTGACTTTGTACCTCACTATTTTGTAATCAATACAAAGAGGCAAATCAGTGTGGACTTTAAAAAAATATTGAAACCGATAAATTTTTAAAGGACGGTTTCAGATTTCGCGTTCATAACGGTAAAAGTATTGACAAGATTGACGTCAGCAAATACCACGTGAGCGACATTGGAGTGCATAAAGCAAAATAGAAGTGAAAATGCGTACAAAATTTTGTATTACGCGGTTTGCCCATGTGTTAAAGTAAAGGTTTTTTTAGGAATTGATCATGGGAGTAACTATTTTGGTTATGCACAATCACTTACGCCACCTTGTCAAAGATTGTACGTTCTAAATACACATTGGTACAAGTAAAGTACCGTTGATTTTAAACTTGACGGTTTATCAGTTGAACAGCTTTGACTTTCAAAATATTGCAAACAACTGGTTAAAATTTTGCCTCGCTTATGAATGTCGACCGTCATAATAAAATCAGCAATTCACACGACCGGTGAAGGTTTACGGCAATAAAACTGCTGCAACCACATGTAAATAAAAGTGTTGCGCACAGTTAGTTTCTCACTTTATGTGAGCTCCAGTGTGAGAGCACATGTCGACTTTTAACTTAGGGTATGGTTACATCAGACAAAAAGTGAGGTTTAATACATAATTTTGTACTTGCCCGTATTACTATAATTTCAAAAGTTTCTTGAAAAAAACATTACAGAAATAAGATTACAATCCTCCAAGTATCTGAGAGAAAACATCAACTGTCCGATTATATTTTTATCTTCATCTGCGAAGCAATCGCTCTATACGCCTCTATACTGGTGAACCCACCTCGTGGAGGTGATTTCACCAATACAGAACTAGTCAATTCGCTACACCTGGACGGTAGACACGTGCATCGATGAAATATGATTTCACACTTCCCTAGAAGTCACGTGCCTTTGGACAAGGTGTTTGTAAAATCTTTGCCGAAAATACATACTGTTTTTCCTTGAAAGTCAACAAAGTGAAGGATACCTTTGAGGTTTGTGATACACTTGTGAAGTACATGTACGCAATACGCAATTACGGATTTCCATACGATTGTCGGTTTTTATATCTTTAACAGTTTTAGAGATTTGATTGTCAACTTACGTGGAGCGACTAAATCAGAAAACGTATGTAAAAGCTTATTTACAGACAATATGCGATGTAACCGAGGCCTCTATAATACTTAAATTTTGTTGTAAATTTTGTTGTCTGTACTATTACAAAGCCGCTTGATGTAACCATACCCTTAGGGTCAAGTTCCATCAGTCGAAAAGTGGGGTTGTTTACATAAATCCGGGACTATCCGCACTAAACCGCATCACTTATTTTGTTTTTATACTTGAAACAACATTACAAATAATCTTGCCAATACTCTCCAAAGGTCTCGAGGTTATACTAACCATCGAATTTTTATCCGTGAGGCCTTTACTTCATTTTTCTTTGTATCTACCAACGTACCTATAAGAGGTGGGTTGGCAGATACAAAAAAAAAATATAGTGACACGCTGGACAAATAATCTACGCGTCATGATGGAAAACAAACGAAAAATGACAAAATTTGCACATGGTATGTACTTTTCAAAATGCAACTGAAAATTAAAAAAGTAATCTCGAAACACTCTTTCATCGAGTTATTTTTTCTGTCACACCATTTTCGGCAAAGGATTTTCGTCATGTTCGAAAACAGAAACCCTAAAAAATGAGTTTGCGTAAATGACTAGCATTTGCAGAAAGTACAAAAGTTCTATCGTATTATGACTTGGTAACGCAAGTACATGGTATGCAAATGGAGATTTGAAGTGAAATTTGTCTCTGTTAAGATTTTTAAAAGATTTTATATATCCGGTCAAAACCCACGTGGTGCCACTCAATGTATAACAAATGGATTACAGACTCTTCGTGATGGAATATCGACTCAATTAACCCGACCTATAGTGTTGGTTGTACGATTACAAAAAGAACTCATGGAACTTGACCCTTGGCTGCAAAATTGAAATTCAATCGTGAATTGTAAATAGTGTGGCTTGATTTGGTCGTGCGTGACAACTCACATTGTTTTCATTTAGTTTGATACTTTTAAGCAAGTCCGTTTTATTATAGCGTACAAAGTATATTTCGTATCGTGCGATTTTATTTATCCATACGATACTTTTAGTACTTTAGTTTTTAGAGGTTTCATTTCGCGCCGTTCTTCAATTTGCGTCTAAGTTCAATGGAACGATTCACGACTAAATTTCAATTTTGCGTAAGTTAAAAGCCAACATGTGTTCTTGAAACTTGTTCTTCTCCTTCATGTTTTATTTCTACTACGTATGAGTGCAAGACAATTATGTCTTACCCGACGATAGTTCAGAACGATGTTGGAGGTGGGAATATTGTCACGTGGGGAATTAATAGCAAAGTTTTTGAATTGGTATATCAATTTTTTTATCAATTGTTTCATTAGTTGTTTGGTTGTCTTCCCTATGGTTTTCATTTCTAGCAAACTATGTGAGTGGCATATTTTGTGTAGGTATTTTTAATAATATGGAGTGACAAGAAACTTGAAACTTGGAGTCTTAAAATGCCCTGAACTTAGGACTTTCATGTAGCCATTCAAACTACTCTTGCTAACGTCATCATTTGGGTGGCTTGATTTCTTGACAATTGAAACAACTTGAGTTTACTAAATGTTTGTGCTCAAATCTTTCCTTTACTCGAGGCCACAGTTGATCCACTTGAAGTGGTCGATACCCCTAAGGATCTTCTTGAAGCAAAATTGGTCCTAATCCCCACACGTGTGCAATTATATATAAGTTTTTTCTCCTCATAAATGGTGCATGGTTTAAACATTGATGAGATGTGAATTAGACCCCCACACGGTCAGAAATCAACCCACGGGTACAATTAGGTGTCCATTTTTTTCCCTTTTGTTATTTTAGAAACATAACTAGAAATGGTTGTAATTATCCTCAATAGGTGTTTTAGGTGTAGATTCACCTTTCTTAATCAAAAATAGAAGATTCACATGATTTTTTAATAATATATAAAAAGTTGTAAATTTATGCATTGACAAAAAAATTCCATCGGTATAATTTCTAGTTATATTTGGGTTTTTGGGATTTCTCCTCTCCCTCTCGATTTGCATCTCCCTTTCAATTTGCTTCTCCATATCGCTCTAACTTTCCCTCTCCCTTTCAATTTGCCTCTTTCTCCCCTCCCCCTCTCCCTCTCCCTCTCAATTTGCCTCTATTTTTTCATCTCCCATTCTCTTTTTCGTTTCCCACTCAGTTTTCGTGTCCCCTTATATTCCCTCTCCCTTTTAATCTACCTCTCCCACCCCTTTTCCTCTTGCTCTCCCTCTCCCTCTCCCTCTCTTTCTCTCGCTCCCTATCAATTTGCCTCCAAAAAGTTAAAAATTGAGGTTTTTAATGAAGGCCAAGTGTTTCGTGCGTGTGTGTACCGTGTTCTTTTTCTTTTTGGGAAAAAGTGGATTCTGTAAGGTTATGTGTGTAAATCTTGACTGCTGAATGTTCTAGTTTTTAGAATTTGATACGAAATTGCTCAAACCATTCAGCTAATGATGATGTCAAAGAGGACACTTCACATAAGCTGGACCTGTAAAATGGTTTATGTTGAAAAAACAAAAAATTCAAAGATTAACGCCCGATCATATGCCTACAAGTTGTATATGCCATACGACTTGTGTCGACACGTTGTATAGACCATGTGCTTTCTGTAACATTGTGGCCTCCATTGGTACACAGAGTTTGCAGCTTACTACTAGCCTCCATGATAGAATTTACCCCTTGCATTTCCTTGCTATATAAGTGCCACCCTGGCACACAAATATTTTGACCATCCTCGCCTCTGTGAAGGCCCGACTCCCTTGAGCCAAACGCAAAAATAATCACAGTATTTGCTCCCTCGAGAAGTTAGTTATGGTTCGCCAAAGATGGCCTATTTGTACAACACCTACTTCTAAACCCTAAAAGGTAGGCTACCTGATGTACTTCTTGTATGACCATTGTACAATATGTGCTTGTCATCTCGAGATTCATAGTTGTTCTCCCCTCTTCATGAGTGTTCAAATATATGATGCCATATGGCAACGCGTGAGGTTGTCTCCGAAAGCCGCCAAAAGTTCATTCCCGGTTGGCGGCTGCACAACATACGTGGTTTGATTCCCGTCCGTGAATGATGTCGTATTCCATTAATTTACATGTGCCTGTTCGCCCATTTGTTCAGTTAAATGAATTAGCCGCTGCGTCAATGTTTAAATATTTATCACGCCCCATTTACCTACTATTCTTCTATGACTGAGGTTGTTTGACGGTCGATGACTCAATAGGACTAAGGATCACATCCTGGTCAATTCGCATATCTTTTTGGTATTAATTAGATTACCTGTTGCACAGTCTGTCGCTTTCGCTGCTTCAGAGCAGCCATAGTTGTCTAATTCTTAGTGACTGCGATAAGTAATAGACCTAGGATACCATCTAGAATAGACAAGTAGAAAATACTTTTCAACACCTTCCCCTAGGGGTCATAGGAGTCCAACGAAAGCCAAAAAAAATATTTGACGAAAGATATCCTTTAATGCTCATTTTGCCATCTACTGACAATGTTGTACAAATTTGCCATTTGCGATCGCTTTTAAAAATCTTGAGTTTCGTTTGCGTGTATGAATTTTTATTCAAATTTTGTTTCGTTATGGATATTACATTGGACCTTTATCAAACAAAAGTGAGGTTTTAAATAGAACAAGTGCATTTCCGTGCAAGGTTGTACTGTTTTTATTTTTTTTATTTTTGTATACATGTTTATGACACTCTAAGACCTCCATAAGTCCTCAAAGCGGACAGCTTCCAAGAAGCCTCTAGGATAATCCTGACCCCTTTGTGTTTCAGCAAAAACAATTGCCACCCTGGCAGACAAAATCTCTGACCACCTACACCCTTGTGAAGGCAAGACTCCCCTGAGTCGATAGCAAAAAGAATCTCTGAATTTGCTTCCCTGAGCAGTAAGTTATGGAGGGTCAAAGTTGACCTTTTGTATAGAAGCTCTCTGGGAGAGAGGGTCCTATCTTCTAATTTTTTTAAGTCCTATCTCTCTCACAGACTCTATCTACTGATGTACGGAGCCAATCAGATTTCAGTTTCGTACACAAAAGTACAGCTGCCGGTGTACTTTATGTACGACCATTGTACGACATGGCCTAAATGTCGACACGTGGTATGTCCGGTTTCGCTCCCTTAATCCTAGGAGATGCCGCGATCCAATGTCATTCGGCCACGTGTCATCCGATGTGGCGATGACCACAAACCGCGGAAATCCTCTTCTGCGATCTCGGCGTTAATTCCGGCCGTCCGATTAAATTCACATTTAATCGTAGCTGTAATAAATACATGCGCGGTATTCGTTTCACTAAAGAAATAAATGCGCGGTATTGGTTTCTTATCCGTATCGGAATCCGTAATTTTTACATTTACTGGATATATGTCTCTTGTAATCAGTTATAGTTAAATGAACTTTTCTACGCATAAATGTTTAAATAATTATCAAACCCTATAATACGTAACACTACTTCTAGACTTAACGGTTAAGGCTACCGGCTACCGGCTGTCTGCCGGCTGGTAGGTACCACGATCAAATCCTGTGGCCGGCACATATCTTTTAGTAAATTAACCCCTAACTAAAATATATTTTCCCGTAAACCTCTGGATAGCCTAGGTAGCCATGGCTGTAGCTCCCTCTCCAATTTCTCAGTGACTGCGACAAGTTTGAGAGTTGGAGAGAGAAGTTAGAGGTAGACTGCCTCGGCTTCTTTCTATATTTCTATTTAGACCTAGAAAATACTAAAAATGAACCATTAATTTCTACAGTTTACTAAAGATTTCATAAGATTTTCTAAACTTTTGATGACATTGTCAACTGTGCGATTCGGTGTTTTCGAATGAAACACTCATTCATTCCAATTTTTGGCTAGTGTCCTCCGCTGTTTTCAAGCGGGAGATTAACCACATACTATATGTGTACTGTTGCTACACTTTGAAATAAAAGATATGATCGAACGCTGACTAGCCATGCTTTGCCATGTGCCTTAGGGCACTTTCCCATGTGCTAAAGTTATGGTTATTTTATATCGTTTTCCTGCATAACTTAGCACTCAACGAGAAAATACGCAGCCGTACCAAAAAATCGAAATTGCCACTGTACAAGTTGCCTTTAAATGTACTGGAATTTGTCGTTTAGCGGGATGCAGTTTGTCATCTAGCGGGTTACGACCAACTTTCGTGTCTTTCTAGCTCATCTTCAAATCTTATATAAAGTCAACTCGCGAGGTGATTTTAAATAAAGTTCCATGATTTGAGTGAATAGGTAGAGGCTGTCTCACGGGTCGGAGGTTTTTGACAATTTTTATGCGTGGAGTACAAAAAAAAAATCCATTGCACATTTCTAGGCCGTGCGCGACTTTTTTCCATGCATTTTTTTTTCGTACATGGGTTGTGGAGGGGTCTTGGCCAACAGACGCCAGTTTTCAAAAGCGAAGTCAATGAAATGTCCTCTTTTTCTCTCCCTCTCCCACTATCGCGTGTGTCTCACAATTTTTGCAATGAAAAACGTCAATAATGGTATCAAATGAAAAATCTAAATATAATCTAAATATTTTTTTGACTATATTTGGGTTGGGTGTATTTTGATAGCAAGTAGAGAAAGCAAGGACTTAAAAAAAAAATTTAGAAACTATGGCGGAAAGTTTTAGAATTTGTGAGGTCGACATTGTCATAATTGAGCGTGACGTCAAAATATCACAAACCCTAAACATCTACAATGTCACAAGTAGCTAAATGTGTACAAACCATCGCTATTTTGTAAACGTCATCAATTGTCGCTAGTTTTGTTAGTCGTCTAAAACCGTCAAAAATTACTCCCACATCTACTTTCGTCATAATCCAAAGGAACGATTTCATTTCTTTACATAGGAATTCTTTGAAAGTAGTATGGGGAATTTTCGCTAAAAACAAACTTAAAATATTAAAGTTTCAGTTACACGGGAAAGTGACGCGAGACTATGCTAACCGTACCATGTACCAGTTTTGTTGACAACATGTGTTGATGAGATGTACCGATTTATCCCATTGAAAAAATCGACATGATGTACAAATTCAAATTACAGTAAAATCCGCTTTCTAAAATGATAATTCCGTAGGTTCGACAAAAATCGTCGTGGACATCGACATCGACACTACTATAGCTTTGTCCCTCGGCCAACGTCATCAAACGGGTAGCTTTGTCCCTCGGCTGACCTCCGAGAACTAACGGTATGTCCGCTTGTAATCGGCACTTTGATAAAGTATTTTGGACTGTATTGAAGATTCTCCGTACAATTTTGAAAAGTGTCCCAATGTGCAAAATTGAAATCGGAACTTTGAAATGTGACGGTAGTAGACGTAGGTACAACTTGTGAGAACTGAAGATGACTACGAAACTTCCGACGATTAGTGACGCCAACAAAACCAACGATAGTTGCAGACGTCCAATTTTTTTGTGAAATTGTAAATTTTTAGGGTTTGGCGACATTGTGATATCACGCTCACTTGTGACAACGTCGACGTCACTTATTCAAGAACTTTTCGCCATGCTTTCCCGATTTCGTTTTTTCTACTTTTCTCACTCGACTTGCCATAAAAAAAAAACCAAAAATGTCAAAAAATATATTTTTCAAAGATCTTTTATAATGTATCAATAATGTCGTGTTACAGTCTAAACAGTGTGAGATAAAATTGATGATAAAAGAGATAATGTGAGAGGGAGAGGGAAGAGGCGACGACCGTGAAAAAATATGCAAAGGACCCATGAATCAAAGTGGATGTCCGAGACCCCTGCAATTTTTTTTTCCGTACATGCGCGTGCGGGCACGGAGAAAAATAGAGGGGACTCTCCCTCGTCCAAAAAAATTCACACTCGTGTGGCGCGTGCGTGGGTCGGTTTTCATTTGCTGTTTGGGAGATACTTGAACTAAAATCACCCCCTCGAGGTGATTTTGGATGAAGTTTTTTATGGGCTGGGTTCTCTTGCCCGGGGGTCGAAATAAGGAAAACGCCAAAATGAGTTCACTTGACAACAAACAAGGTACATTCAAATTATGAATTGACGTTCACTGTATTTCGGTAAACATGATTTTCTTATACGCCTAAAGTTTTTGTCAAAGTTCCCTGAATATTAGGGCAAAAGGACAGAGAATTATAGATATTTTAACACAAGGGGACGTAAGCTAATACAGTAACTTGTAGCCCCTTCGCAATCGTTTTAGACCGTCCAATTTTAGTTGCTTGAACCTAACCGCCACTAGCAAGAATGTGTCTTCACTCTTCAGTCGTGCATCATTCGCTCACGACCAGCCGATCATAGAATGTTGGCAGTTCAGAGCTACAGTTCCCGTCCTTTTTAAGAGTACGATTGTGTGTTGTTAATTCTTTGCTCGATTTTGCATCAATCGGTGTTGTTTTGAGTCGCGTCTACAAATGTCCTTACGGGCGTCTTGAGAAGTACAATAGTACTTACACGTTTCCATAAACTGGACAATGTCCATGTGCGTGTATCGGGCATGATAAACGATCCTGATAAACGACCACGATAAAAGGACACTATACATGCCTGTGTAACAACCATCAATTTACTACACCGCTAATCGTTATTAGTGTTAATGACACTAATTTTGAAGGGGCTTTTTTTGGCCCAAAATCATAAACAAGTGTTATTAACATTAAAATAGAATTAACGCTAATATGGAAAGTATTTACTTAGTGTTCACCATTTTATATTACGTTTGTCAAAATTAGCGTGATGTACAAAATTCTTTTTTACATACATCGCGTCATGATGACATCTCAATTTTACAACATTGAGTGTGCTTTGCATGTTTATTAAACTTAGTACCAATTAGTCGTCGGAAAGAACGAAACATTGCAAAATATAAAATATACAATTGCGTTAATTTTACTCTAATTGACTAATTTACATGTTTCGTACGATTTCCAAACCGCACAAGTACGTATTTCCGCGAAAGTTGTCACGATAGTACAACCGAACTTGAAATAGCATCAATGACAGCTCGACGTACACCCTAAAGAGTCGACACACAAATTGGCGTTAAGTACCAAATTTGTGTTAATGTTTTTTATTTTGGGACACAAAAGCACAAACTAGTGTTACTAACACTATTTTTTATTTTACACTAATAACGATTAGCGGTGTGGTGTTCTGTATCGACAAAAAATCTTATCGCCAGGGATTTGACACATTGAATATAGAGAGATCAATGGTCTCTATACAGAGGTCGCAAACTGAAACCGAAACGTGGTTAACCGACCGCTCGCGTCGGATCTGGTTGCCAAATTTGGGGGCCGGGCGAATTCGGGCGGTTGATTCACAAAAAAAAAAAAAAAATCGGTTATGGTCTGGTAAGTAAAAAAAGGAAATAAAATGACATTTTTATACTGTTAATGATTTCCAACATTATTTTTCTTTGTACTTTTGTTATAGTGGAAGGTATACACGAGATGTACCACTAATTTTGTACTTATTGGGGTGCGGGCAGGAACGGATAGTCGCAAGAAATCGAGTTTCAGTTAAACTTTTATTTTCGTGAACGCGTTTCGGTCAACTGTTAACAATTTTGAAGCGTGACGTAACTCGGTCGGGCGTATGGTACTCTGATTTTGAAAAAAAAAACTGTCGGTTTCGGTTTTCTAAAATTTTGACTTTTGCGACCTCTGGCTCTATATATCGCTTCAGAAACAACATAAAATATTGTGATACATTTGGTCGGAGGTGTGGATCCGTATAGTAGTGAATTTTTCTTAGAACCCAACAACGCTTTGGTATATGGCTGTAAAAATATATCAACATATCGAGTCGATATATCGGTAATATATCGCAAAATTGAGCTTCTCGATATATCCAAACGATATATCTTTTACCGGGTACCCAAAATTAGGTACATATCGACTATTGGCAAGGGAACTTCAAACAACACTACACCGCGAATCGCTATGAGTGTGAAGAAATAAATAGCGCAAAATAAAAAATTAGTGTTATTAACGCTAATTGGAATTTTCAAAACTATCAAAAAAAACATTTAGTCTAATTTTTTACTAACTCTAATTTGGGTTTTTCCAAAAAAGAAAAATGCTAGTCGTAAACATGTTTACACTAATATAGGTACTTGTACAAAATCTGACAAATAATACACAAACCGTTCGTTCACACGACCGACCATGCACTATCGGACAAAAATGTGCGAACCTGGTTTTTGACAACCCGATTTCATCCCCTTTTTAGAGCGCATTCACATGCGTGCGAGGTTATGTTAATTCATCTGTTGTAATTTTCACTTAGAAAGTACATTCGTGTACCGTTTGACACAGACAATACACCGTACTATTTAAATCGCAGTGTACTTTCAATGTTAAACCTAATTGGAACAGAACCCTAAAAGGCGTGAAGAAAAATATAGACTAATTAATTCTATTTAAGAATTTGGGTCAAGATTTAGGGTAACCAAATTAGCATTATATACCCTAATAGCTACACCGCCAACCGCTATTAGCGTTGTGTACGCTAATTATGTCCCGCTTTTTTTTTATTCTCAAATAGAATTATCCATACATTTAAAAAAAAACCCTACTTCCAAATTAGAGTAAACGATTTCTTCGAAAATTTCCAAATTCCCAATTAGCGTAAAATAGGCTAATTATTTGTATACGCTAAAGAAACTTCTACGCTAATAGCGATTGGCGGTGTAGTGTTGGGTATCGAGGACCATTTGCCGATATTCGATATATATCGAATTTCAGGTACCCGATAATCGATATATCGCTTCGATATATCGAAAATCAAAATATCGCGATATATTGCCGATATATTGAATCGACGATATATCGAAGCATTAAAAAAAAATGAGTGTTTTCAAAGGTCTCCAAAGTCATGTGCCTTCGGACATGGTGACCGTAAAATCTTTGCCGAAAAAGAAAAACGGTTTTTTCTTGAAAGTCAGCAGAGTGAAGGAGATCCATAGTTCAAAAGTACGCATTTTATCGTAGGCGTTTTGCAAGCCGCTTTTAGCGTAAGTTGTGTTATGGGCTTTCCATGTGATCTTCTTAGATCGCTACTTTGATCAACGTCTCTCCGATCGTCCAAAATCTGACGATTTGAATAAAAAACACTTCAAAACTCACAAAAAAAAATTGTCTGAATGTTTTTCCAAATTTAGGCATGACGTTTAATTCTCTATTGATCGATGTGCAAATCAACCCTGTTACTTTTTTTTTCATTTTGCGACGAATACAATATGTGTCTTAAAGCCATATTGTATGTTTTGCGTACAATAGGCATATTGAATGGGCCTACTTTCACCTACTTTAAAACTATGAGGAGATCTTTGGGGTACATCGACGCGGTACACTTGCAAAGTACATGTATGGAATTCGCAAGTACGAAATTTCCAAACGAAAATGGTCGGTTTCCAAATCTTTGACGATTTTGAGATTTGATCGCTAGCTTACGTGAAAGACTCAAATAAAAACACGTACCTAAAAACTTATTTACACACAATACGTGATGTAACCGAGGCCTCTATAATTAATGTAGGGTATCGGGTAGTTTCATATCGCGATAATTTCGATATTCGATATATCGAATATCGATCGAGCAAAGTCCTCGATACATCATACCGCGACCAACATATACTATCGCGATATATGTTGAAAAGAGGTAATTAATAGTTCACTTCCCTATTTTAGTTTTGCTTTAAAGAAAGAGAGTGAGAATCAAAGGCGCGCCATGGCTGCCGCCATATTTAGAAAGTGGCAGTTTTTGAAGAAAAGGGTATTTTACTAAAATGATACCTAAGTCTAGATTTGAACCTACGACCTCTAGATTCTCTATAGCCTAACGCCTCAACCATTAAAGCGTTACAAAACGATACACGTGATGGGTTTCATAAATATATAAACGTTAACGCAACAGCTAATTAGCAGCAACCTAACCAAAAGGAGCAATTCCTGCATGTACGCGAATCTGAACCGTGTAAAATATGTTTTGATCGGACGGCCGCCATTATAGCCGCCACGCGAAGTGAGATTTTGGCGGCATACGGAGATAGCGTCACACGGTGCCACGTGGCGCCACATTATTTGATATCGGACAAGATGGGAGGAGGAACCATGGCTTCGGATTTGACATGTGTCACCTTGTAGACCTTGTCGTACAATGGTCGTACAATAAGTACATCGCCCATTGTACCTTCTTGTACTATATAGTGTTCCTATTGGACTAGGGTTTAGTCGTAGGTAGTCGTGAGTAGGCAGACCGAGACTTAGTAATATTTAGGTACCTCTCTCTCTAAGAGAGCTTGTAACTATAAAGGTCATTTTTGACCAGCCATAACTTCTTGCTCAGGGGAGCAAATTCAGTGATTCTTTTGATTCTTTTTGCGTTAGACTCAGGGGAGTCTTTTCCTCACAGGGGTGAGAGTGCTCAGAATATTTTTGTTCCTGGGCGGCGCTTATTCAGCGGGAAAATAGAAGGGGAAAATATTATCCTAGAGGCTTTACATAGGCTGCTCATTCTGTAGGTCAATGGAGACCACAAAATTTCAGGTTATGGGCCCACCCTCTAGGGTGCCCATATTTGGATGGATCAGACTTCCTTTATTGGGAAATGATGATGGAGGGAGAACTATTTGAGAAGCATCTATGGGCATAGTGTGTGGACAAATTCGATGCCCACCTCCACCTGGGTTTGGAGGGACACGTTTTTCTGACACCTCCGCCTCTACAGTTGGTAGAATAGCTGCCATCATCACCGAGGATGAAGATAAGGAAGGAGAGGAGATTGTCATGGAAGGAAAAAAGAGAGGAGTTGCAACTCAAATGACACCATTGCCGAAGGCGATACTGGCAGCAACATCACCAAAAACGGTGACGAGGGTTCAGACCGAAAGATCAGAGTATGAAAAGTGGAACTACAAAGACAAAGTTGCTAAGCTCTTAATTCTTTAAAGTGTAGCAAAGGGCATTGCCATTCCCCTTATGCATGTCAAATCTTCATCTCAGATTTGGATATCACTAGTTAACAAATATAAGAGTGGATCATTGCAGCAAAAATAGTTGGCCGAAAATAAGATTGCAGCTTATACTTATAAAGGAGGGAGCATGAATAATTATTGCAATGATTTAGGAGCATTATTTGGAGAGTTAGAGAGTGCAGGTAACTCATGGTCCGAGAGATAAAGAGTGAACACATTAATGATGAAACTACCTGAAGAGTATGAGAATATCATTAACCAATTACAAGACATGGGAGATAGGAATTGGAATTGGGATGACACAGTGGGAATGATTTTAGTGAAAGAAAGCACCATAGAGCTTAGGAGAGGGAGTCCAAGTGTTCAAGCATTGTTTGCAAGAGCTGAGTGGCGGAAGCGTGATGAGGAGAGAGGGAAAGATCCCTATCGAAACTTTGGTGGAAGATGACAAGGAGGTGGCAGATTTGATAGACAGGGGAGAGGAACTTCTCGAGGAGGATTATGTCACTTCTGCAACAAACTAGGACACTATATGGCTGATTGTGTCAAACTTGCAGATCTTCGACTAAAAGATGGTCAAGGAACCTCAAGGGATGGAGGAAAGAAAAAGGCTTTCCTGACTCAAGTTCATGATGAGGAAGTGGAAGGAAAAACTGAACCAGAAGAGGAGCTTGAGGAGCTTCTTTTTAATCCAAAACACACAAAAAAGCATGTCGACATTCCACAGAGACAAAAGTGTGCTTTCGGAGGTAAGAGGAATCCACCCGAGGATGGGTGGATCATAGACTCAAGGGCTTCAATGCATATGTGCAAAGATAAGCGGTGGTTCACTAAACTAAGAAAGATCCCAACAGTTGAGATTGAGTACGGAGATGGTAGAGTAGAAACCACAAGTCTTGTTGGAACTGTTGACTTGAAGGTTCTAGTTGATGGAAAGGCCTCAATTGTAACACTCTCAGACGATCTTTACATTCCACAGCTTAACAAGAACCTAGTCTCAACAACTTTCCTAGATGAAAAGGAGTTTGAAACAGGAACTAGGAAAGGAATCTTCACAGCAAGCTTTGATAATGAGGTTTATTTCATAGCTGAGAAGGGCAGTCAAGGAATGTTCAGAATTGTTCTTTGCAATGAAAAGAGTGTTCTCTACTCGTGTGCAAGTGAGATGATACTTTCGCATAAAAGGTTAGGGCATGTGCATTTAGATAGATTAAAGAAAATGAAGAAAAAGGGAATAGTGGAGGGTATTACTTTTGAGGATGATGAGACCTTTGTTGATTGTAGTGGATGTGCCTAAGGGAAGATTCATAGACTTCCATTTCCAAAGGCAACCACATTTAGGAGAGACAAAGTATTAGATCTAGTTCACACTCATGTTTGGGGACCTGCTAGGTATGCTTCACATGGGGGGAAGAGATGGATGTTAACCATCACAGATGATTGGTCTAGATACACGAAGGTATACTTTCTCATACATAAGTCAGAGGTATTAAGATGTTTCAAAGAGTATAAAGTATGGAGTGAAAAACTACATGAAACCTCAATAAAAGAGATAAGAAGTGATAATGGGAAAGAATACACCTCAAGGGAATTTGAAGAATATCTTAAAGAAGAAGGAATTCATCATGAGAAAACTGTTCCCTATAATCCGGAACAAAATGGAGTAGCAGAAAGAGTTAATAGAACTTTAGGAGATATGTCCAGAAGTATGTTAACAGATAAGAGGAAAGGGCTGCAGTTTTGGGCGGAGTCTATGAACTATGCTAAATTCATCAAAAGTAGAGTCTTAACTTCAGCAAACAAGGAGGAAACTCCGTATGAGAGGTGGACAGGAAGAAAGCTTGATTTGTCTAGTTTGAGAGTGTTCGGAAGTCAAGTCTACAGTTTGGATTCCGATAAGACTAAATGGAGTTAGAGGGGAGAGGGAAGCCAAGATATCTTGTAGGATATGATGAGAGCACAAAAGGATACCGAATGTATGACTTGAAAAAGAGAGATATAATTCTGGTAAAACACATAGTGGTGATGAATGAAGAGAAGTCCATTGATCCATTCAAATATAATAACGAAGTCAAAATCAGATTTGAAACGGATCAGATTTCTGACTTTGACTTTGAAAATGAAGAGAAGGAAGAGGGAGAAAAAGAAAAATCTGCATATCTACCAAAGGAGAAGGAGGAAAGGACAATATCCGAGGCAACGCCACAATACGAAGTGGAAACAGATGGGGAACTCGATGAGACACCGGAATTGGAAGATAGGGGAGCTGAATATCTCCCAAAACGAAACCCAAAGATGCCTTCCATATCGGCGTCCGATTTTGAAGGGGGAAGAAGAAGTAGTAAATGCCTCCAAGAAAGAGAAGTAAATAACCAACTCACAAAGATGTCTCACCCAGATGAACCTCAAACATACTTAGAGGCCATAAACACTCCAGAAAGTAGCCGGTGGATCACAGCTATAAATGAAGAAATGGCCTCTATCATTGAAGCCAATACATGGGAGTTGGTAGATTGTCCACCGGACCGAAAACCGATCAGATGTAAGTGGGTGTTTAAACTTAAATTAAACCCGGATAATACCATTGAGAGGTACAAAGCTAGGTTAGTTGCAAAAGGTTATACTCAAAAAGAGGGGATAGACTACGAAGAAACCTTTGCACATGTAGTCAGATTTCCTTCTGTTAGAATACTTTTAAGTATAGCCGTAGCGGAGGATATGGAAATCCACCAGATGGATATTAAAACGGCCTTTTTGCAAGGAGAGTTGGAAGAAGAAATTTACATGAGGCAACCGGAAGGATTCGTGGAAAGTGGGGAAGAAAACAAAGTTTGCAAACTGATAAAATCACTCTATGGGCTTAAGCAAGCCCCGCGACAGTAGAATATAAAGCTCGACGAATTTCTCACCGGTTTGGGGTATATCAGAATTAGTTCAGATCACTCTATATATTTATTTGAGGATGAGAATGGAGTGATATATATTGCTATTTATGTGGAAGATTTGTTGGTCTTAAGCAAGTCCTTAGATAAAATTAACAAACTAAAACGGGATCTTAGAAGAAGTTTTGATATGAAAGATCTTGGCGAAGCAAAGTACATTTTGGGAATTCACATGGAGAGAGATAGAGGGAATAGAATTATAAGACTCACTCAAAAAGAAGCTATCAGTAATATGCTAGAAAAATTTCAAATGGAGAAAGCAAACGGATGTACTACTCCCATGGATTTGAAGAAAGCGAGTGAGGGGAGTGAAGAGGGAGGAATATTGATCATTAATGATGAGATGGATGAGATAAAAAGAAAATTTATGGAAAATATTCCTTATCGGCAGATTGTAGGCAAGTTAATTTATTTTATGAACTGTACCCGTCCGGATATAGCTGCAGCTGTAGGTGTCCTTAATAGAAGTCTAAATGACCTAAGAAAGAGAGACTAGGAGGCTGCCAAAAGGGTGATGAGGTATCTGGTGGGGACAAGGGAATTATGGTTTCATTTGGGAGGGGAGCACACTGACATCACCACTTGGAGTGATGCCAGTTATGGAGATGTGCCTTTAAGGAGGTGTACGACTGGATGTGTTGCAAATTGGATCCGGTGCATGTTGTTGGAGTAGCAAGCAACAAAAAGTAGTTGCTCAGTCCACTATGGAGGATGAATCCATGGCTTCTTGTGCTGCCACAAAAGATTTAATGTGGGTTAAATCTCTTCTTGAAGAACTTGGGTTCATGAAGTCTGGAACTCAAAATGTTTATTGTGATAATCAAGCTGCTATCTCTATTGCAGCTAATCCGACACATCACTTCAAAGCTAAGCATATGGATATTAGACTAAGCTTTGTCAGAGAGAAGGTAGAAAATAAAATTATTAAACTGGTTCATAAAACTGATAGAGAAATGATTGCAGACATGATGACAAAAGCAGTGCCTTCCCCTAAGTTGATTTATTGCAAAGAAAACTGTGGATTAAAATTGAAAAGTGACTAGGAATTAAGGGGAGTGTTGAAAAGAGGTAATTAATAGTTCACTTCCCTATTTTAGTTTTGCTTTAAAGAAAGAGAGTGAGGATCAAAGGTGCGCCATGGCTGCCGCCATATTTAGAAAGTGGCAGTTTTTGAAGAAAAGGGTATTTTGCTAAAATGATGCCTAAGTCTAGATTTGAACCTGCGACCTCTAGATTCTCTATAGCCTAACGCCTTAACCATTAAGGGGTTCGGAAACGATGAGTTTCATAAATATATAAACGTTAACGCAACAGCTAATTAGCAGCAAACTAACCAAAAGGAGCAATTCCTGCATGTACGCGAATCTGAACCGTGTAAAATATGTTTTGATCGGACGGCCGCCATTATAGCCGCCACGCGAAGTGAGCTTTTGGCGGCATACGGCGATAGCGTCACGCGGTGCCACGTGGCGCCACATTATTTGATATCGGAGAAGATGGGAGGAGGAACCATGGCTTCCGATTTGACAGGTGTCACCTTGTAGACCTTGTCGTACAATGGTCGTACAATAAGTACATCGCCCATTGTACCTTCTTATACTATATAGTGTTCCTATTGGACTAGGGTTTAGTAGTAGGTAGTCGTGAGTAGGCAGACCGAGACTTAGTAATATTTAGGTACCTCTCTCTCTAAGAGAGCTTGTAACTATAAAGGTCATTTTTGACCAGCCATAACTTACTGCTCTGGGGAGCAAATTCAGTGATTCTTTTTGCGTTTGACTCAAGGGAGTCTTGTCCTCACAAGGATGAGAGTGGTCAGAATATTTATGTGCCTGGGCGGCGCTTATTCAGCGGGAAAATAGAAGGGGAAAATATTATCCTAGAGGCTTTACATAGGCTGCTCATTCTGTGGGTCAATGGAGACCACAGAATTTCAGCTTAGTAAAACCGTTTACACCAATAGGAAAGCATATTCCTACGTGTGAAAAATATTCATATCGCAAAAAATGGTGTCTGTACAAGTACCGTACAGGGAAAATACGGTAAACCGTACGCAAAATGGTATAGACACTTCCCCTCGCCCCCACCGAGCGCCCGCCACGGGAGGGGGGGGGGGGGGGGGCTTTTTGAAAAAAAAAATCCGGAAAATAAAAAATCTGGATATTTAGCTTCTCCCTACATGGTCTCGATATATCGATTTTTGGGTACCTAATATTCGATATATATCGAATATCGGCATTAGGTCTTCGATACCCAACACTATCTATAATACAGAAACTTTGCTTTTTCGTACTATTACAAAGACCTCTTGATTTAACCTTATCCTAAATAATTAATTATATGAATTACATAAGTAGTAATTTTTTGTCGGTTGCATTATGCGGCGTCTACCTTTAAGTCACGGAACGTAAATCACGTCGTACGTGGCGTATCAGACAATTTGTCTTTTCGCTAAAATAACGTATTATATAAAAATCTCCAATTTCTCAGTGACTGCGACAAGTTTGAGAGTTGGAGAGAGAAGTTAGAGATAGACTGCCTCGACTTCTATATTTCTTTTCAGACCTAGAAAATACTAATAAAACCATTAGTTTCTACAATAACGAATATCGAAATAATCGTGATATGAATTTTCTTGATACCCAACACTACTAATAGCGATTCGCGGTGTACCAGTTGGAATACTGAATTTTTGGGGAACTATGATGAGCATTGTCTTGCAGTATGCTTATTTGAATTGATTGAAACTTTGTAATCCTGATTAATGTCTTTGAAATTACCTGTCTATGTTGTTTTAGCCTGTTTCCCTGTCTGTTTGAGAGGTATTCTGTGGGTGTCTTCTAGTGTGTAATCATGACCGAAGACGGCTTTGATTTACAGGGCTCATGCCTACAAATACCCATTTTTGGTGGAATTGACTACTTGTACTGGAAAGATATGCTGGAAAGTAATTTTGTGGAAAAGGAACTAAAGAATATGTGGATGTTACTCTCATTGGGGCGGATGCAACTGGAAGAAGAAGAACGTCTAATACTTGAACCTCATCAAGCAATCTATGACTGAATAAATGGTACACACATCCGCTTGAACAAAGTTGCTGAACTTTTGATGTCTGTAAGTACCATGTATAAAAAATATAATGTAAATCATCGGATGATTACAGCTAGCTAGCAGTATTTATAAGTATAGGTATGCAGGAGGAAGTTTGGCCGAATAATGTATTGGCTACAAAAGTTTTTAGAAAGTTCTTGTTCAGGAGGTGATTTAACAAACACACATCAAGCTCTTATTCTGATTGGAGGATTACCTAAAGAATAAAAAAATGTACCAGATCAGTTGGAGCTATTAGTGCAGAAATATTGGAGTATACCTGAGCGATTCAACTTGTACTAGATGAAGAGGCTAGTCAACTAGCTGTGAGAGGAAATAATGTTCAAGTATTTGATGCCCAACTTCAACAAAATAGTGGACATTATCAGTCACGCAATCGAAACAATAGTGAGTCACTGAACGGGTGTCAAGTCTGTTTTTATTGTAATGACAAAAGACACATCTTCTAGATGTGTCAGCAATGTAAGAAAGTTTGTGAAACAGGTGTCTTCAGAAATGGATGGGACAACAACACAGTATATGAGATCCCTCAAAAATTTCCAACTGCTTCTTCAGTGAGGAAAAAAGTGCAACCATATACTCCGCGGATGACGTCAAAGAGTACATGGCACTCACAAACGCAACGGAAGGAGCGAAAGATGAAAGATGGATTATAGTTTCGGGAGCATCTTTGCCTGTGTGCCGAAATGGAATTTTTTTTAAAAAGATTCACACCATTGCTCCAATAAAAATCTACTTCTGAGGCGGATCGAATGTCACTTCAAAAGAAAAATTGTTACAATCCAACTTAACGCGAATGGTCAACTAGTTGTGAGGGAAATGAGTGATGTCCTGTATGTTTCAAAGTTCAAGAAAAAAATCTTTTCTATTGCAATAGCAGGTCATGAAAAGATTCCAGATAGTCCTCAACAATGGCAAGCAAATAGTCAGTAAAGGAGGGAACATTGCAACAATAGGCACCAGATGTACTAACAAAATGTTTATTCTCGATATGGCCACAGAAGAAATGACAGGAAACAGTCTGTACATCTGTGGTATCTCCACTTTCACTTATGGCACATACGATTGATGCCCATAGCCCATGAAAATACAGTTGAGGGAGTAGAACTGTTTTTAGAATTGTAAAAAAAGTCAGGCCTATGTAACAGATGTCGTTCATGGAAGATTCATGGACCCCCTTTTCCATTTGAGAGTAAGCACATGGCTGAGAATTTCTTACATGCCATCCAATGTGATGTTTGGAACAAGCCAAAATCTCATTCATTGGAGGAATGAGGTACACGTTAACTCTCTAGGTACACAAAATTATACAAAAAGATAAATCAGAAGTGAGTTACCGCTTTAAGGAGTGCAAAAGGAGTGAAAATCTTCATGGAACATTTACATTGAAATTGAGAATGGACAAGAACATATATCGAAACACTTCAACGAGTATCTGAAATATAGCGATATCGCTCATCAGCTCACAGCTCCATATCCCCATGAGCAGAATGAAGTAACAAAGAGTAAACAAAACCATTACTGAGAACTCTGTAACTATAGTTGATAATAAAGGAGAAAATCTAAAACTTTGAGGAACCCCTTCCCATCTCACCAAACCATTGCAAATAACAAGCACATTACTTCACTTGCCATAAAACAAGGGGAGACAAAACAGAAATACTACGACCTACATACAACTAATCCCTCAAACATACCTTCAAACAAAACAAAAACAAACAAGCCTTTTTTCGAGCTTGACCTTTATTTAACTATTTCCCTATCTTCTTGTATCACTCAAATAACAAAATAGACCCTGGTTCATTCATGCACCGAAAAAAAATCCACGTCCCGATTCCCTCCTCTCTCCTTCTCCTTATGATCTCCCCTCGCTATCTCCCTCTTCTCCGCTCCCTCCACTCTCTTGTCTTCCCTCCCTTGTTTTTTCTCCCATTGTTCTCTACTAACGAGGTTTGGCTATGGCTTATAGCGGTGTGGCTGGCCACACAGGGAGTACAAACTTAGATTACGCACACTTAGATTACGCATCAGAAAGCTTTTCCCCCTCCAAAATCCACTCAAAATTGTGAACCAAATGGGCGAGTTCCAAAACCACCATCGGATACCCCAAGTTATACGCCGAACACATTCTCCTACCAGATCCGAAAGGAAAAAAACTGAAATCAATTCCCCAAATTTCGAAATCTTTCTCAAGAAATCGCTCCGGTTTAAATACATGGGGATTCGGCCACAAGGCGGGATCATGGTGTATTGCCCATTGATTGACTTGAATCGTTGTGCCTCGTGGCACATGATACTTTCCGTTCCCGAGAACGACATTTTCAACGGTTAAATGGGGTATGAGCAAAGGACCGACGGTTCGGTGACGAAGAGTTTCCTTCACGACGGCTCTCAAATAGGGAAGCTCGAGAAGTTGACTCTCTACATCCCTCGCTTCTCATCAGAAACAATACGATTTTTTTCTTGTTTCTCCCTGAATTTACCAAAAACAGTTCCTACTTCCTCTCTCACTTTAGACTTGATTTCCGGATTCGAAAGAAGTTCAATCACCGCCCACTCAAGTGTTCCGCCGCTTGTATCTGTTCTGGCCATAATATTATCCTGTCAAACGCCGATCATTTTGATCTCTCCCAGTTATTCTTCATTGTCCGCCAATAAAAGAGCGTCACAAAAATCTTGAGGAAGATTCCTATTATCCTCAGAAACAATTCCCTGTTCTTAAAATTTTCTACGGTGAGATTCGATCTCATCTCCGAACGACTTCACTATAAATTCATTCGTTTTTTTGCACCGAGGTTTCACTTTCAAGGGATCAAATGGGCTTAAAATTGGAATATAATCCGCCAAATTAAAAGCTCCCAATAAATAAAAAACCTCATTCGTAACAGCAGCAAACTTATCGGCTTCCGGATTAATTCGACCGGGGACACTAAATTCGAATCGTCTTCCGAATGACATTCTCATAATGTTGTTTAGAGTCGCACGAGTTAGGTGGTGTCGGAGTGTCACACGACCTTCATGAACTTTGGCTTCTTCTGTGACAACGTCGCACATTGCGACCATTTCCTCGACTCGAACGGGTTTCCATGCGTCGAGCCGTTTTCGGGTAAATAGATATATCGCGTCGAGCCGTTTTCAGGTAAATAGATATATCGCGCAGAGCTTTCGAACAAGCTTGTGATGGGGACCGGGAGGCGGAAAGCCAATATCGTTACTTGGAGAGGGAAAAAAAGGGAATGCAGGAGTAAGGCTTTGTGAGTGGGTGAGAGAGAGAGAGGGGTAGAGAGATGACAAGGAACCTGGCTCTCTTTATACCTGACTTTCTTTCTTGACAAACGATTTACATTTATTTTACATTTAATAAGGTACTCGACATAAAAAATTCCCAAATTCAAAAGTTTTAGTATTTCATCTTAGCACCACCAAAGCTAGAGCCCAAAAGAGGCTCAGAAAAGCTAAATAAAAAAACCCAATATCAAACATCCCCGTTTCTAAACTACAAAAAAATATCCCAAAATGTCAACAAATTTAAACCTATTTTTGCACTCACCATCATTGCAAATAATTTTTGCTAACATCGGCAAGTGTCTTCCAGAACAAGCCACATCCAATTCCTTCAAAACATCTCGAGCAGCTTTTGCCGAAGAGACGACGACAAATGGTGCGCTACCGATTCTAAGTGACACTATTGGTCTGTATAATTCTACTAGCCTGGCAAGTGCGCGGAATGGAAGAGGATCAGACACGATTTGGGGAATATTGCTGACAATGGGCCATGGGAAGGGGCCGCGAGGAGAGAGAGAGAGAGAGAGGAGCCTTTGGAGGTAGAAGACGGCAAGAGTTTGAGGAGTAGAGGGGTGGAAAGGACGAAGATGAGAAGAGGGAGGACGAACCATGTGAAAGGCAAGAGAGAGGGTTCAAGGAAGGAGAGGAATTTATCCACGTGAGTGTCCACAGAGAGAAGGAAAATGAGAGGAAGAGGGAAAGAGAGAGGGAGAGGGAGTGGAAGAGGAGGAATGAGTGGCACAATGTGGGAAAGTATTGACGAGAGAACTTCTAAAGAGGAGAAAAAAATTTGAAAGGGCGAGGTAAAAGAAAAAGAGTCAGGAACCTGCAACGAAGTGGGCGAGAAAGAACGAAAAGAAAAAGTAGACAGAAAAGGGAAGAACGCATATATGGGAGAGTGGAAAAATGTGGAAAGCGTGTGAGAAGAGAGAGAGTGTCAAAGAGTGAGAGTGTGTGTATGTAAAGACAACAGTGCGACAAATATCTTGACTGCGTCCTAACGAACTTCTTTCACTTAATGATTTCATAAATGTTTGGCGAAGTTGTCCACGTTTATACCATAGTTCAAAAGTGGCGTTTTTTAGTATGACTTTGGTCGGCGCCTTTAGCGTATGTTAAGTTACGGGCTTGCCATGTGATCTTCTTAGATCGCTACATTGATCAGCAACCATCCGATCCTCCGAATCTGATGGTGTAAATTAATTATTTTGATCAGAATGTTTAAATTGGTCCAATATTTGGTCCAGATGTTTTAATTGGTCCGAATTGGTCGGAATACAATATGAGTCTTAAGGCCATATTGTATGTTTTGCGTACAATAGGCATATTGTATGGGCCTACTTTCACCTACTTTAAAACTATGGTTTATACGTTTGATACGCTTGGATGAGGTTTCAAATCTTGTTGTAGGACGCGGCGCACCGCGGAGTGCACTTCCATTAATGCAGCTTGATGCCAGTGTCCGATATCTGTTTAGTTTGGTGTTAAAGAAAAAGTAATGTTAATGCAAAATTAGTAGTGTTGTGTATCGGTAAAAAAATTATCGCGATATCACCGATACCGATAGTTATCGGTTATCGAACGGTCAGAGATTCCGATATATCGGTATGGGACCAACAAATTCCATATCAGCGATAACTTAAAAAATATATAGTATGCATACAATAGCACTTTATAACATACTGTATTATACTATTGATTTTATATAGTGTGGCATGCCATGTATAAAAATCTGTTCCGTTATCGTTTAGCTGCAATTTATTACGGAGAGCGCAGCATATAAACGTTGGCCGATTAACTGAACAAAAATTTTACGACGACGTACGTGATTTTACCAAAAACTGGTGAACATGGAACTGTAAAAAGACGGCGCACACAAAAGTACAACGGACGCAAAATAACATTCAGCGCGCCACCGGAATCGAAAGGACGACTTGGAATGAGAAAACACGAGCGGTAGGGCCAGCGTGAGCGCCGACATCCCGAAATGGCTCTTTTTGCAGCTTATGCCAAAAAACTCGACAGTTTGACACGTGGCATGTCCCCAGTGGATCTCAAGGAATAAAGGGACAAAGCCATGGCGTCGGATGTGAAAGGTACATCGTTTTTACTGGATCAGTATCAAAACCGTACATATCTCATGGCGGCTACTGTACTTTCTGTGCTTGTACACGTCCAGAGAATAAGACGTACAGTTGAGTGTACAGGCCGTCCATTTATCTGTACGGTCCGTATAGTTATCACCGATAATTATCGTTATCGGCATTATTGCCGATAAGTACCTGATATTATTGGCTACTTATCGACGATAAGACTGACTTCAATATATCGTACTAATATATCGATTATCAGATACCCAAAAAAAGGCCCATATCGGTTATCGGCAAATCCTTACCGATACACAACACTAAAAATTAGAATTAATAACACAATTTAGGGCAAAAGACGTGGCTGATTTCGGTCCATCTTCTTAAATAATGTTGTTAACGCTATTTTGTGATTTTTAGCCAATAAAAGTCACAACAGAATTAGCGTTATTAACACTAATAACGATGGGCGGTGTGGCTTTTCCTGCCCAAAATATTAGGCAGACAGCGAAACATTTTACGGGTTTGAGTTTCGGAACAACAAAGCTTCCCGATGGAGATGTCAAAAAAATGTTTGAAATGGAAAAACCAACCGAGGTATCTAAGAGAATATTTAAAATTTTTGGCTACGTAAGATATTTTTCTTTTCGATTTATGAAATTTTACGCAAACAATTTGTGTGGCTTAGATGAGCGCACGTTTATGAACTGAGAAGTTTGGAATGGGAGAATTGATGTTTATGTTTATTTTTGATGGAATTTTTTGCTCCAAGAAAAAAAACGTTCAGACTTACGACCTGGATAGATTTCCAATCCACAGAAGGCTATTGATACGACGTCACAAACCGGAATCACTAAAATTTATAAAAAAAAAAAACAAAAAAAAATAAACGTTTTTAGTCAGCAGTTTAAGGAAAGCGTGGGGAAATTACGGAATGTAAAACCCTTACCGGTGTCACAATTTGCAATAGATTTCCAATTCGCACAGTACGCATGAAACGAAAGCGCGAATACTACGCACGATAAGCATTTAACAATGATGAAAATTTAATAAAATGCGAACAAAACCATGTATCCGTACATTTTCGTACATTTGCGTACTGTCTTTATACATTGCAGTACTTTTAGAGCTATTAAGGGAGGTTAGAGGAATTTTAGGGTACATTCTCGTGCATTCTCTTATACTTGTGTTAAACCGCCAACTTTAGGGCCAAGTTCCATTAGACGAAAACTGGGGTAGTTTACAAAAATCCGGGACTTACCAAAACGTACCGCTTATTTTGTTTTTATACGAAAAAACATACATTACAATGAATCTTGCCAATACTCTCCGAAGGTCTGGGAGATAATACTAAGCGTGGGATGTTCATCCGCGAAGCGTTTTCTTGATTTTTCTCTGTAGTTGTCAACGTACCTGTAAGAGGTGGGTTGGCACATACAGAAAATAATTAATAGTGACACGCTGGACGAAAGAACTACGTGTCATGATGGAAAAACCAACGAAAATTGACGAAATTTGCACATGGTATGTACTTTTTAAAATGCAACTGAAAATTAAAAATGAAATCTCGAAACGACCCTTCGTCGTGCAATTCCTTTTGTCACACTATTTCCAACAAATTTTTTTGTCATGTTCGAAAATAGGAAATCTAAAAAATGAGCTGGGGTAAAAGACTGACACTTGCAGAAAGTACAAATGTTCTGTCGTATTATGACTTGGTACGTAGGTACATAGTACTTATGTGAAGATTTGAAGTGAAATTTGTCGGTATGAAGATTTTTTAAAGATTTTGAGTATCCGGTCAAAACCCACGTGGTACCACTCAATGTATAACACGTGGATTACAGAGTCTTCGTGATGGAACATCGACTCAATTAACCTGGTATGTAGAATTAGCCGTACGATTACAAAAACGTTTGATGGAACTTGGCCTTTATTCGTACATTTACGTACAGGGTCCGTTATTTTTCGTACTTTATATTTAGGATACATTTTGTACGTTTTCGTATATTTGAGTTATACGGAATCACATCATTCGTACATAGGCTAAAAGCATCCGTATATTTCAGTACTTTTGGGGTTATTGAAGGGGGGATTTTAGGGTGTTTAAGGTACTTCTCGTGCATTTCGTACATTCCAGTAAATGACAGTACAACAGCCTTACATTATCCATACTCTTAGGTTTATGGGTAGCACCTCAAGTACAATGCGTACATTTCCGTATGTTTTCGTACGTTCTAAGATTTTTTAAGGATTTTTTAGACTGTTTTCGTACGTTTTCGTACATTGTACAACGAAAACTACAGCAACAAACGGTATGAAAGTAACGACTACAACGCAATAATCGTAGAAGTCCATATCAGTACGAATTGGACATGTATGGATCCTGTCAAACTGTCAAAGTATTTCATAACAGTTCTTGTCGCCGTACACATAGGTGGTCCCAAACTCTCGATAAAACACACCTGTGGAACGAGACCGGACCAGGCGATCGCAGCAAAGTTCAGGACTGTTAAGAGTGTTCACATTGTTAGTTTGTTACGAAAAATATCTTGTCACCTGTATAAAGAGGTATGGACTTTGAAACAAGATCGACACCGTTGAATATTTTGAGACGACACCAGATTCGTAGACTTAACGGTGGAGTATCGACAAAGATTGCCGTCAGCAAAAGCCATGTGAACGACATTACAATACGAAAAGCACGAAAGAATTGATAATTTATACAAAATTACGTTATTACTACAGGCGCAAACATCAGCAGGTCCTACAGAACGTTACAAAGGTGTACATCTTCCGTGCAAAAAGGTACGAGAGTCTTGAAATTGTTTCAAAGCATGATGGCAAACTTTCTGGCACAATTCACTATGTGCATGTTCCTCGTCCAACCCAGCCAAGAAAAAGACCGCAAAGGACGATGATTAAGCCACTTCTCATGTGAAAGTAAGGTATTTTATTTGTCGTTTTCCTCCAAAACTTAAGGTACGACCCCTTGAAGCTGTAACTTAGCGAACTTACTTTGAATTTAAGCGCAGATTCGGCGGACGCGGATTTCAGGTGTCTCTATGTGTTTCCGCTAAATTGTTACTTAAGTTTGTGACGATTGTATACGTCAACAATACCCGTTACGGCTATCACCGTGTACAATTTGTCTTTGCCGCGACGTATTTTTTTGACGAATCGCTAGACACATCGTAAATTTGAAACGATTTTCGTATGTTGCATGTCTTTGCGTGACATGTAGACGTACTGCCTTGCTGTCGTGGCTGTACAACATGCCATTGCGTAAGCCTCTCCCGTTTGGCATGCTTGATTTTGCAGATTTTTCACCTTTGCAAATTTTAAAACTTTTCGTGAAATGACACTGCAACATCGAGAACCCTGCAAAAAAAATTCGTACAAGGTGCATGGGGACAAAAAAACCAACAATGTATTTTTTTACTTTCGTCAAAAAATTTCATTTTTTTTTCACACGTAGGAATATGCTTTCCTATTGGTGTAAACGGTTTTACTAAGCTGAAATTCTGTGGTCTCCATTGACCCACAGAATGAGCAGCCTATGTAAAGCCTCTAGGATAATATTTTCCCCTTCTATTTTCCCGCTGAATAAGCGCCGCCCAGGCACATAAATATTCTGACCACTCTCATCCTTGTGAGGACAAGACTCCCTTGAGTCAAACGCAAAAAGAATCACAGAATTTGCTCCCCTGAGCAGTAAGTTATGGCTGGTCAAAAATGACCTTTATAGTTACAAGCTCTCTTAGAGAGAGAGGTACCTAAATATTACTAAGTCTCGGTCTGCCTACTCACGACTACCTACTACTAAACCCTAGTCCAATAGGAACACTATATAGTACAAGAAGGTACAATGGGCGATGTACTTATTGTACGACCATTGTACGACAAGGTCTACAAGGTGACACCTGTCAAATCGGAAGCCATGGTTCCTCCTCCCATCTTCTCCGATATCAAATAATGTGGCGCCACGTGGCACCGCATGACGCTATCTCCGTATGCCGCCAAAAGCTCACTTCGCGTGGCGGCTATAATGGCGGCCGTCCGATCAAAACATATTTTACACGGTTCAGATTCGCGTACATGCAGGAATTGCTCCTTTTGGTTAGTTTGCTGCTAATTAGCTGTTGCGTTAACGTTTATATATTTATGAAACTCATCGTTTCCGAACCCCTTAATGGTTAAGGTGTTAGGCTATAGAGAATCTAGAGGTCGCAGGTTCAAATCTAGACTTAGGCATCATTTTAGCAAAATACCCTTTTCTTCAAAAACTGCCACTTTCTAAATATGGCGGCAGCCATGGCGCGCCTTTAATCCTCACTCTCTTTCTTTAAAGCAAAACTAAAATAGGGAAGTGAACTATTAATTACCTCTTTTCAACAGAACTAAAGAAGGGAAGTGAGGGGGGTTTGAAAGAGAGTGTTATAACTTTGGATGATGAACTAGGTCCTAAAGAGTAGAAGTTCATCAAGACTATTCTGTACAAACAAGTAGTAGGCAGCTTAATCAACTTTATGAATTGTACCCAGTCTCATGTTGCTGCAACTATAGGATTGTTAAGTAGGAGTCTGAATACCCCCATTAAAAGGGATTAGGAGGCAGCAAAGAAAGTTCTTAGATATCTGATAGGGACTAGAGATCTATGGTTGCATTTGGGTGGGGATAACACTAACATCACCACTTGGAGTGATGCCAGTTATGGGGATGCTCCTATAAAGAGGTGTACCTTTGGAAATGTGTTGTATGCGGGAGATGGGGCATGTTGCTGGAGCAGTAATCAGCAAAAGGTAATTGCTTAGTTAACCATGGAGGCTGAGTATATGGCCTCTTGTTCTACTATAAAAGAATTTATGTGGGTCAAGTCTTTGCTTCGTGAGCTTAGTCATTTTCAAAATGGTGTGCATAAAATCTTTTGTGAAAATCAAGCAGCCATTGCCATTGCTGCCAATCCCAAACACCACTTCAAAGCCAAAGAGATGGAAATTATACTTAGTTTTGATAGAAAGAAAGTAGAAAACAAAAAAGTTAGTTTAGAGTACAGGCCACATAGTAAGATAGTAGTAGATATGATGACCCAACCTTTACCATCTTCGAAATTATTTTTTTGCACAGAGAAGTGTGGTCTTAAATTAGAAAATGACTAGAAATTAAGGGGAGTGTAGAAATTAATGGTTTTTGGTAGGTATTTTCCAAGTCTAAATTGTGTAAAAGAAAACTAGGAAAGAAGCAAAGGCAGCCTACCTCTAACTCCTCTTTGAAGTCTCCACACTTGTCGCAAACACTAAATTCTAGAATGAGAGTTAAAGCAATGGTTGCATAGGCTGTCTAAGGAGACAGGGAGCAGTCCAAGTTTGAGTTACCAAAAAGGCTAGACGGTAAATACTGTCCGTCAGAGTAGGCGATAGCAATTAGCTTTGTCCTACAGTCTAGGAACTGTACTGAGATATATAGGGTGTGATAACTATTTAAAGATATACGCGTAAAGAATTCCATTTAACTAAGCAAGTGGACTTTAGTGAATAGATCTAGTTGAACACATATTGCGAATTAAAGTACCGCACGAAAAAAATGTTTCGAACATTTGTTTCAACAACCAGTGTTAAAAGCCAGTTTGGATCGGACAGCTATAGTGCGAGCCAACATCATGTAATGGCCGCTTTGGCGGTTTTCGGTCATAACTACACCAAAAACCACGTGGCACCGTCTCATTGGTTCGCGGCTTCTCTGGAGAGCATCAAAACAAGTCCAGTTGAGAGAGGCGTCAACTTCTTGGCCATGCGGTACAGTGGCCGTACAAAAAGTACTCCGACACCAGTACCTTTCTCTACTGCACAGTTATAGGATTAGTGTCGTATTTTAGTACAAGGGGGTTTAGAAAAAGGTTTAGGACTTAGACAATTCATAGGTAGCCGCCTCTCTCTCTCAGAGCATCTGTATAAAATGTCATCTTTGACCATCCATAACTAACTGCTCAGGGGAGCAAATTGCTTGATTCTTTTGCAGTAGACTCAAAGGAGTCTTGCCTTCACTCTGGTTGAGTTGGTTCAATCTATTGTCTGTCAAGGTGGCAAACAATCTTGATCAAACACGAGGGGGGCAGGGCTATCCTACAAGCTTAGTGTAAGTTGCCTATTCTGAGAACTTATGGAGGTCGCAAAGTTTTAGTCCACGCGTCTAATGGAATCAATACTGATTTAGTGCGTTTGTTTGTTTTGTTTGTTGGTATGCGATTTGAATGACGTAAGCGGATATCATTTAGAAGTAGTATGAAACGAGATGGACGAACCTACGTGATATTTCATTTGTACCTTTATTTTCGTCGTACTTTCACTTCAATTGAACTTTCGCGACGTACGAATTACATGTACCATGTATGTTTCGTTGGCGCCTTCTCATCGATTTGCATTGAAGTCGTGAACCCATGTAGGTTCACTCGCACATGTAGACAGGGAGGATTTTTACTAGTGTTGTGTATCGGTAAGGATTTGACGATAACCAATATGGGCCTATTTTCGATTTACCAATATATATTGGTACGATATATTGCTATCGGGTAATTGCGGATAAGTAACAGATTATATCGGTTGTTTATCGGCGGTAACACCGATAACGATAACTATCGGTGATAGCTGTACAGATCGTGCTGATAAATGTACAGCGAGTACACTCAACTGTACGTGTTATTCCGTGGAAGCGCCGCATACCCTCTTCCCCCTGATTTCGGTATAAATTGCGATATTTCTTTAACTATTTCTAATTAAAGGGGATTTTACTTGGATTCCACGCTCTCATACCCGTCCAGAATGGCGTTTTGACAGTTATTTTTTTTTTGCAAGATTTGTTACGCCCTCATATCACTTCCATGGTGGCACTAATTGGCAGCAGTCTGACAGATATGTTCGTTTAGTCTGTTTGTATGAACCAGTTTAATAATTTTATTTTCTACCTTCTCTCTGACAAAGCTTAGTCTAATATCCATATGCTTAGCTTTGAAGTGATGTGTCGGATTAGCTGCAATAGAGATAGCAGCTTGATTATCACAATAAACATTTTGAGTTCCAGACTTCATGAACCCAAGTTCTTCAAGAAGAGATTTAACCCATATTAATTCTTTGGTGGCAGCACAAGAAGCCATGTATTTATCCTCCATTGTGGACTGAGCAACTACTTTTTGTTGCTTGCTACTCCAACAACATGCACCGGATCCAATTTGCAACACATCCAGTCGTACACCTCCTTAAAGGCACATCTCCATAACTGGCATCACTCCAAGTGGTGATGTCAGTGTGCTCCCCTCCCAAATGCAACCATAATCCCCTTGTCCCCACCAGATACCTCATCACCCTTTTGGCAGCCTCCTAGTCTCTCTTTCTTGGTTCATTTAGATTTCTACTAAGGACACCTAAAGCTGCAGCTATATCCGGACGGGTATAGCTCATAAAATAAATTAACTTGCCTACAATCTGCCGATAAGGGATATTTTCCATAAATTTTCTTTTTATCTCATCCATCTCATCATTAATGATCAATATTCCTCCCTCTTCACTCCCTTCACTCGCTTTCTTCAAATCCATGGGAGTACTACATCCGTTTGCTTTCTCCATTTGAAATTTTTCTAGCATATTACTGATAGCTTCTTTTTGAGTGAGTATTATAATTCTATTCCCTCTATCTCTCTCCATGTGAATTCCCAAAATGTACTTTGCTTCGCCAAGATCTTTCATATCAAAACTTCTTCTAAGATCCCGTTTTAGTTTGTTAATTTTATCTAAGGACTTGCTTAAGACCAACAAATCTTCCACATAAATAGCAATAAATACCACTCCATTCTCATCCTCAAATAAATATATAGAGTGATCTGAACTTATTCTGATATACCCCAAATCGGTGAGAAATTCGTCGAGCTTTATATTCTACTGTCGCGGGGCTTGCTTAAGCCCATAGAGTGATTTTATCAGTTTGCAAACTTTGTTTTCTTCCCCACTTTCCACGAATCCTTCCGGTTGCCTCATGTAAATTTCTTCATCCAACTCTCCTTGCAAAAAGGCCGTTTTAATATCCATCTGGTGGATTTCCATATCCTCCGCTACGGCTATACTTAAAACGATTCTAACAGAAGGAAATCTGACTACATGTGCAAAGGTTTCTTCGTAGTCTATCCCCTCTTTCTGAGTATAACCTTTTGCAACTAACCTAGCTTTGTACCTCTCAATGGTATTATCCGGGTTTAATTTAAGTTTAAACACCCACTTACATCCGATCGGTTTTCGGTCCGGTGGACAATCTACCAACTCCCATGTATTGGCTCCCATGATAGAGGCCATTTCTTCATTTATAGCTGTGATCCACCGGCTACTTTCTGGAGTGTTTATGGCCTCTAAGTATGTTTGAGGTTCATCTGGGTGAGACATCTTTGTGAGTTGGTTATTTACTTCTCTTTCTTGGAGGCATTTACTACTTCTTCTTCCCCCTTCAAAATCGGACGCCGATATGGAAGGCATCTTTGGGTTTCGTTTTGGGAGATATTCAGCTCCCCTATCTTCCAATTCCGGTGTCTCATCGAGTTCCTCATCGGTTTCCACTTCGTATTGTGGCGTTGCCTCGGATGTTGTCTTTTCCTCCTTCTCCTTTGGTAGATATGCAGATTTTTCTTTTTCTCCCTCTTCCTTCTCTTCATTTTCAAAGTCAAAGTCAGAAATCTGATCCGTTTCAAATCTGATTTTGACTTCGTTATTATATTTGAATGGATTAATGGACTTCTCTTCATTCATCACCACTATGTGTTTTACCAGAATTATATCTCTCTTTTTCAAGTCATACATTCGGTATCCTTTTGTGCTCTCATCATATCCTACAAGATATCTTGGCTTCCCTCTCCCCTCTAACTTCCATTTAGTCTTATCGGAATCCAAACTGTAGACTTGACTTCCGAACACTCTCAAACTAGACAAATCAAGCTTTCTTCCTGTCCACCTCTCATACGGAGTTTCCTCCTTGTTTGCTGAAATTAAGACTCTACTTTTGATGAATTTAGCATAGTTCATAGACTCCGCCCAAAACTGCAACCCTTTCCTCTTATCTGTTAACATACTTCTGGACATATCTCCTAAAGTACTATTAACTCTTTCTGCTACTCCATTTTGTTCCGGATTATAGGGAACAGTTTTCTCATGATGAATTCCTTCTTCTTTAAGATATTCTTCAAATTCCCTTGAGGTGTATTCTTTCCCATTATCACTTCTTATCTCTTTTATTGAGGTTTCATGTAGTTTTTCACTCCATACTTTATACTCTTTGAAACATCTTAATACCTCTAACTTATGTATGAGAAAGTATACCTTCGTGTATCTAGACCAATCATCTGTGATGGTTAACAACCATCACTTCTCCTCATGTGAAGCATACCTAGCAGGTCCCCAAACATCAGTGTGAACTAGATCTAATACTTTCTCTCTCCTAAATGTGGTTGCCTTTGGAAATGGAAGTCTATGAATCTTCCCTTGGGCACATCCACTACAATCATCAAAGGTCTCATCATCCTCAAAAGTAATACCCTCCAGTATTCCCTTTTTCTTCATTTTCTTTAATCCATCTAGATGCACATGCCCCAACCTTTTATGCCAAAGCATCATCTCACTTGCACACGAGTAGAGAACACTCTTTTCATTGCAAAGAACAATTCTGAACATTCCTTGACTGCCCTTCTCAGCTATGAAATAAACCTCATTATCAAAGCTTGCTGTGAAGATTCCTTTCCTAGTTCCTGTTTCAAACTCCTTTTCATCTAGGACAGTTGTTGAGACTAGGTTCTTGCTAAGATGTGGAATGTAAAGATCGTCTGAGAGTGTTACAATTGAGGCCTTTCCATCAACTAGAACCTTCAAGTCAACAGTTCCAACAAGACTTGTGGTTTCTACTCTACCATCTCCGTACTCTATCTCAATTGTTGGGATCTTTCTCAGTTTAGTGAACCACCGCTTATCTTTGCACATATGCATTGAAGCCCTTGAGTCTATGATCCACCCATCCTCGGGTGGATCCCTCTTACCTCCGAAAGCACACTTTTGTCTCCGTGGAATGTCGATATGCTTTTCTATGTGTTTTGGATTAAAAAGAAGCTCCTCAAGCTCCTCTTCTGGTTCAGTTTTTCCTTCCACTTCCTCATCATGAACTTGAGTCAGGAAAGCCTTTTTCTTTCCTCCATCCCTTGAGGTTCCTTGACCATCTTTCAGTCGAAGATATGCAAGTTTGAAACAATCAGCCATATAGTGTCCAGGTTTGTTGCAAAAGTGACATAATCCTCCTCGAGAAGTTCCTCTCCCCTGTCTATCAAATCTGCCACCTCCTTGTCCTCTTCCACCAAAGTTTCGATAGGGATCTTTCCCTCTCTCCTCATCATGCTTCCGCCAATCACCTCTTGCAGACAATGTTTCAACACTTGGACTCCCTCTCCTAAGCTCTATGGTGCTTTCTTTCACTAAAATCATTCCCACTGTGTCATCCCAATTCCAATTGCTATCTCCCATGTCCTGCAATCGGTTAATGAAATTCACATACTCTTCAGGTAGTTTCATCATTAATGTGTTCACTCATTGTCTCTCGGACCATGAGTTACCTGCACTCTCTAACTCTCCAAAAAATGCTCCTAAATCATTGCAATAATTATTCACACTTCCTCCTTTATAAGTATTTGCTGCAATCTTATTTTGGGCCAACTATTGTTGCTGCAATGATCCACTTTTATATTTGTTAACTAGTGATATCCAAATCTGAGATGAAGATTTGAAATGCATATGGGGAATAGTAATGCCTTTTGCTACACTTTAAAGAATTAACAGCTTAGCAACCTTGTCTTTGTAGTTCCACTTTTCATACTCTAATCTTTCGGTCGGAACCCTTGTTGCCGGTTTTGGTGGTGCTGCTGCCGGTATCGCCTTCGGCAATGGTGTCATTTGAGTTGCAACTCCTCCCTTTTATCCTTCCATGACAATCTCCTCTCCTTCCTCATCTTCATCCTCGGTGATGGTCGCAGCTGTTCTACCAACTGTAGAGGCGGAGGTGTCAGAAAAAAATGTGTCCCTCCAAACCCAAGTGGAGGTGGGCATCGAATTTGTCTAGACAATATGCCCCATAGATACTTCTCAAATAGTTCTCCCTCTATCATCATTTCCAAATAAAGAAAGTCCGATCCATCAAATATAGGCACCCTAGAGGGTGGGCCTATAACATGAAATTCTGTGGTCTCCATTGACCCACAGAATGAGCAGCCTATGTAAAGCCTCTAGGATAATATTTGCCCTTTCTACTTTCCCGATGAATAAGCACCGCCCTGGCACACAAATATTCTGACCACTATCACCCCTGTGAGGAGAAGATTCCCTTTAGTGAAACGCAAAAAGAATCACTGAATTTGCTCCCTTGAGCAGTAAGTTATGGCTGGTCAAAGATGACCTTAATAGTGACAAGCTCTCTTAGAGAGAGAGGTACCTAAATATTACTAAGTCTCGGTCTGCCTACTCACGACTACCCACTACTTAACCCTAGTCCAATAGGAACACTATATAGTACAAGAAGGTACAATGGGCGATGTATTTATTGTTCGACCATTGTACGACAAGGTCTACAAGGTGACACCTGTCAAATCGGAAGTCATGGTTCATCCTCCCATCTTCTCTGGTATCAAATAATGTGGCGCCACGTGGCACCGCGTGAGGCTATCTCCGTATGCCGCCAAAAGCTCACTTCGGTGGCGTCTGTAATGGCGGCGGTCCGATCAAAACATATTTTACACGGTTCAGATTTGCGTAAATGCAGGAATTGCTCCTTTTGGTTAGTTTGCTGTTAATTAGTTGTTGCGTTAACGTTTATATATTCATGAAACCCGTCACGTGCATAGTTTCGTAACGCCTTAGTTGTTAAGGCGTTAGACTATAGAGAATCTAGAGGTCGCAGGTTCAAATCTAGACTTAGGCAGTATTTTAGCAAAATACCATTTTCTTCAAAAACTGCCACTTTCTAAATATGGCGGCAGCCATGGCGCGCCTTTGATCCTCACTCTCTTTCTTTAAAGCAAAACTAAAATAGGGAAGTGAACTATTAATTACCTCTTTTCAACATAAGCTTAAAACACATTGTTGATGTTGTCTATGATAAGTTTGAAGATGATGTGACAATGGGTGGAAAAAACCCAAAACGACAAATTTTTGTACATCTTGAGTTCAAGAATGACACAAATTGTACTTTACAAATTTGTTATTTCTTCGTTCCGTCGCAGCTTTACGACGCGAATTTATAAAGGAAAACGATAGAAAAAAAACCCGGACTTAGCCACAAGGGGCGACACCGTTAGGCCGCAACTACAAAATTATAAACCATAGCAAAAAAAATGAAATTGCCAAAATAGAATTCGAGTCACGTTGAAATTGTGAATATACTGTAGTTTGTTGTCTAGCTTGTTTTGACCCAATTTCGCGTCCATCCAGCTCATCGTCAAACTTCTATTGAAATCACCTCGCAACGTGGTTTTAATTAAAGTTTGAAAATGTGGACGAATAGTCAAACATTTTCGCACGACTCAAAGGTTTTTAACTTTTTTTTGCAATAAGCGGATTACCAAAGAACAAAGCCCCTCTCAATTTCTAGGCGGTACAGATTTTTTTCTAATGTAGGCCGTGTGTTGAAATGTATGTATTTTCTAGGTCTGAAAAAAAAATATTAATTAAAGGAAGTCAGCAAAGGCAGCCTGCTCCTTGCTCCAATCTCCTATCCCCATACTTTTTGCATTCACTGAAGAGCCATGGCTGCATATACTGTCCAAGGAGAAAGAGAATAGGCTAATACTTAGTCTGTAGTAAAATTAGGATGCAGGAACCAGGATTTAATCTTGGTACCAATCATTAGAAAATAGATAATTAGCTTTATCATATAGTCTAGGACAAATGTTGAGATATAAAAGGTACGATAGGTATATAAAGGTTTATGCAAAGAGAATACCAACTAAGAGATGACCAAAATTTTGCCTTTGCCTAGATTTAAACTTGGGCATGCGACCTGCTAGTAAACGTATGCCTTATCCACTAAGGTGTTGATAGCTGTTAGACATATGTGGCTCGATACTTAAATAAAACGTTAGTGACGAGGCTTTCATTTAATGGAACGAATTGAAGTCGGTAAAATTTCAACGAGCGAGAAAAAGGACGATGGCCTTAGAAATTCAACAGCCAAAAAAACTTGGCGCGTCGTCAACATCGAACAGCTTATGTTGATCGCCGTATTTCGAACGAACTTCACTTGAATGGCTATTTTGGCGACGCTTCACGAAAAAGGAGGAAAATGACACGTGGCATCATCCAATAGGATGCCGGAGAAGAAAATGACACAGTGGCGACAACTTATTTGCCACGTGGCAACCGTGAGTGGTGCCACATAATTCTGTACATAAAGTCCAGCGGCTACCGTACTTTGTATGTACATTATGTAGTGTATAATGTTTTGATTTTTCTAGACGAGCTGTGAGTAGGTTCTTAGGACTTAGACTTTTTTTTTTGGAAAGCCCTCTCGCGTAGAGGCCATCTGTTTAAATTGGATGTCTTTGAACAAACTTAACTATCAACTCAATTGACCATTTTCTGTAATTTTTTTTGCATTTTCTGTAATTCTTTTTACTTCAAACTCAAAAGAGTCCAGCCTACACACAGGTACGGTCGGTCAGAGTTTTTGCCTGCCAGGGTGGCGACATTTCTAATGGAAATTCAAAGTGGGGAATATTGTCCAAAACACATGTTCAAGATAGAAAATGAGCACACAAAAAGTCTTCTTTCACAAGGGTGAAGTTGTATTGGGGTTCTGATTGTTAGGGTGTCAGTCATTTGGGTTTGTATCAACTTGGAGTCGGCATTATCTAGATAAGCTCCTTTGGATTTGCAGTTTCTATGGGGGAGGGAATGGAGCCTATAGAATTTCATAATGGTGGCCTCTCGATCAATGGATGCCATTTCACAAAAGCGAAGTACGTGAAGGCGCCTCTTTCTCCCTCCGTTTTGCACTTTAATGTCTATCTCACAATTCTTGCAATAAAAAACGACAAACATGGTACCAAATGAAAGATCTTTAAAAATTAACAATTGACTGTCTTTCGACGTATTTTAATGGCAAGCAGAGTGAGAAACGATGAAAAAAAATCGAGAATCTGTGAGGAAAAGTTTTTAAATTAGTGAAGTCAAAGCTTCCATAAGTGAGCTTGACGTCAAAATGTCACAAACCCTTTTAAGATCCTTTTTCAGTTTATAAATTTTGTCCATTGATTTACTTTAAAACAAGTAAATCATCAACATAAATTGCAATAAATATAATACCTTCCTCATCCTGGAAAACATAGATTGAGTGATTTGAGATGATTCGGATATATCCTAGACCGGTAATACACTCATCAGGCTATTATTCCACTGTTGCAAGGGCTATTTCAAACCATAAAGAGATTTAATCAGCTAACATACCTTACTCTTCTCCCCTTCCTCCACAAATCCTTTGGGTTGTCGCATGAAAATCTCCTCTTCCAATTCTCTATGCAAAAAGGTTGTTTTGATGTCCATCTTGTGCACCTCTATGTCTTCCGTTGCTGTAAGACTGAGAAGTATGCAGATGGAGGGAAATCTGACGTCCGGGGCAAAGGCTTCTTCGTAGTCGATTCCCACTTTATGTGTAAATCCTTTTGCCATTAATCGGGTTTTGTAACGCACAATAGTGTTATCTGGGTTCAGTTTTAATGTGAACACCCACTAACAACCGATTGATTTTCGGTTAGGTGGACAATCCACCAGCTCCCTGTTGGTTTTGGAAACCTTTAATCCTCTCTATATCTCGTGTGTGAGAAAGAGGGTCTAGACTTAGCCGGTTTTTGTGTACAAACTGAGTAGACTTAGACAAGATGTGGTGTGGTATGTAACTCTAAAGGGAGATCATAGATTTGGTACACTCTATGTACAGGTGTTTGTCCGTGGGGAAGTCAAGCTTGGTTGAGTTGGTTGACAAAGTATATTTTTACTTGAGGGACCAGATTTACACGTGGAGGTTCATCTTTGGTGATGAATGAATATGCGGACGGGGAACAAAGTTCGCCGTTATTTTTGGAAGAGAAATATTGACCGAGCCGTCATTTCAGTGGACTAACTTTGACTGCATACTTTAGTAGTAGCTACGGTTAAGGATTGATGTAAATACTTGTACGGTAGATGGTGAGGTTTAGTTTGATTAATGTTTAGTGTACCGACACACCACGGTACTTGTGGTACGGTGTCGATCAGCTGTAGGCTCAATTTTTATATGTAGGACTTAGAATATTTTGGAGTTAGGATTTTAGGGAATCGAAAACTGTGAAGCAAATTTTGTGTCTTTTTGAATTGCAAGATCATTGTGATCTTTTGGCAAAACCCTATGAAATTTTGCATGTGGTTTTTTTGTTATAATTTTTATATTATGGCAAATTTGTAGACCTAGAGTGATTCTGGTTTGCTTGCTGCTTCATTGTGAAGTCGGTCCTTTTGTGGTTTCCGTGAGAGTTTCCTCTTTTGTAATCTGAATATTATGGCAACTGCTGGTGCTTCTTCTTCCTCTGGGTCAATGGCTGCCTCAAACCAACACTCCCAAATATCGGCTCCCATAACTGAGGCCATCTCCTCATTGATGGTGTTCTTTCACCGGTTCCTTTCTGGACAATTCATCGCCTCTCCATAAGTCTGACGTTCATCCGGATGAGATAGTTTTGTTACCTTGTTATTGACTTATTTTTCTTGCAACCTTTTGCTACTTATCTTTCCTCCCTCAAAATCTGTGGCCGGAATAGATGGTTCTCGTGGGTTATTTCGAACAATCTGGGCTTCTCCCCTATCCCTTGATTCCAAATCAATATCCACCACGTCTTCCTCTTTGGGTAGAGTTCTCACTAGAGTTTGCGCGTCTGAGTCCTTCTCAATCTGATTTGTAAATGTAAGGATGTCATTTTCTCTAAAACTTGGATAGTTAGGAAGCTCAAAGTCATCGGAATTTTATTGACTTTGTATACTTATAGGGATCCACAAACTTTCCTTCATCCATAACTACAAGATGCTTTACAAAGATTATATCTTCCCTTTTTAGATCATAAACTCTGTATCCTTTTATATCCTCATCATATCCTGATAAAAACCTCGGTTTTCCTTTAGGATCTAGCTTCTAGTTAGACCGATCTCTATCTAGACTGAAAAATTGAATACTTGATTGCTAAAAACCTTTAAGTGAGATATGTTTGGTTTGAGGTCGGTCCATCTCTCATAAGGTGTTTGACCTTTTACAGTTGAAGTAAGAACACTATTTTTGAGGTAATTAGCATAGTTCATTGCTTCAGCCTAAAATCTTTTTCCTATCTTCTTATCCGACAACATACATCTAGCACTATCACTTAATGTCCAAATTAATCTTTCAGCTACCACATTATGGTCCAGGCTTCATATACAAAGGAAGTATTATGTGATCCAATGGGGGACACAAAATTCCAAGTTATGGGCCCACCCTCTAGGGTGGCCATTTTTTGATAGATATGATTAGTTTATAGGGAAACGGTGAGGACGTGAGCATTATGTGAAAAGCGATATTGCAATATTTTGGAATAGAGAGTGGACGAGTGAGGCGTACAACCGTTAGACCTTTATAGATCCTCAGAATGGGCAGCTCACACGAAGCCTCTAGGATAGCCTTGACCTCTTCGTGTTTCAGCAAGAATAAATCCCACCCTGATACACATCAACTCTGACCACCTTCATTCGTGAGAAGGCAAGACTCTTGTGAGTCTATAGCACAAAGAATCTTTGAATTTTCTACCCTGAGCAATAAATTATGGTGGGTCAAAGTTAACCTTTTATACAAGAGCTCTTTCGGAGAGAGGGTCATATCTCCTCAATTTTTCTAATTCCTAAATATCTCTATAACTCTTTTTATTGACGTATGACTTTAATCAAAATAATGTGTTGTACAGAAAGGTACATGTGCGGGTGTACTTTTTGTACGGACATTGTACAACATCTTGAAATCGTCGACACATGTCATATCGAGATTCATTCCTGTAATCCTCGGAGATGCCACTATCCAATGCGGTTGATCCACGTGTCACTCGATGTGGCGGTAACCGCAAAACGCCAAAATCATATTCCGCGATCTCGGCATCAGTTGTTGCCGTCTGATCAAAACCGGATTTCAATCTTAGCGGTAGTATACATTTGCGCGATATTTTTTTCAAGTTTGAAACAAATGCAAGAGACCTGTTTTGAGATGTTCGATACTCTGTACAATACAAACTTAAACTATGTCCTTCTACTTTGTTAGATGAGTTAATCTACATGATAACATATAAATACCTATCAAATCCTACATCGTACATCGCTATATGTAGACTAATTGGTTAAAGCTACCGGCTACCGGTAACTTTTTCAGATGGCGAGTCGCGGGATCAAACCCTAGACCTGGCAAGCTATATTTTAGTATATCTACAAAACTTTTGCGTGCCTCCTTCAGGATACCTTGGGCAGCCATGGCTCTAGCTCCCTCTCCAACTCACAATGACTGCGACAAGTGTGGGAGCTAAGGAGAGGAGTTAGAGGCAAAATGCCTCTGCTCCGTTTCTGCATTTTATCTTTTACAAAACCTAGAAAATAGTAAAAGAACCATTAATTTCTAGAAGACGTCCATCCCGAAGAACTCCATCTGTGTTTGGCAATATCAGATTTTCTGTATTTTAATATGGTCTAACAAAGAAAACAAATGAACATAAATAGTGTGTCGGAGGGAGGAAAGGAGAAATAAAAGGAGCCCCTTACTCCCATTCCCCCTAAGATAGAGGCATCGGGTGTAAAGATTGAGGGGAATGAAGCTCTCTCATGGGAGTATAATACCATGGCATCGAGACACTGCATCTTAAGACATCCCACTCAGGGTATGGCAACATCTCATCTTCACATAGTTGCGGCCGCCGATTTGTTAACACCTTTGGTATACATTTACAGGAGTATTAGTATTTGTTTATTTGAGGCAGCTGGTGCCTTTGAAAAAGATGAAGAAGCATCGGCAGTAGCCATATCAATCAAATGTGCAAAGAGGAAACTCTCAGGAAATCCCACAATTAACCAACTTCACAATGAAGCCCCTAGCAAATCACACACACCGTAGGTCTACAAATTTGCAACAATATGGAATATGATCCAAAGAAAACACATGCAGAATTTCACAAAATTCTACCAAAATATCATAATGATCTTACAATTAAAAAACACTCAGAAAACTGCATTGCAGTTTTTGAGACACAACTTAAATCCTAATTCCCAAAAATAATCTAAGACCTAAATATACAAGTGAACTTATAGCTAATCACGCTGTACCACAATTATCGTGGTCAATCGGCACACTAATCTTCATCAAACAAAATTCCGTCGTCAGCCGTACAATAATATTTCCAACAATTTAAGAGCGGACAACCGTTAAAAAAAAATAGTGCACGGTCAAGGTTTTTCTGCTGAATGGCGCAGTCAATAGTTCTCTTCCAAAAATTGACGGCGGACTCTGTCCGCAGTCCGCATATTCTTTCATCACCGAAGAAGAACCTCCACGTGTAAATCCGGTCCCCAATGAAACTCTACTTCTTCGTCAAAAGCAACCAATCTTGACTTGTTTACGGACCAACACGTGTGCTTGAAGTGCACCGAGTCTGTGTACTCCCATTGGAGTTACATACTCACTAAATGATGTCTTCGTCAATTTATCTTCACACAAATTGACTAATATTCAAAACACCTTTCTTGCGCAGATTGTTATAGTTGCTATCACTCAACTGTAAATGCTATGACTGCTATGACTGCTATGATATGTTAGTGCCGCTATGATGTTAGAGCAACGCAGCTGCGTTGTCGAATGAGCACAACATAGCAGCACAACAACAAGTATATAGTATTCAAGGTTTCCAGCTGCGATGTTATACTAAGCGCAGCATGGCACTATAGCAACAGATATAGAGAGGACTCATGGTTTCCAAAACAACAAACCCCTAAACCTTTAGACTCTCTCAGCCACTGAGTCCACATTCCTCCCTACAAAAATTCAACTTAGGTGCAGGTAAAGGCTTAGTCATCATATCTGCTACCATCGTCTCATCTAGAAGATAACTGAGCTTTAAAATTCTGTTCATCACCTTCTCTCTTACAAAATGCAGCTTGTGCTTGCTATTGAAGTGATGACTTAGGTTGGATGCAATCGCAGTAGCTACATAGTTGTCGAGGTCCGGATTGCATAAAATGAAGTTTTTGAAGGACAAACTTCACCCATAGTAACTCCTTAATAGCTGAGCTCTGTGCCATATATTCAGCCTCCATTGTAGACTGAGCTGATACCTTTTGAAGCTTGCTGCTCCACCAACATGTTCTTCTACCAATCTTCAAAATGAATCCGGTTGTGGAACGGCGGCTTGTCATGTCTCCGTAGCTAGAATCGCTCCATGTCTGAATTTTGACTTCATCTCCACCGAGAGCAAGTCGAAGATTCCGTGTCCCTACTAGGTATCAAAGAACCCTCTTTGTTGCCTCCGAAACTGATTTCCTCCGATTCTGTAAACTCCGACTCAAAACACCTACTGGTGCCGCAATATCTGGTCTCGTGCAGTTCATGAAGTAGATGAGGCTCCCAACAATCTCTAGGTAAGGAATGGTGGCTATAGAATCTGCCTCCATTGAATCCTAGATGTCATCAAAGATGACTCCCCCATTGGTCTCCATGCCTTCACTTTTTTACTTAAATTCCATGGGAGTGGCACTTCCCTTTGCCTCTACCTTGCCAAGTTTTTCAAGCACATTTCTTATCACTTCCCGCTGCATTAGATGGATTGTTCTCCGATTTCTATCCCTTTTTACTTGAATTCCAAGAATATACCTTGCCTCACCTAAATCATTTATCACAAATCTTGAATTTAAGGCTGCCTTTATTTTCTTAATCTCATTTACTTACTTGCTTGATAGTAGCAAATGATCTACATTTACAGCAATGTAAATTATCCCATCTTCCCCTTCCATAACATAAACTAAGTGATATGAGTTAATCCTAACGAATCAAAGACTCGTTTGAAACTCATCTAGTTTCAGATTTTACAGACATGGAAGCAGAGCCTGCTTTATACCGTACAATGATTTCAACAATTTACAGACAAGATTTTCTTTTCCATTCTCTTCATACATTTCAATCTACTTCATATAAATTACATCCCTCCAGATCTCCATGCAAGAAAGTTGTCATAACATCCATTTGATGTAACTCCATATCCTCAATGGCCGCTAAAGACAACAAAATTCCAACAATTTGAAATCGACAACCGGAGAGAAAGTCTCTTGATAGTCAATTCCCTCCATGTGACTATAACCTTTAGCAACAAGTCTAGCTTTATATCTTTCAATAGAGTTATTCGGATTTAACTTGAATTTAAAGACCCACTTCCAACCGATGGCCTTTCGATCCGGCGGAAGCTCCACAAGTTCCCAAGTTTGAGCCTCTTTTATCGATCGCATTTCATCGTTGACTTCGGAGATCCATTGATCCTTTCTGAAGCTGAAAAAGCTTCTTGTATTATTACTGGTTCCATCGTGGAGGTAGTCAATAGAGCAGCCTCGCATCTTCGCAGCATTGAAGCTTGGCAGCGTCGCAGCATCGCCGCTTCGCAACGTCGCAGCAGCCTCGCAGTTTCGCAGTTTTCACCTAGTTCTAGCGTGTTGACAGAAAATAGAGCAGCGTCGCTGTTTCGCAGCCTGCTGCTTTGCCTTCTTCCCCCCAGAAAATCTGAGGTTGGAATTGTTGGATCCGTAGGTTGCGGCAGAGGAGGAGGAGGTAGAAGAGGAGGAGGAGTATCCTCCACACGTGGACCAGTCAAATTGTCCAAAGTTGACTAGGTGAAATGAGAGGAATACTTTCAAAAATAACATATTCTTTGATTTTGGAATCTTTTTTAAAATCTGTCATACCAAAAACATCTACCGATCTACTATTTTCGTTAACGTGAATATTTTTAGAAGTTTGAGGAGTATTCCTATCCGTATTATATTCTTTATAGCCCACGGATTCATCATCATAACCCATAAAAATTCTGGGAATCGATTTCGGTCTAAGCTAAGAAATAGGGAGATTATCCAAAATAAAACATTTACTCCCAAAAACACGGAAGTGACTAACATTCGGTTTTCTTCCGGTCCACACTTCATATGGTATTTTCCCTTTCACTGCTCTAGTCTTTATTCTATTCCTAATATAAGACGCACACGAGAAAGCCTCACCCCAAAATTTGAAATATATTCCCTTATCTAGTAACATAGATTTTGCGCTTCCTGTTAGTGTTTGGTTGAGTCTTTCCGTTTCTCCATTCTGTTCTGGAGTATAAGGAACTGTAAATTGCCAAGAAATGGCAGTGTCTTTTAATTATTTTGAGAATGTATGACAAACATATTCCCCTCTGTTGTCGAACCGAAGGGAAAGGATCGGTTTCCCCTGAAGTTTTCGGCCGATACCCGAAAATGTTTAAAGTGAGTGAGCACTTCACTCTTTTTTTTCATTAAGTAAACCTTGCTATATCTTGTGAAGTCATCCGTAAAAGTGACCAAAAACCGGTTGCCACTGAGTGAAGGAACTTTTGATGGTCTCCACACATCCAAATGAATAATTTGCAGCAAATCTGTGGCCCGGTTATCTGCTTTCTGAGGTAATGGCAGCTTATGAAGTTTTCCCAAAGCACATCAATCACATACATGGGAATTTGTTTGTCCTAATTTAACACCATCTATTATATTTTGCTTTACCATTTTATCAAGCCTTTCATGATGAACATGACTGAGCCACTTGTGCCACAAAACATTTTCCGGAAGGACACTGGAGTATGCAAAGTCAATTTTAATAGCCAAGTCCATCCAGTACAACAAGTTTGGGCCTCTAGTTCCTATCAAAGCTTTCCTTCCATCTTCGCTTACTACCTTTTTCCCATTCTTTTGTAAAATTTCAAAACCTTTCATTTCTGTTACCGAAGTGGAAAACATTTTTTTTGTAAACTTTGGGATATAGAGAACATCATGCAAGGTTCTCTTTACAATCTGACCATTGATGTCACATACTAAATCCACGCTTCCCTTTGTCCTAGCTTCCACACCGCTGTCATCCGCATAATAAATCTGACGAGTGGGAATTGGAGTAAGCGATTTGAAGTAAGCCCGGTTGCCGCACATGTGGGAGGAGAATTCGGAGTCCATAATCCATCCGTTCTCTCAAGGTCCCTCCATGAGATCTTTTGCAAGAGCAAATAACTCATCATCATCCGATTGCAGAAATCTGACCACATCTTCATTTTTTTCCGAACGTTCATCTTGTGACGTCTCATCAAATCCAAGGAACACCGCATTTTTAACCGGCAGTTTTGATGCCGAGAATTTTGGTGATGAATCCTCCTATCGCACCCTCCACCCCGCACGATAAATTCCTGTTTCACACGCTTTTATAAATGCCGGACACGGCCGGAAAACATGACCTAGACCAAAGAAATAGACACACCTATCATATTTCTTGTAATTCGGATTGTGGGTAAAGTTTCTATTTCCAAAAAATCCAACCGGCTTATATGTTTGTGCATTGTAAGTTACGAATGATTGACCACCATTAAATCTTTCTGAGTTGCCTCTTCGTCTAAGATATAAGCCTGAGCTACAGCTATATTCCATTTACTCTTCTCTAACCTTCTTAGCTGCTCAACTGCTCCTCTAGATTGAGTAGGAAGCCCTCTCATTAGAATCATAGCTTGATGATAAGGAGGAAAAATCCCCCCGAAACATGCATTTTCCGACAATAGAAGTTTCAAAGCCATTACAATATGATTTCATGTCAACCCAAGTATAATTATAGTCCCAAGTTATTTCAGCAGTTACAACCTCGTTGTGCTCACTAGCTAAGACAGATTCACTAAAAGCCTTCCATATTTCAGATGCCGTAGAGATATTGAAATATGTCGTGTTAAGATCTTTTGACAAAAGTAACTTCAAAACATGCAATGCATTTTCATTTTTCTTTCCAAACTCCGGATCCGTATCAGGAAAAATACCAGAAAACACATCATATAATTTCACTTGTTTCAAATAAGACTTAGTCAAATCCGCCCAATAAAGATACTTTTGCCCATTTAACACCACGATCCGTGAGGGAGGTCGTGTGACCTGTTGATTTGAGGCAGCTGGTGCCACTAAAGTAGATGAAGAAGCACCGCACCGGCAGTTGCCATGATAATCAATTGTGCAAAGAGGAAACTCTCAAAAAATCGCACAAATAACCAACTTCACAATGAAGCCCCAAGCAAATCACACACACCCTAGGTCTACAAATTTGCCACAATATAGAATATGTACCAAATAAACGTCATGTTGACTTTCACAAGGTTCTGCCAAAAGTTCACAATGATATTACAATTTAAAAATACTCAGAAAACTGCTTCGCAGTTTTTTATACACAACTTGAATCCTAATTCCTAAAAATAATCTAAGACCTAAATATACAAGTGAACTTATAGCTAATCATGCCGTACCACAATTATTGTGGCCAATCGGTACACTTATTTTCATCAAACAAAACTCCGCCGTCAGCCGTACAATTATATTTCTAACGATTTAAGAGCGAACAACCGCTAAAATAAAATATTGCGCGTTCAAGGTTTGTCTGCTGAATGACGGTGCAGTCAATAGTTCTCTTCCAAAAATTGACAGATGACTCTGTCCGCCGTCCGCGTATTCTTTCATCACCGAAGACGAACCTCCATGTGTAAATCTGGTCCCCAATGAAACTCTACTTTTTCGTCCAGAGCGACCAATCTTGACTTCCTCACAGACCAACACGTGTGCCTGAAGTGCACCGAGTCTGTGTACTCCCTTTGAATTTATATACTCACTAAATCATGTCTTCGTCAATTTATCTTCACACAAACTAACTAATATTCAAAACACCTTTCTTGCACAGACTGCTATAGTTGTTGTGACTTTGCTATGACTGCTATGATACTTCAGCGCAACTATGATATTGGAGCATCGGAGCTGTGATATTGGAGCAACGCAGTTGTGATGTTAGATAAGGTCAGCATGGCATCTCAGCAACAAGTATAGAGAACTCAAGGTTTCTTGTTGCGATGTTAGACTTAGCGCAGCATGGCAGTATAGCAACAAATATAGAGAGGACTCAAGGTTTCCAAAACAACACTATTCACAAGCAACAACGTGCTTAATAGAAAACTAAGTGCATACTCTTACAAAGGAGGGAAGATTGTTGAAAAGAGGTAATTAATAGTTCACTTCCCTATTTTAGTTTTGTTTTAAAGAAAGAGAGTGAGGATCAAAGGCGCGCCATGGCTGCCGCCATATTTAGAAAGTGGCAGTTTTTGCAGTTAAGCACAAAATTACCAAATGATTTTGAAAATGTGGTAAAACGAGTACAAGACCTCGACGACACCTTATGGATGTGAAACTCGTTGGTCAGAATGATCATCGTCCGAGAGAGCACTGTTGAGATCCGGAGAGGAGGAAAGAGTGTCCAGGCTCTAGCTCCCGGTAGAGATCAGTGGTGCAACGATCCTAAAATACCTTATGGGAAGTTTGGTGGAGGGGGAATAAGTCCGGAGGACCGATGACCCCAAAAGGACTTTGCCATTTTTGCAAGAAATGTAGTCACTAAGTAGCAAAGATCACCAAGCTAACGCAGTTGAGGCTCAAAGAGAGTCAGTCTGGTGGTATTTCTAGAGGGAAGAAAAATACACTTGTGACGAGACAAGTGAAAAGGGAGTCCGGAGAGGAGGAGACCTCACATGAGCAAAACGCAGAGCTCATTCTCAATGAGAAGTTGGAGGAGACGAAAATATCACGAAAGTAGAAGCGCGCAATCAGAGCTGACCGGAAAGCTCTGGAAGAAGATTAGATCATAGACTTGAGTTCCTTAATGTATATAAAAATTGAGAAAGATCCCCACGGAAGAGATAGAGTACGGGGATGGGAGAGTAGTGACTACTACTATAGTGGGTTCTGAAAGTGCTAGTGGAAGGTTATACGTCTATAGTTACTTTCTGTAATATACTCTGCATACCTCTGTTGGGTAAGAATTTAATCTCTACTTCTGTTTTGGATGACAAATGTTTCGAGACCTATACCAGAAAAATGAGTCTTACCTGCTAAGTATGGTTATAAGATCTACTTTACAGTTGAAAATAGTCAGCAAGGGATGTTCAAGCTGAACATGAGTAATGAAAAGAATATATTTTATTTTGTTAGTGTGCTTGATATAATGATATGACACAAACATTTCAGACATCTGCAACTAGACAGATTGATAGAAATGAAAAGGTTCAAAGTAGAGGAGAGGATTCAGTTTGGAGATAATGAAATGATGAGTGATTGTGATGGATGTGCTCAAGGTTGTTGATCTTCATGTATTTTCTAGGTCTGTTTTAGGAAAGATAAGTAGCAAAGGTAGTGTGCCACTAACCTCCATCTCCAACCCCCCACACTTGTTGTTGTGACTAAAGGCTAGAGAGGGAGCTATAGCCATGGCTGCCTTAACTCTCAAGAGAGACAAGAGTAGATAATGGTAGATTTACTAAAATAGGAATTTGACGGAAGCACGATTTGATCGTGGTACCTTCCGTCCGTCAAACATCCCGTAGCCGTTAGCTTTGTCCATTTAGTCTAGGACTAGTGCTAAGATATATAGGGTTTGATAAATATTTAAATAGTCACATGTATCGTTTTCCATTTAACATGATAACAGTATAAAAGGCAAATGAACAACTGTACTTTTAGTATCGGAAGAAAAAAATAGTACAAACATTTTTTTCGACGGTTCTTATTAAATGACGATAATAATCAAACGCTTGTGGTTAGCGCCGAAATTGCAAGAAAAATACAATTTGGAGGTTCGCAAACGCCGCCACTCTGAATGACACGTGGCAACATCATACGGGTTTGCGAAATCTTCGGAACAAAAAAAACAAATCCGGAAATGACAAATGTTGCATTATGGCGATGTTGTAAAATGTATATACAAAAAGTACTCCAACACTTGTACTTTCTTGTACGGTACCGTATTTCAGACATGGCATGAACTCGAGCCACGTGGAAAGATAACATTTGATAGCACGAATTTTGGGAATGAAAAGAACGAGTCAGGATAAGACACGTGCTGGTTTTTTGGCCATGTCGTACGATGGCCGTATGAAAGGTACACCGACACCTGTACCTTTATGTACTTTACAATCTTGTCATTGGTTTGTACCTTAGTACTAGGGGGCTTAGAGAGGGGTTTTAGGACTTAGAATAATTTTGGTAGGTAGCTGCCTCTCCCAAATAACACCTTATATAAATGGCAAACTTTGGCAAGCTATAGCTATCAATTCAATTGACCAATGTCAATGATTCTTGTCGCTGCGGACTCAAAGGAGTTCACGCTACACAGGGGTGTAGTCGATCAGAGTTTTTGCCTGCCTGGATGGCTGCATTTCTAAAGGAAAGTCAAAGTGGGTGATTGTGTATAAATCTCGTATTCTAACTTTGAATTCTATGGTTGAACTGAGCACAGAGATAGTCTTCGTTCACACGGGTGAAGCTGTAATGGGGTTTTGATTGTTATGGGGTTAATTATTTGGGTTTATATAAACTTGGAGTTGGCACTTTCTATATTTTCTTCTTTTGTTCTGCCAATTCTGTGTGGCAATGGAGCCCCTAGAATTTCAAAGGTAAGGCCCACAGATTGCCCTTCAAAATTGCTACATAGAAAGGAAAAAAAAGTTTTTGATATGGTCCATACAGATATTTTGGGGCCAGCCAGAGTGCCCTCAGTGGGGAAAAAAAGGTACATGCTTACCATAACTAATAATTAGTTTAGGTACTCAAGAGTCTACTTTCTTAAGTCAAATTCTAGTGCACCAACATACTTTAAAGTGTACAAAGATTTAAGTGATAGAAGTCAAGGGACTTTTATTAAAAGAATTAGCAATGACAATTGGGGATAATACACATCCAATCATTTCGAGGATTTTTTGAAAGATGAGAGATTGAAAAAACAAAAGACATTTCCTGATAATCTAAAACAAAATGGTCGAGCTGAAAGTTTGAACATAAACTTTAGGTGACAGTACTCAAAGCAAGCTAACAGATAATATGATACGAAGACGCTTTTGGGCCGAAGCTATGACTTGTGCAAATTACATGAGAAATTGAGTTCCTACCTTAGCCATAATAAAAAAACACCATATGAGAGATGGGTTGGTAGAAAGACTAATGTATCTCATCTAAAGGTATTCGCAAAACAAATGTAAAGCTTGAACACTTACAGATCTGATTGGAAACTAGATGCCCGCGGAAAAACACAATACTTAGTGGGGTATGATAAAGATGTTAAAGGATATAAAGTACATGATCTAGGAAAACAAGACATCATAATGGTTAAGCATATCGTGGTGATGAATAAACGGTCATCTAAAGATTTTTCAAATATTCAAAAACCATCAAAATCAAGTTTGAATCAGAAAGTGAAGAAGATTCAGATCTTCCTAACATTAATGTAGCTCAACAGATCATGTCAAATTAAAAAGAAATTTAAAATGAGAGCGAGACACTTGTGGATTCACAACTCCTTGCTCACTTTGATGAGAGAAAAGAAGAGATAGTGGAACCAAAATCCATGGATAAGTGAGTAGGTCATAACATTTGAAACATCCCAAGACTCCCCTCCATTCCAACCTCAAATTTGAAAGAGGACAAAAAAACAAGCCATCAACATAGTAACAAAGTTGTCACACCTTGTGAGCCACAAACTTATATAAAATCAATGAATAGTCTAAAAAATGACAGATGGGTGAGAGCGAAAAATGATGAAACAACTTTAATTATGGAAGCTAAAACATGGGAGTTAGTGGACTATCCACTGGATAGAAAAATTGTTGGATGCAAGCGGGCATTCAAGCTAAAGCTCAATCCAACTAATACTATAGAAAGTTATAAAGCTAGATGCCATATTAGTAGCTAAAGGATACACCCAAGAGGAGGGGATTGATTATGAGGAGATTCTTGCACCAATTGTATGTTTTCCCTCTGTGAGGATTTTCCTCCGTCTAGCAGTAGCAAAAGAAATGAAGATACACCATATGGACACCTAGACAATCTTCCTCAAAAGTGAATTAGAAAAAAATATACTTATGAGGCAGCTGTAGAGATTTATGGAAGATGGAGAGGAAGGTAAGGTATGCAGACTCATTAAGTCTTTGTTTGGACTGAAACACTCCCTTTGTCAATAAAAAAAGAAACTTTATGATTTTCTAACCAATTTGAGGTAAGTCTGAATCGGTTCTGATCACTCTATCTATATGTTTGAAGATGAAGAAGGGGACATTTTAATTTCTATATATGTGGATGATCTGTTTGTTTTGAGTAGCTCAATTGAGAAGATAAATCAATTGAAAAGAGATCTGAGAGGGGTTTTGATAAAAAAGATTCAGGTAAGGCAAAATATATTATGGGAATACAAATGGAGAGAGACAAAGAGAGGAGAATTATAATATTGACCCCGAAAGATGCCACAAGGAGTATGTTGAGAAGTTTTAGATAGACAAGGCAAATCATTTTACCACTCCTATAGATTTAAAAAAAGTTAGTTAGGGGAGTTCAGAGGGAGGGATATTTCTCATTGGTAATGAGATAGGACTACAACAGAGACAATTTATTAAAACAATTCCAAAGACAATTTATAAAGAGAATTCCATATTGGCAAGTTGTTGGTAGTCTCATATATTTTATGAATTGAGACAATTCCATATTGGCAATTTGTAGGTAGTCTCATACATTTTATCAATTGTACCACACCAGACATAGCGGGGGCTGGAGTCTTAAGTAAAAGTATGATCTTAGGAAGAGAGATTGAGAGGTTGCCAAAGAAAGATGAGATACTTAATAGGGACAAGAGATCTGTGGTTGGATTTTGGAGGAGAGAGGACGGACATCACCACTTGGAGTGATTCGAGTTATCGGGATGTTCTTATAAGGAGATGCACATCTAGATATGTTTTGCATGTGGGGAAGAGTGTTTGTGGTTGGAGTAGCGAGCAACTAATGGTGGTTGCTTAGCCAATACGGGGGCTAAATACGTCTTTTTTTTTTGCTGTCAAAGAATTAATGTGGGTGAAATCTCTATTGCAAGAACTTGGGTTCATGAAGCTTGGTGTGGAGGAAGGTTTTTTTGATAATTAGGCTGGAATTGCAATTGTAGCCAACCTAAAACACCATTTTAAAGCAAAACATATCGACATAAGGTTGAGTTTTGTCAGGGAAAAAGTTGAAAATAAGATTGTCAGCCTGGAGTATAAACAAAAAAGGGAGATTGTTGCAAACATAAAGAAAATGCCAGTACCATCTCCCTAACCAAAATTTTGTAGAGAACAATTTGGATTCAAACAAAAAAGTGAATAGAAAATAAAGGGGGTGTTAAAATATGTGTTTTTTCTTTGATGTATTTTCTTAGTTAGTTTAGGAAATAAAAAGTTTCTGAAGATAGCTAGGTTTTAAACTCTCACTCTCAAATCCCCACAGTTGTTGTAGTAAATGGTAATCGGAGAGAGAGAGACAGCTAGGTTCTAAACTTTCACTCTCATATCCCCACACTTGTTGTAGTAAATGGTAATCGGAGAGAGAGACAACTAGGTTCTAAACTGTCACTCTCAGATCCCCACACTTGTTGCAGTAAATGTTGATCGGAGAGAGAGACAGAGAGATAGATCCATGGATGCGTGAGCAAACAGTGAAGACAAGTGGAAAAAAAAAGTAGATTATACAAAAAGATTACGCACCAGCTAGGATTTGATCCTGTCCCCACAGTTTGTCTGAATAACTAGTAGCTTTTTCCTACGGTCTAGAAACTGTGCTCGGATATAGGGTCTGATAGCTTTTTAAGAAGATACTTATAAATGAAATCTTTTTAAGAAGATACTTATAAATGAAATCAATCTACTATGTTCGCAGGAAATATCGCATAGAAACTGATAGAATTTCTTATGCCCTCCGGTACCGCACTACACAAATGAATCGGGCATTTATGTTAACAGAAAACATTAAAAGTTGGTTTACATAAGACGACTATCGTTCAATCCGACATCTCAAAATGGTTGTTTTGGCGGTTCATTGACACTACGTCACCAAATGACACGTAGCAAAGCAACATTGGGTGGTGGAATCTTCGGAGAGCACCTGGACGAACCTTAATAAGATAAGCGTCCTTTCCATGGCCATGCCGCACCTAGACCGTACAAAAGGTACGATGGGACCATTACCTTAGTGTACGGTACATTCATGTGAATGGTGCTGTATAGTAGTATAAAGGTGTAATTCTGTGACCTCCATTGGTACACAGAATGTCCACCTTAGGTGAAGCCTCTAGGATAGTATATGCACTTTTGACTTTGACAATGAATAAGTCCCACCCTGGGACGCAAAAACTCAGACTGGCTACACGCTTGTGTAGCCTATACTCCCTTGAGTCCGCTGCAAAAAGAATCACTGAATTTGCTCACTTGAGCATTACGTTATGGTTGTTCGAAGACAACATATTTGTACAGATGGCCTCTAAGAGAGAGGACTTTTTCAAAGAGAGGAATTTTTCAAATTTTGTCTAAGTCCTGAAAAACTCCTAATAGCTAATCTAAACCAATCAAAAGTAAAATACCCTAATTATTGTACATACAAAGTACAGCAGCCGCTGTACTTTATGTACGGATATATTCGGCATCATTCCCGGTCTGCCACGTGGCAAAATAGGTCAATGGCATTCTGTCCCTTTTTTTTCCGACATCCTATAGGATGATGCCACGTGTCATTTCCTCCCATTTCGCCGAACTTCTCCCAAATAGTCGTTTCGACATACCGGCACTCACGCGTGCCGTCCGTTCTCTTCACGGTGATCAATTGCAGCTGTTCGATTTGACGGCGCGCTAAATAAATGTTGACCGTTGAATTTCACTGGTCAAATTTTCGTGTTGACCGTTGAATATCGACGGTTAACATTCCGTGTTGACAGCATAAACTTTCTTCTTGCTTCGCGAGCCGTCGATCGCGACATTTAATTTCGTCCGTCGAAATCAAATGTTTGTTTCATTTATTTCGTGCGGTACCATAGGTTCCATGTTTCGTTTCATTCCGTAAGTCGCTAAAAGGAATATGTCACAATTCCATTTTTAAATAGTTATCAAACATAATATATGTATCGATTCATCATGACTTAACGGATAAGGCGGACGCCTATCCCGTACGTGTTGAAATTGGAAAGCTTTAGTCCTCAGTAAATGAGTATGTGAGAAGAGTTTTAGGACTTAGAATAAATCTGGTCTAAGTCATGTAATACTGGCCTGATTTAGTGTGACAGTGGCAGCATTACAAAAGAGTGAAATGACCTTTCTCGGGACACGCGGCGTTAGCAGGCGCGGATCAAATGTATATGTACGATCACGATCCAGTACAGTTAAAGGAATCAACGGCTGATACGAATCGAGTCGATGGACTCGATTCAAGATGGGACCACATTGGGATAATATAGCTGGACGCGTGTCGTCCATCGTAAAAGTAAACCTTACATCTTACGGCGTTCCGCAAAGTCTGGAACGCACTTAAACCGAAGCTAATCGAACAGTACGCAATTTGATAGTTACACACGACAAACAATTCGAATGCAAGAATGAATGGCGGATATGAATCGAGTCGACGGACGCGATTCGTAAGGAAACCACATTTGGACAATGAATTTGGACGCGTGTCGTCCATCGCGAAGAAACATAATTTATCTTACGGTGTTCCTCAAATAACGGAAGACTCTTTTACAGAATGTAATGTAGTCGTTTGATCCCGGGTACATCAACGACGGAGGAAATCTGACGGGACCACAGCTGACTAAGCAAGTCGCGTCGCTTTGCGCAACCAACTTGCTACCAAGAGATTTCATTTTTAATGGTACAGTCTTTTGGACGAATTCGACAAATGTTGACAAAGCAAGTGGCACAATTTATGTACGGCCACGATCTGTAAATATCTGAAACAACTTTAATTTGTATGTAGTGAATTAGTTTTTAGTGTTATTTTATTGAAATTGGATAAAAGATATAATTAGGGTTTTGGACGTAATTTCGGTACAGCAGACGTACCGTTAACGTACAGTGTCCTTATTAGTGTACAGTACTTAGATACACGTGTAGTATCTTGATAAGTGCAGGGCTCAGTAGATAACTCTGTCAGTATAAAATGTAGGACTTAGTTTTATTTTGATTATCAGCTGAATTTATTAAAGTAATGGCAGACTGTTTTTCTGCATCTTTGACCTGTCAGTGTGATCACTCTGATTATTATCTGGATATGAAACTTTGTGTGTATGTCCTATGATATATAAACTATATGGTTGTGTAGTTTCATTCTATTATGCTGTTTCTGTAGAATTCTGTGAGAGATTTAATTGGTTAGTTTGATAAGCTGTCAGCTGTTTTTAGGAAACTCTGGAGCTCATAACTTTTGGATTCCTTTGTGAATCAGGCTGTAATTTTGGGAAGTTATGGTGTTCAGTATATACTGCATATTAGTGCAGTTTAAGGTGATTCTGTGTATTGTGGATTAATCTGTGTTGTCTGAAACACAGCTGTTTTGGGGTAGTCTGTGGGTGTCTTCCGTGAGTAATCTATGGCTGAAATAGGCTATGGACAACAGTACGGTCCTCGTCCTGAGGTTACAAGATCAAATATTCCTGTGTCACAAATCTTTTGCAGGAGCTTTGTCTTCTGTATATCTTCTCATCTGTCTAAGGCAGCCATGGCTGCCTGCCAATTCTCAGTGACTACGACAAGTATGAGAACTGCAAGACTCAAAAAGGTAGAATACAAAATATCACTTTTTAACAAAAGGGGTTCAGAGAGAGTTTTAGGACTTAGTGTTTTTGTAGGTAGCCACCTCTCTCCCAGAGTGCTTTTGTACAAATAAGCATTTTTGCTTCTTTTTAACTCATCACCAGGTTGGGCGTTTTGAGTGATTTTTTTTTTTGTGGACTCAATGCATCCCAGTTTACACAAGGTGATAGTCATAAAGAAACTTTACCTACAGGGTGGCAAAAGTTCCAAAAGCAAGTGAGCCATTGAAAATTCACTAGAGGCTTTATATACAAAGGAAAAATTATGTGATTATGGGAGACACGGAATTGCATACCACAAACAAGAGGGAAGAAGACAAGCAGAACATGTGAGATCATTTATTTTGGGCATGGGGATCCACACGTGTTATGGCACGAAAAGTATGGTGGCTTCCATAAATGACGAAATTAGAATGACTCAGCTCTATATGCTTAGCTAAAAAATTAAGGCATACGCACATTTCAAGCTTCTCAAAGCAAGCGAGCAAGCAAAATATAGTTGATTTCTCTTCTTGTGTTTAAATGTTTAACATATGTGAGAATGTATAATTCGTGTTGTTTTAAAGACTTAATTACTTACACACCTGTTTTATAGTAGTCTTGATAATACGGTATGAGACGTACTTAATTTGGGGGAATTAAAAGTACTAGTAAAATTAATGGACTAATTGAGTGGCGCGGAATGCGCTGAGAAATGGACGGCGGATCGCGAAGCAATCCGAGGATTAATATTCAAATTCTTTTAAAAAGAATACGTCGGCCGTACGGAATATAATGCGACAGGCGACATTTATCGCAAATGACGTGTACTTTATACGTGACACGCCGGATTTATTTCAAAGGACCCGATTATGGTACGGTTGATTTGGATGACAAGACATTATTTCATTGAGTGACCCAGCATACGATTTTGTTAGATTGCGTGTAGTTGTAAATATTTGAAACAACAATGGTTTGTCTTTATGTGTATTAGTTATTAGTGTACATCTACTCATTCTGACATATATCGAATTATCCTGGTATACTAACATTAATAGAGGTAGCTGGAAGTAAGCGTACGTCTGGTATGCCTCCGTAGAATCAGTAGTGAACCTGTGTATAAACTGTAGGACTTAGTTTATTCACAGTATCACAGTCATATTTATCAAAGCTATGGCAAACTGTTTTTTGCATTTTTGACCTGTTGGTGTGATCACTCTGTTTGATTTTTTCATATGATACTCTGTGAAGTTTTTCTATGATATAAAATCTGTATGTGTGCGAAGTTTCATTCTATTCTGTTATCTGTGTAAGATTCTGTGAGAAGTCAAAGTGGTTAGTTTGTAAAGTTGTCAGCTGTTTTTGGAAAATTCTGAAGCTTATATCTTCTAAGTTCCTTGGTAGATTTGGCTGTAACTTTGGTATTTTACAGTTTCTATAGCATACTGCATATTGGTGCAGTTTGAATATATTTTGTTTATTGTGGAGCAATCTGTGCTGTCTAAACAGAATTGTTTGAGGGTAGTCTGTCGTGCTTCCGATATTAGTCCATGGCTAAAATAGGCTATGGACAACAAACTCAAAGGTACGTAAATTGTACTAATGTGTACTTCAAATGTAAAATTTTAGACAACTATCTACGCGCAGCAAAAATGTCTCTGAAATTAGCAATTCCCTATTTTAAACATCGAATATTAACCTACGTGTTCCCAACCAGAATAAGCCACGCAAAAAAAAAATGGTTTACTAACGTGACCTAATAGAAAACATGCCCTTTATTAAACGTATTAGTAAAATTCAGAAACGCATAATCTAAGTTCGGCCAAAAATGTAATAGCCCTTATAGTTGGCTGTTACAAAATTCCTAATAGAAATTCACACTGAGTGAAGACCCGATATGGCCTCCAAGTTTATGCGTGTACCGAGTCACTTTGTGTTACTTTGTATTATTATTATTATATTTTGCATTGTACTGTTTCCTAGTTGGTACTGTAGTTAAGGGAATATAGTGTGTATGAATTGATTTTTTTGTGAGACGGAAATTTATCCGTTTTTTCCTACGGCCTCTTCTTTGTGTTTGGTAAAGCTTCTTGCTAAGGCCTCTTCTCCATCAAGCGCGGATTCTAATCGTACGGAAACGTTTATCAGTAGTCATATTTTGGTCACTTCTCCATTAAGTTCTGCTATCAAGGTGAATATCGCCTACGTGATTTATTTCAATTGAAACCACGCAGGTTTATGTTCAAACTATGAAAATAGTGAAAGATTCCAAAAGCACAAAATGTGAACGTCGTGTCTGTACGGACGAACTGCAACTGTGAGACCTCCATAAGACCTCAGAGTAGGCAGCTCACACGAAGCCTCTAGGATAACCCTGACCCCATTGTGTTTCAGCAAGAATAACTGCCACCCTGGCAGACAAAAACTCTTACCACCTTTACCCATGTAAAGGCAAGACTCCCCTGATTCGATAGCAAAAAGAATCTCTGAATTTGCTCCCCTGAGCACTTAGTTATGAAGGGTCAAATTTGACCTTTGTGTACAACATCTCCCTAGGAGAGAGGGTCTAGTTTATCAAAATTTTCTAAGTCCTATCTCTCTCGGAAACTCTATCTACTGAAGTACGGCACCAATCATAATAGTGTATTGTACATAAAGGTACAGGTGCCGTTGTACTTTATGTACGGCCATTGTACGACATGGCCAAAAGTCGACACATGTCATTTATGGATTCGTTCCTGGAATCCTTAGAGATGTCGTAATCCAATGTGATTGTGCCACGTGGCGATTGATGTGACGTCGACCGCAAACCGCCAAAAACCTATTGCGCGACCTCGGCATACTTGGTGGCGGTCCGATCAAGTCGGATTACAATCGTGGCCGTCATAAATACTTGCGCAATATTTGTTTCGCCTTTGAAACAAAATGCGTGGTATCTGTTTCAGATGTGCTGTACGTCTTACATCACAAACTATATCTATGTCTAAATACCCCGTTGAATGAAGATAACCGACGTGTAAACATTTAAATAACTATCATACGCTATATCATACATCACTGGTTTAGACTAGTTGGCTAAGGCTACCGACTACTAGCTACTTTGACGAACGGTAGGTACCTGGTTCAAATCTTAGGCCCGTCAAAAATATTTTGGTAAATTCTACTAACCTAATATCTATCTTCGTCGGGATAGCATAGGCGGCCATGGCTCTATATCCCTCTCCAACTTTGAGTGACTATGACAAGTGTGGGAGCTAGAGAGAGGAGTTAGAGGCAGACTGCCTCTGCTTCTTTTCTGCATTTTACAAAACCTAGAAAATACTAAAATAACCTTAAATTTCAACACTCCTATTATTTTCTAGTCACTCTTTATTTTAAGACTACAATTCTCTCGGCAGAAAATTAGTTTAGGGGCAGGAACAGGTTTGGTCATCAAATCAGCTACCATTTCACTATCTCGTTTATACTCCAAACTGATTATCTTGTTTTCTACTTTCTCCCAACAAAGCTAAGTCTGATATCCATGTGTTTGGCTTTAAAGTGATGTTTAGGATTGGCAGAAATGGCAATGGTAGCCTGATTATCACAAAACACTTTTTGGACACCACTCTTAAGATGACAAAGCTCACCAAACAATGACTAGACCCACATTATTTCTTTTATAGCAGAGCAAGAAGCCATGTAATCACCCTCCATGGTGGACTGAGCAATGACCTTTTGCTGCTTGCTGCTCCTGCAGCAAGCCCCATCACCCACATACAATATATATCCAGATGTGCATCTCCTCATAAGAGCATCCCCATAGCTGGCATCACTCCAAGTGGTGATGGCAGTATTGTTCCCACCCAAATGCAACCATAGATCCCTAGTTCCTATGAGATATCTAAGGACTCTCTTAGCTGCCTCCCAATCTTTCTTAGTGGGAGAATTCAGACTCCTACTAAGTACTCCTACAGCTGCGGCTATGTCCGGACGAGTACAATTCATGAAATATATTAGGTTGTCCACTACTTGTCTATAAGGGATGGTCTGCATAAATCTTTTCTCTTCTGGGCCTACCTCATCATCTAAGATTATAACTCCCTCTTCCTCACTCCCCTCACTTCCCTTCTTTAATTCCATAGGTGTGGTACAACTATTAGCCTTGTCCATTTGGATTTTTTCTAACATGTTTCCAATGGCCACTTTTTCAATTAATCTTATGATCTTTCTATCTCTGTCTCTCTCTACCTAATTCCCAAAATATACCTTGCTTCTCCCATATCCTTCATCTCAAATCTTCCTTTTAAATCATTCTTCAACTTATTTATTTTATCCATAGATTTACTTAAAACAAGCAAATCATCAACATAAATTACAATAAAAATAATTTCTTCCTCATCTTCAAACAAATAAATTGAGTGATCTGAGCTGATCCGAATATATCCCAAACCTGTAAGAAACTCATCGAGCTTCTTGTTCCATTGTCGAGGCGCCTGTTTCAGCCCATACAAAGATTTGATCAATTAGCATACCTTGCTTTTTCCCCTTGCTCCACAAATCCTTCGGGCTGTCGCATAAAAATTTCCTTTCCAACTCTCCATGTAGGAAGGTCGTCTTGATGTCCATCTGATGCAATTCCATGTCTTCTACTGCCGCCATAATGAGAAATATCCGAACCAAAGGAAACTTGACGATCGGAGCAAAAGTCTCCTCGTAGTCAATTCCCTCTTTCTGGGTAAATCCCTTCGCCACTAACTGAGCCTTGTAGCGCTCAATGGTGTTATCCGGGTTGAGTTTCAGCTTAAATACCCACTTACACCCAATTAGTTTCTATCAGAAGGACAATCCACCAACTCCTATATATCGGCCGCCATAATTGAGGCCATCTCCTCATTAATGGCTGTCTTCCACCGGTTTCTTTCAGGACAAGTCATTGCCTCACTATACGTTTGAGGTTTATCTGGGTGAGACAAATTGGTTACCTTATTGTTAACTTGTCTCTCTTGTAATCTTTTGCTGCTTCTTCCTCCTCCCTCAAACTCGGTTGTCGGAAAAGATGGCTCTCTTGGATTCTTCCGAACAGTTTCTACTTCTCCCTTATCCCTTGATTCCAGTTTGATTTCCACCACATCTTCCGCTTTGGTTAGAGTTAATACTAAGGGTTCCACATTTGGGTCCTTCTCGATTTGATCCGTACCTGAAAGATCATCATCTTCTTGAAATCCTGGATAGTTAGGAAGCTCAAAGTTATCACAATTTCCTGACTCAAATCTGATTTTGACTGTCTTTGTTTGCTTAAAGGGATCTATAGATTTTCCTTCATCCATAATCACTAGATGCTTCACTAGGATAATATCCTCTCTTTTGAGATCATAGACTGTGTATCCTTTTACATCTTCATCATATCCTAGTAGATATCTTGGTTTTCCTTTTGGATCTAACTTCCAGTTTGACCGATCTCTGTCTAAACTGAACACTTGACTACCGAAAACCTTTAAGTGTGAAACATTTGGTTTTCGGCCTGTCCATCTCTCATAGGGTGTTTGGCCTTTTATTGCTGAAGTAAGAACTCTATTCTTGAGATAATTTGCACAGTTCATTGCTTCGGCCCAAAACTTCTTTCCTATCCTCTTATCTGACAGCATACTCCTACCACTATCACTCAGTGTTCTATTTAATCTTTCAGCTACACCGTTCTGCTCACGATTTTCAGGAACTTTCTTTTGGTGTTGCACTCCATCTTCTCTTAGAAAATCCTCAAACTGGTTAGAGGTATATTCTCCACCATGATCACTCCTTACTCTCGTGATTAAGGTTTCATGGAGTTTTTCACTCCATGCTTTATATTGTTTAAAACATTCATGAGCCTCTGACTTATTTTTCAAAAAATACACCCTAGAATACAGAGTCCAATCATCGGTGATAGTCATCATAAATCTCTTCCGGCGGGTGATGGCACTCTGGCTGACCCCCAAATATGTGTGTGTACTAAATCTATAATCTTTTCTCCCTTATATGTGGCAGTTTTTGGGAAGGGTTATCTGTGTGCTTTACCTTGAGCACATCCACTACAATCACTTAAATTCTCACTTTCACCGAACTGAATCCCTTCCAGACTCCCATCTTTTTCATCTCTCTTAACTTATCTAGATTCACATGCCCAAGCCTCTTATGCCACAAAATTATATCATGAACACCAACATAATAAAGTTTCTTCTTTTCATTGCTTAAAATCAGCCTAAACATCCATTAGCTACCTTTTTCAGCAGTGAAATAAACTTCCTCCTCAAAACTAGCAGTAAAGACTCCTTTCTTAGTGCTAGTATCAAAACCGTTATCATCTAATACAGACCTAGAGATGAGGTTTTGTTCAGCTCCGGAATAAACAATACATTGGAGAATGTAACTATAGATGTCTTTCCTTCTACAAACACTTTTAGATCAACCGGTCCTACAAGAGTAGTAGTGACTATCCTCCCATCCTGGTAATCTCTACGGTGGGAATCTTTCTTATCTTAGTGAACAGGTGTTTATCTTTACATATGTGCATGGATGCATCTCAATCTACAATCCAACCTACTTCACCTTTCAATCCACCGAAAGCACATTTCTGCTTTCGTGGAATTTCGACCTCGTTTTTCGCTTCCAACTCCTCATCCAATAGGAGTTCATTGTCCTTGTCCTCAGATTTTGCCTCATGTACCTGTGTCAAAAGGGCCTTTTTCTTTCCCCTCGAGGATCCACCGGTCAGCCCCTCGTTTAACTGCAGCTCGGTTAACTTAGTGAATTCAGCCATATAGTGCCCCGGTTTCTTACAAAAATGGCACAAACCCTTGAGAGTCCTTGGTCTGAACTCCTCAGTGTGATTTTTTTGCCCCTCCCCTCGATAATTTCCATCTTGTTTTCCGGAATCATTGTTTCTCCAATCAGTCCCAGCTGCCAAAGCTTTCCCACTCTTTCCTCCCTTTCGGGACCTCAATTGTATTCTCCCGAACGAGAATCATCCCTACCACTGAATTCCAAATCCACCTTGAGTTCGCCAAGTCTTGCACACGGTTGACTATATTCTCAAAATCATCGGGTAACTTCATCAGTAAACAGTTAATCTTTTCCTTTTCACTAAATACTTTTCCAGCACTCTCTAGTTCCATGAAAAATGTGGCAAGCTCATTGCAAAAATCCAACATCTTCCCTCCTTTGTATACATACTTCTTAAATTTCTCATCAGCCAACTATTGTTGCTGAATCGTACCACTTCGGTACATCTGTATGAGAGCCACCCATAGATCGGATGCCCTCTCTACCTGCAATGGGGGAGATGCAAGCCCTTGAGTAAGATGGCGGAGGATGAAGTGCTTAGCAGCCATATTGTTGTAGTCCCACGTATCGATATCATTCTCCTCGTTTCTCGGAATAGGTGACATGAATGCCGAACCGGTTGCTATTGGTGTGACTGTCTCCTTCTCCTTTCGTTTGTCCACCACCCCTCCTTCCTTTGTCTCCTCGGTTGAAGATGGATCTGCATTTCTAGTGAATCTGCCTCCTCTAAATCGTGGAGGTATCCCAAGACTTGATGGACGCCTCACCCGTCCACTCACTATTCCCCAAAACCATTTCTCACATAGAGCTCATGTCATCATACTTTCCCAGTATATAAAGCCAGCTCCGTTGAATATGGGCATCTTAGATGGTGGGCTTATACCATGCAACTCTGAGACCTCTATAAGATCTCAAAGTAGGCAGCTCTCACGAAGCCTTTAGGATAACCCTGACCCCTTTGTATTTTAGCAAGAATAACTTCCACCCTGGCAGAAAAAAACTCTGACCACCTTTACCCCTGTAAAGGCAAGACTCCGTTGGGTCGATAGCAAAAAGAATCTCTGAATTTGCTCCCCTGAGCAGTAAGTTATGAAGGGTCAAAGTTGACCTTTTTGTACAGCATCTCTCTAGGAGAGAAGGTCCAGTTTATCAAAATTATCTAAGTCCTATCTCTCTCTAAAACTCTATCTACTGAAGAACGGCACCAATCATAATAGTGTATCGTATATAAAGGTACACGTGCCGTTGTACTTTATGTACGGCCATTGTACGACATGGCCAAAAGTCGACACATGTCATTTATGGATTCGTTCCTGGAATCCCTAGAGATGTGGTAATCCAATGTGATTGTGCCACATGGCGATTGATGTGACGTCGACCGCAAACCGCCAAAAACCTATTGCGCGATCTTGGCATACTTCGTGGCGGTCCGATCAAGCCGGATTACAATCGTGGCCGTCATAAATACTTGCGCAATATTTGTTTCGCCTTTGAAATAAAATGCGCGGTATCCGTTTCTGATGTGCTGTACGTCGTACATTACAAATTGTATCTATGTCTAAATATCCCGTTGAATGAAGATAGTCGATGTGTAAACATTTAAATAACTATCATACACTATATCATACATCTCTGGTTTAGACTAGTTGGCTAAGGCTACCAACTACTAGCTACTTTGACGGACGATAAGTACCCGGTTCAAATCTTGGGCCCGTCAAATATATTTTGGTAAAATCTACTAACCTAATATCTGTCTCCGTCGCGATAGCATAGGCGGCCATGGCTCTAGCTCCCTCTCCAACTTTCAGTGACTACGACAAGTGTGGGAGCTGGAGAGAGGAGTTAGAGGCAGACTGCCTCTGCTTCTTTTCTGCATTTTACAAAACCTAGAAAATACTAAAATAACCTTAAATTCCTACATAAAATTTAAAATTTGTAGAAAAGTGATAAATCTTAATGATTGTTGTGTGCGTACGTTATCATTGTACCATTTTCGTCTTTAATTTTAAAGGCAAAGTCCTTTCCCCGAAGGTCCACTGATGTCAAAAATAGCGTTCGCGGATATCATTTGGCAAAGTTTTTTTCGTTGGTTTCAATGGATTTGAATCCACCTTGTATAATCGCATATGGCCTTTGCCAATTGTTAAGCTTTTATCGATCGTCAGACGTGGATCATATTTTTTTTTCCAAATATGAAAATTTAACATTTCAAATGTGTGGTTAGTCTCCTCCTTGAAAATAGTGGAGGACACTCGCGAGAAACTACATAGAATGAGCGGTTTTTTCAAAAACACCAAATAGGAAAATTGACGTTGTTGCCCCAAAGATTGGAGAATATTGTTGAAACTCTAGTAAACATGTATAAAAAAAATAAAATAAAAAATGCAATACGATCTTTGTATGAAAATGCACTTTTTCCAGTAAACTACCTCACATTTCGCCCAATGTAGGTTCACCCTAAATAAAAGACTTTGTACGAAATGCTTTTGTCCTTTTGGTGTGTTTATCCGTCACACGTGTTGTGAATTATTCTCTATCGACATAATATTATCTTTATAAAAATTATACACCTTTGGTCGTCCGTTTGAAAACCTTTTAATATGCCGACTTTTTGTTCGTCTACACCCTTAAACAACTTGTCCTTCGGCCGACGTTAGCAAACGGGTATTGTTGTCCCTCGGCCCATGTCAGCGATGGGGTAGCTTTGTCCGTCGGCCAACGTCACTAAGAGCGTTGTTCTATTAGGCGGTCTCAATAAACATCAAAAATACGTTTACTGACGCCATTGTTCCATTATATAGTGTCAGTAACCGACATTTTATTTTCGTGGCACACTTTGATTGAATCCACCTAGTAGATGAATAAGATTGTGCTAATTTTCAAAGAATATTTGGCATCAAAGTGTGACCATATATTTGTACCAGCGAAGGTAAAAAGTGACTCGTACGACGTATTGAATGATATCTGTACAGGTGGACGAAACTTAAGATTTGTAAGAGCATACCAGAATTTCAGAATAGTTAGTGGATGCCTCTGTGAAGGCCCGACTCCCCTAAGTCAAACGCAAAAAGAATTTTTGAATTCGCTCCTTTGAGAAGTGAGTTATGGTTAGCCAATGATGGCCTATAAACACAAAAGGTCTCTCAAAGAGAGGCGCCTCAAAAATTGTCCAAGTCCTAAATCCTTTTCTAAACCTCCTACTACTACTATACCTAAACAATCAGAAGACATTAAAGTAAGGTACAAAAAGGTACAAATGTTGTGTACTTCTTCTATGGCCATGGTACAACATGGCCGTCCCGCTAACGCGTGTCAATTTTTGAGCCATAGTTTCTCTCCCCATAATGCCCGCTGTCCACTCATGGCATGCCACGTGTCATCCACCGACATAAGCTCACAAACCGCCAAATGTCCACTCCGGTGCGTCGTCTCCATTGTGAGCCGTCCGATCGGAATCCAACAATTAATCACGTCCGTTCAAATTCAATGTCGTTTCGTTTTCTAATCCTTTTAATGAAGTATGTAAAATGTTATGTCTTTAAATACTAATCACATCTATGTAATACTTCATCTTGTCTTAACGGATAAGGCGAACAGCTATGGCAAAACTCTCAGACCTCTATAGGTCCTCAGATTACGCAGCTCGCATGAAGCCTTTATGATAACCCTGACCCCTTGTGTTTCAACAATAATAACTGTCACCCTGGCAGACAAAAACTCTGACTACCTTCAACTCTATGAAGGGAAGACTCCCCTGAGTCGATAGCAAAAAGAATCTCTGAATTTGCTCCCCCGAGCAGTAAGTTATGGAGGGTCAAAGTTGACCTTTCGTATAGAGGCTCTTTGGGAGGTGGGTCTTAACTACAATTTTTTTCTAAGTCCTATCTCTCTCTAAAAACTCTATCTATTGAAGTACAACACCAATCATAATATTGTGTTGTACAGAAAGGTATAGGTGCCAGTGTACTCTTGTTACGGCATGTTGTAATTTATAAATCTTTATTTTCAGTAAATAGGGCTAAAAATAACTTAGAATATTTTTATAATTAGTCTACTGTAATACTTACCTTAATTAGCGTTATAGTAGCAAAAAGTACAGTAGAGTGTATTGTACTTTTATAGGGACACGTGTCGGAAAAAGAACGTATGCGGGTTTTTCGGAGTGGCGCCGACAGTCAGCAACACGCGTCACGCAGTTGACGATTTGATTCACAAGATCGGACGAACGGGATCCGAACCAAATATTTTTGAAATAAACGGTACAGTTCGACGGTACCATCATCAATTCAATTTGTTCCAATGGACGCTATTCACCTGGGACCACAAGCGTGATTCACGAGGGACCACAAGCGTGATTCGAGTGGGACCACAATTGACAAAGCACTCAGGTGCTTCGTACTACACGACTACATTCGGTTGGACTGTAGCGACTATCGCAGACTAAGCATTGGGAACGTTTTGTGTACAGTTGGAATGTTTTGTGTACGGTTCAATATCTTGAAATATCTGAATAACATTGTTTTGTAGTTTAGTGTAATAAAAACTAGTGTTCCATTATTCAGGTTTTTAGAAAGTAATAATTAGGGTTTTGAGGTACAGTGACGTACAAGTAGGATGCTTTGTCGTTAGTCAGGATAATAACCGTAGTAACGGTAACCCAAATTTGTATAGATCAGTAGATACACACTGTGAGTATATAACTTAGGACTTAGCCAATTTTGTAGTATCTAGTATTGGGAATATGACTTTCTAAGGGTAGTTTTTTGGGAAACTTCCAAACATCATATCTTATGTTTTACTGCGTCATTTAGGCTGCAATTTTAAAAATTGTCAGTTTACTATATTTTCTATCACTGTGGCAAATTTGAGGCATATTGGCTATCTGAGTCATATTTTGTGTCAGTTCAAAGCTGGCTGTTGAGTAGGTACTTTGATAGTTTCTGTTGTTTTTCATGTCTACTTCCACTACTACTGCAGGTCCTCCTTCTGCAACGGTGGGTGTAGTACAACAGGTTATGGGCCTTTCGTCAAGAATTCCTATCTTCAATGGCCAAAAGTATGCTTATGGGCGGCGATGGTTGAATCGTCGTTTGAAACATCTGACTTATTGGGGGAATTGGATGGCTCCATTGATGAAATACATTCATCTTGGGCGAAAAAGAATTCAATGGCAAGGAACAATCTAATTCTTTGTATTTCAGAAAATTTGGTCATGTCTCGACTGAAACTGAAGAAGGCGAGTGAGATTTGGACATCACTAAAATCTGCTTTTGAGAAAGCGAATGTTCATGACGAGCTTTTGGTGGCTGGAAAAATTTGGGGATACAAATAATCAGGGGGAACTATGGTCGAGTATTGTGAAAATTTTCGTGCCCTCATTGATGCTCACTCTTCTGCTGGGGGGTCATTTCCTGAGTTTCAACAAGCAGCTGTGCTTACTAGAGGTCTCCCTAAGAGCATGAAGGGTGTGTCTGTTTAATTAAAAAGTCATGATAAAGCTAGCTAGTCATTTCAGTTAGCGTATAATCTTATATTGGAGGAAGAGACTAATACTAAACTCCTTGAAGGAGAAGGAAAAGTTGAAGCATTTGCCACAGACTTTGACAAAAGAATTCAGATTAATCAGAACAAGAGTCAATTTAACTAGAATCAAAATCAGTTTAATCAGAGACATAATAGGTCATCTACTACTTTTTGTTTTTATTTTTGTGAGAAGGGTCATGGATTCGAGTACTATCCTTAACTGAAGAAGGCTAATGAAACAGGTTTATACAGGCCAGGTTGGCAGCAAAGCCAGTATCACAAAGGCTTTTCAGGAAATCCTTCACGTGGAAATGTTCTTTTCTCAGCTTCTACAACTGATGCAGATGAGTCTGTAAGCTTCAATGAGCAAGAGGAGGCGGAGCTATTTGCTATGGCGGCTGCATTGGAGGGTCCAAAAGATGCAGGTTGGATCATAGACACGGGAACGTCTGCCCACATGTGCTGGAACAAAGCGGCTTTTACAAATATGCAGGAAACATCTCCAATAAGTATCTACTATGCTTTTGGCATGAGTGTTCAAACCTCACCTCAGGGTGATGTATCTTTGATGGTAGATGTGGGGGGAAAGTCGGTAGAAAGAACCCTTCACAATGTTTTGTATGTTCCATACTTTAAGAAAAATCTATTTTCTACATCATTAGTGGAGAGCAAAGGCTTTAAAGTTGTTCTGAAAGGAGGGAGACAAGTTGTGAGCTGTTGTTCTACAACCACTGGTGCAGGTGGAGGAATAGTAGTAGTAGTAGAAGTAGACACGAAACACTCTTTAAAGCTATCAAGAATCCTATCAAACAGCTGTTTACAAGTGCTCACCAAATCTTATACAAGCATCCAAACTTCACAAAGCTCTATCAAATTATAGTGTGGCAAAAACACTGACAATTCCCAAAGTTGCAATAGAATTGACCTTACAACACTCAAGATATAATACTCAGAAGTTTCCCAAAAAACTGTCTGCAGTTTTACTACTTGGAAGTCTGGATGCATAATGTGTTCTGAGTCCTAAGTCTTATACTTGTGTTTTACCGGCGATACCACTGTAGCTGAGAGGTGCTTCAAACCACCAAGCTAACACTAATCTGACAAGCTACCACTGAGCTGCCCACTAAGTTGACTACAATGATATCTATCGCAGTTGCTCTATATTGTACAGAATCTCATTAAAGATATTGGACGTTGTGTTTGTCCGTACGGAACATATCAAAGGTAATCGCAGTTGCGTTGTCCTAACTTCGTCGCTGCTTCTTTGTTCTGACAGTGTCGCATATTCGCTGCTGCGCTGCTCTATTTGCACAGTAGCTATGCTGCTACGCTACTCTGTCTGTATAGCAGCTGCGCTGTTCTGTCTGCGTTGCAGTTGTGTTGTCTTGTTCTGTCTACGTTGCAGTTCTGTTGTACTGTACTGAACTCAAGTGATGACGCATGTCCTTGTGAAACTTACGTTACCTTTCTACCGTCCTACTAATTTGTTGAGAGTGAAAGCTTTCCAAAAACAACATTCCCCTAAAGCTTTAGACTCAGTATACCGACGCAGCTGCGATGACAAACTAGCTCAGCATCGTAACATAGCAATAAAGCAATTAGCAAGTCACCTAGTCCCACTACATCTCAATGTTGGACTTATCGCAGCGTGGCAGTATAGCAGTGCAGCAATTCAACTATTCACTTAATCCCACTGCGTCCATACAATACTTCAGTTTAGGTGCAGGAAGGGCTTTAGTGAGCATATTAGCAATCATTTTTGCATCTAGAAAATAACATAATTTAATTACTGTAGAGAACATTTTTTCTCTTACAAAGTGTAATATTACAACCATGTGCTTGCTTTTGAAGTGATGACTCGGGTTAGAAGCAATGGCAATGGCAGCCTGGTTGTCACACTAGATCACCTGTGGATCAACCTGCATGTATCCTAGTTCTTGTAACATGGATTTTACCCATAAGAGTTCTTTGAGGGCCGAGCTTGCTGCCATATATTCTGACTCCATTGTCGACTATGCTCTAGCCTTTTGAAGTTTGCTGCTCCAACAGTAAGTCGCGTTCCCAATTTGTAGAACGAATCCCGTGGTGGACTTCCGGCTTGGCATGTCGCCATAACTTGCATCACTCCACGTTTGCAGTTTTACTTCTCTTCCGCCTAGTGTGAGTTTGAGGTCTTTGGTTCCTACCAAATATCTTAAGACTCTCGTTGCTGCATCAAAATCAGATTTTCTCGAATTCTCTAGACTTCTGCTCAGTACCCCAACTGCTGCAGCAATGTCAGGACGGGTACAGTTCATGAAATATATTAAGCTTCCCACTATCTGCGTATAAGGTATTAGTGTCATAGGATCATTCTCCCCTAACTCTAAATACTCGCTAACAATGACACCCCTGGTTCTGTCTCTTCTCCCTCTAACTTCTCCCGAAACTCCATTTGAGTTAGACATCCGTTTGCCCCCCGCATTCCATACTCATCTAACATGTTTCCAATAGCCTCTTTTTGAGTCAATTTTATTGCTTTATTATTTCTGTCCCTCTCAACGTGGATACCCAAAATATACTTTGCCTCACCGAGGTCTTTCATCTCGAACCGTGAGTTTAGAGCAGTTTTGATTTTGTTAAATTCAGCCATTGATTTGCTACTTAATAGTAAATCACCTACATACACCGCTATATACACTTTCCCATTTTCACCCTTTAGAACGTAGACAGAGTGATCAAAACTTATCCTTTGAAATCCTAGACAAGTCAAAAATTCATCAAGCTTCAGATTCCATTGCTAGGGGCCTATTTAGGCTAAACAAATATTTTAACAACTTGCATACTAAGTGCTCTTTTCCTGGTTCTGCATTCTTTTCAGGCTGTTGCATGTAAATGGTCTCCACAAGTTCTCCATGGAAAAAGGTCGTCTTTACATCCATCTGATGTATTTCCATATCTTCTATAGCACCTAACAGTCAGAAATCTTACAACCGGGGAAAAAGTTTCTTCAAAATCAATTCCTTCCTTCAGATTATACCCCTTTGGCACAAGTCTGGCCTTATATCGTTGAATAGTGTTATCAGGATTTAACTTCACCTTGAATACCCATTTGCTGCCGATCGCTTTTCAGTCCGGAAGAAGGTCCAAAAGCTCCCATGTTTGAGCCTCCATAATGGACTTCATTTCGTCGTTTGCTGCCTCGATCCAGTGATTCCGCTGCGGTGATGAGAAGGCCTCTTGGATGGTCAAAGGCCCCCTTTAGGTTGCCGAGTAGGCAAAGTGAGAGCTTGCTTGCAGGCGGCTGCTGGATCTTCTTACCCCCGGAAATTTTGAGGTTGAGATCGTCAGATGCCGCGCATTGCGCTGGTTTTGATCTGTGTATATTGACCGTTGTTGGTCTAGTTGGAACTGAACTTGTTGAGGAACTTGGAGAGAGACGGACTCCGGAGTCACCACCGAAAATTTTTGCATCTGCGGGACAATTTCTTGCATGCAATCTAAAATGACATATTCCAATACTTTTTGGTGTTTTTGTTGCTCTGTCAATTGAAATAAATCTATGGAGTTAAGCTCATCCTTTACAATAATATTCCGTGCTACAACGATTTTCTGCCTCTCAAACACAAAGACTCTATAGCCTTTTGAGTGATCATCATATCCTAACAGAATACCTGGTAATCCTTTCGGTTCCATTTTCCATCTATTTGTAGACGTATCCAAGATAAAGCATTGACTACCAAAGACCTTGAAATGGCTAACACCTGGTTTGCTACCTCTCCATATCTCGTAAGGAGAAGTTTTTACCGATCTTGATCTTATCCTATTCTTAATATAAACTGCACAATTTAGAGCCTCAGCCTAAAATTTCGGATCCACAGTTTTATCTGCGAGCATCAACCTAGAGCTCTCCGTGAGAGTTCTATTTAATCTCTCTGACACCCCATTTTGTTCCGGTGAATATGGAACAGTCAACAGATGACTTATACCTTCCTCGAGTAAAAAGGTTTCAAATTCCTTTGATGTATATTCACCACCATTGTCCGATCTGAGCTGCAAAATAGATAAATTATAAAGCTTTTCAAACCATGCTTTATAGTGTTTGAAGTGACCAAATACTTCACTCTTTTCCTTCATGAAGTAAACTTTTGTAAACCTGGAAAAATCATCTGTGAATGTGACCATATATTTCATGCCCCCGGCAGATGGAACCTTCGCATGACCTAAAACATCCGAGTGAATTTGTTGTAAAAGTTTTGTTAACCGATGCTCAGACTCTTTAGGAAATGGCAGTCTGTGGATTATGCCTAAAGCGCAGCCATCACATGTTTTGACCGGTTGATCTGTGATTGATACACCCTCTATTTTGCCAGCAAACACCATTTTTCTCAAGCTATCATAGTTTACATGGCCTAATTTTTTATGCCACAACTCATCTGAGTGCAAAACACCGGAGTACAGAACATCATTCTCCTTGGTATTAGCCATATCCATGCGGTACATCTAGTTATTATCTCTAGTACATGTAACCGCAACTTTTCCATTTTTGCTAACAATCTGCCGACCATTTTTCACATTAATCTCAAAGCCTTTCCTCTCTACCAAAGACGTAGAAAAACAGATTTTCTTAAAGTCAAACACAAATAAGACATTTTGAAAAGTCCTTTCAATTGCCTTTCCTTCTAGATCAAATAGCAAGGTCACATCACCCACAACACGAGTCTGTACACTCATTCCACAAGCATAATAAATATTTTTCTCCGACGTTGTTTTTAGATTTTTGTAGATTGCCTTGTTCCAGCACAGGTGGGCTGATGCTCCTGTATCCATTATCCATCCAGGGTCCTTTGCGCCCTCCATTGCTGCCGCCATAACGAATAGATTCGTTTCGTCCTACGCAGAAAACGTCAAAGTCTCGTCTTGGAGAGACGAAGAAGCTGAAAATAGTGCATTTCCACGAGGTGTTGGCCCCGTGAAGCTTTTGTAAAACTGACTTTGATGCCATCCTGGCATGTATAAACCTATATCATTAGCCTTATAAAGCTTAGGACAGAATTTGTATCCATGACCTCTCTCACTACAACACAAACATGCATTGTTGGATCGTCTATTTCCACCTTGGTTAAACTCACTGAACTGATTAAACTGATTCCTTTGCAGATTAAACTGGCCTTTCCTCTCAAAGTCTGAATTAAAAGCCTCTACTTGCTCAACATTAAGAATATTAGATGTAGCTTCCTCCTCTAGTAAAATATTGATAGCTAACTGTAAAGTCCAACTAGCCTTATCTTTTTGTTTGAGCATATCAGATGCTCCTTTCATACTACGAGGGAAACCCCTCATGAGTAATGTTGCTTGTTGAAACTGAGGAAACATCCCACCTGCACAAGCATGTGCATCTACAAGGATGCTAAATTTGTTAGAATATTCAGCCATTGTACCGCCAGTGTACCTATAGTCCCAAATTTTTCCTGTCAAGATAAGCTCTTCCTGGACATTTGCCTTTTCATAATCATTTTTAAGAGATTTCAAGATATCAATTGTTTTTTTCATTTTTATCCGAGACATAGCTAAGTCCTCAGATATACAAAATTTCAGAATAGAACGAGCCTGCGTATTTTTCTTACACCATGACGGATCACATTCATCAACCGAACCATCCAATATATCCAAAAGATTAACATTCTCAAAATCTGTCTCCACCATATCCGCCCAATAAACATGCTTTTCCCCTGAAAAGATAGGAAATCTTGATGACACGCCCATAACCTGTTGTTCTACAACCACTACTGCGGGTGGAGGAGCAGTTGTAGTAGTAGAAGTAGACATGATACACTCTCAAAAGCTATCAAGAATCCTACCAAACAGTTATTTACAACTGCTCACCAAATCTTATATAAGCATCCAAACTTCACAAAGCTCTATCAAAATATAGAGCAGCATAAACAATGACAACTCCCAAAGTTGTTATACAATTGACCCTACAACACTCAAGATATAATACTCAGAAGTTTCCCAAAAATTGTTTGCAATTTTACTACTTCAAAGTCTCGATACATAATGTGATCTGAGTCCAAAGTCTTATACTTGTGTTGCACCGGCGATACCTGTGCACCTAAGAGGTACTTTAAACCACCAAGCTAACACTTATCTGACAAGCTACCACTGAGCTGCCAATAAGCTACCACTGAGCTACACACTAAGTTGACTAGAATCGTATCTATCGCAGTTGCTCTGGACAGTACAGAATCTCATTAAAGATATCGGATGCTCCGTTTGTCTGTACGGACCATGTCAAACGTAGTCGCAGTTGCGTTGTCTTAACTTCGTTGCTGCTGTTTTGTTCTGACTGTGTTGCAGCTTCGCTGCTGCGCTGCTCTGTCTGTGTAGCAGCTGTGCTGCTCTACTGCTCTGTCTGTATAGCAACGAAGCTGCTGCGCTGCTCTGTCTACGTTGAAGATGTGCTGCTCTGCTGCTCTGTCTGTATAGCAACTGCGCTGTTCTGTCTCATTGCAGTTGCAATGTCCTGTACTGCACTCAAGTGATGACGCATGTCCTTGTGAAACTTACGTTACCTTTCTACCGTCTTACTAAATTGCTGTGACTAAAAGCTTTCCAAAAACAATAGAAGGGAGTACACCAACCTAGATAAGATTTTAGTATTTCCTAAACTAAGTGGAACGCACTTTATTTCACACCTAACGGAGGTTGGACAACAAAGTTATTCCGCTTCAAAGATTACAATTCTGTTACATGCGACTAGTTGCCACAGCCCTAGTGGGGGGTACAATGTGGAACACCAAGTAACTTTTCGGATTGTCCTCTAGATTAAGCTGTTAAATGTCAGTAGAAACTGAGTTTAGGATCAACTGACTCTCAGTCCATTAATTACATCAAATCAAAATTTGGCGTTACTTTGTGTTATAATAGTGGAACGAATTTTGACTTTCAACCGCGATTCTAGCCGCAGTCAAGAGTATAGCTTTTTGCCCTAAGTGTAGTACGGTCTACTTTGTCTTATGTCAGCTCGATAGCATTTGCTTTCTCCTCATTGGCTCCTTTCATTGCTTTTGACGTTTAGACCTGAAACTGGACAAACTTGGTTGTATAAGGCACTTGGGGCAGAAAGCAGACTGGTTGCTTTTTCAGTAATGTCTTTTGAGAAAACCCCTAGAAATTCCAAACAAACCTTCTTTGGAGAATCTTTATTTTGGGTGTGTTTTGACTCTATTGGTTTTGAATCTGTCTTTTGTGGAGATCATATCCGGGCGCGTAGTTGGCACTATCCATCCTTTGGGTGATTTTTGACTTTTTGTTGTTTGAAACGAAAAAGAGTCCAATCGGTCCCGAGCTGCGAACACCTAGTTGTGAAGGAGGATCATACCTGTGTTGTGTACCACCGGGAGACGTTTTGCCTTATCTCTCTATCATCGTTGATTGCCAGGGTATGTTGAGCTTGCTTCGTTGTTTTCCTTAATTTTATCTTTTATTCTCTTTTTTGGGGCAAGGTGATATTGTTGAATCTGAAACGACCCATTCTATTTCTTTCCTATATTTCTACGTGGGAGTTCACTTGTGTCTTCTTTTGTAGTCCTTTTTGGTTTCAGCGGCGTTTGGTCAGAGTGGGGTGTTAGCACCCTCTAGATCAGGACAGTGGGTTTTGAGGGAGCATTTGTTAAGACTTCCGGTGGTTAAACACATCATAGTACTGAAATACAAACTTGTCTACTCGGATTAGAGGGAATAAGAGCTTTTGACTTTGGATTATCTCTTTGTGGAAGGGCGTTAGGGTTGCCATTTTATATTTTTTTTCATCTTTATCGCTACCATCATCTTATGGGGGTTGGAGAGGCTTAGGATAGGGGAACCTCAGATATCACGTCCGAGGAAAAAGGTAGTCCAGAGGGTTTCCCACGTCCGAGGAGAAAGATAGTCCGGAGGGTTTCGCACAAGGGGGTGATTCTCCTAAACATGAGGAATCGGTCCAAGGGGCCTCCATATTTTATTCTCCACTCAAGAAACCAGCTGAGGAAATCGTTCCTCCGCCTCCACTCGTCCTCACATGTGAGCAATTCCCATCTTTGGCCGAGGCTGCCTAGGCCCAAGCCAAGGACAAAAAGAAAGTGTCTCCCACTTCGTGACAAAAGAGGTTGGCCAGAAGGGAGCTAGTTCCTAGCCATCTTCCGGAGGATGGATTCCATACTAGATCCAAGATTCCCCAAGCCGAAATTCCGATTGACTTTGCGGTGTTGGCAAATCCTCATTGTTCAGGTCGCAAGGAACTCCTTGCTCTTCACGGCCTCCATGAGTTTAAGGTGAAGAAGGAGTTGGTTCAAAGAGTGGCCCGGACAGATCAAGCTCGGTTGGTTCAACCAATAGGATGGGTAGTGGAAATTTTGAGCAATTCCTTTTAGAGTAGTTCTTCACAGTCGGTACAGTTCGGCCCAGAAGGGCTCCAGCTCCCCGCCCTCCGCAGTCATTTCCCATGACACCTCTACCAGCAAGCAGTCTTGGGGACGCGCCACCTCTCGGTCTCGTCAAGTAGAAGGAACTAGCAAGAGGGAATCGCAAGATCTTTCGAAGGGGAAGAGGTTCGACCATCATGACAGCAAGGGGAGATTCGCTCCTATCCCCAAGGAGGAAACATCTCCACCTCCGGTGTCAGCCTCCACCAGGGGATCTTCTCCAGCAGTCTCGCCAGTTCACCCTTCCTAGGGGCTCTGGTGATCCGAACTAACAGATATAGAGGCCCCGGTCACAGTCATGGAGAAACCCTTTCCTAAATCCACGCCAGTTCGCCCTTCCGAAGGGCTATGGCGATACGAACCGACAAATCTAAGGGCGCCTGGTGTAGATATGGAAGATCTAACCAGGGTATTGAGCAGTGCTCAAGAATTGGTTAACAAGCTGAAATCTCAAGGTGGGGCTACGACAGGGGCCAGACCTGTCACCATAGACTAGGAGGCATTAGAGAAGGAAAGGAAGAAATTATGAGGACAAGAATTACGTCTGATACAGGATTCTTCGCTTAGGTCTGGAGGGCTTTTTAGTGGGCAGGTTTCTACTTCGCCCAAAATATATCCTTATTTCGAAGAGCTTACTCGAGAAATCTCTTCTTCCCTTCGAACTCAGCCCAAGGAGACTCCATCGGGAACTCAACAAAAACCTCCTCTTCAAAGAGAAGGGGGGGGGTATCGGAGGACCTAATGAAAAGGGTTTGGGTGCAAATCGACCTTCTACATTTGTTGTTGTATCTCGGAGCTTCCCACTTTTGTATCGGTGGAGATATCCTCCGCGTGGAAGCTTTGGTGGAATTGCGACCGGACGAAAGGGTTCACATTCCCTTGAGAGAGTCCACTCCTCTTTCGTCACCTCCAGACAATCTTATGATCTTCCCCCTTCTCGTCATACACTTCCTTTCTCTCAGTCCTTGGGACCTACCGCTGACCCCAATGACATTCCCACAGCACCCACCGGGGTGGTGGCTGGAACCCCGGTTACCTGCGCCCTGCCAAGAACCACCATCCTTGCCTATTCTCCACCTTATCGTCGTTCCCCATCTTTCAGTTCGGAACCTTCACCTTCATCTCGACCGAGACCTACAGCTAGAGGGCATACCGCGTAACCTAGGCAAGGGCCTTCGCCTTCTCTTTCGTCTTCGTCCTTCTAGAGTACTCCGCCGAACAAACCCGATCTACAAATTCCACCAAACAAAAAAAGTCGTCGGACGCGGAAACCCTCCGCACTCGGGGGAATAGGGACAATACGTGTTGGGGATACATACCCTCCAACCTGATTTTCGGCAACATGCACATCCTCAGTGGGGGGGGGGGTTGACAGCTTCGAAGGTTGTTTTTTCTATCGCAGAAGTCAGCGGTACCGGCTTTGAGGGCGAAGACCTATGAGTCATCTCCCCGTGGTAGTTGGTCAATCCCACTCGACCACACTCTCCCCAATTCACCAACCTTGCAAAAGAGGAGAAAGAGATGGGGGATAACCGGATATTAACGAGGAAAATTCAAGGATATACTTCTCCAATTTCGAAATGTTGTGGAAATCCTTCACTCAGTCAAAAACCAACAAGTACAAGGGAGGAGCCATTTTGCATGAGTTTGAAACTACCCTATTCCCTATGATGGTGAATTACCTTTCTAAAGGCGCATTGGCAGGTTACAACGAAAGGCAACACACTTTAATGGCTCCGAATATTAAAGTCTCAGATCCAGTCCTAGATGCGGCTGTGGTACAGGCAGAAGTCGATTTGGTTGCGGCTACAGCCGCCCTTGTCACTACAACCTTCACAAACGACATGAAACTCCACTACAACCTTCATAGACGACAAGAAACTCCAACACAAGGAAGAGTCTATGTGAATCTGTTGCAAGCCACTCGCGCCGCCACTGCCACCCGGATGGTTGTCAATCCAACACCTTGCTCCACTCTACTGAACGCCTGAAGACTTCTCTACACCGAGAGAAACGAGTCTGCCATCAAATAATTCACAGACTTCAATTGCTTCAAGAATGAAACTCCACAAACTGTCTTCAACCACCTTTCCAACCTATGCCAGAAGACCAAACTCTCAACTATCGATCTCCCACCCATGGCAACTAGTTATTACATTGTTGTCCGCAATTTTTTTGGACCAACAGAAGAGGTTGCCCTAGATAATAGGATTGCAAGTTAGACGATCCAAATATCAACCCTTCTACCGAGGACATTTTGATGAGTGCTATGAAGTTGCATGACCAGTTTGTTTACACTAAGGCAAGGGAAAAAGCAATCACAAGCAAGGCCAAAGCCAACTTTGCGAGATTTGCCGAGGAAACGTCCTTGAACAATGAGGAATAGGCGGAACTTCAAGCTTTCCAGAAGCTCAAGGGAAAACTAGTAGCTGATAATGGGTCAAAACTTGCAATGGGGGCATATGACACAGTTTTCCTGTACAACTCCATGAATTGTCAACAAACTGGCCATGGGTGGAAACGGTGCCCAAGGAAACTCAAACTTGAACTCGCCATCAAACAGAAGGAATTTGAGAAAGAAAGTGCTGAGATGACTTAAAAGCTGATGGAACCAAAACAAGGAGAGGGAGAGAAAGAAGAACCTCGGTGAACAAAGAAACTTATCGCCCAACTCCTCGGGCCGAAACCGCAAAAATGTCTCAATCTTAGCAGAGGCAAATTAAGCTTCCCAAATTTGATGATGCACGGGTGTCAAATGAGTTGAGGGGAAAATATACCACCGAAGGCTCCAAATGTGCAGCCTCTAGTTTCACGGAACACCGAGAGGATCAGTGTTTCCGCAAAAATGGAGTCCCAATGGAAATGATGCAGTTTGCCTTGTTTACCGGTGAAAGAGAAACGGCAGTAAATCCTCTCCCACTTCAGCTTATTTAACCTTGGGGGCGTCGTGTCTTGTCTACACAAGAGGAACCGGAATAGACAACGGTCATTTAGCCGAAGCTTACACCGGAAAATATCATCCAACAGCAAAGTCAACAATTGGGCGCAGTGGCAACAAAGTTGGCTGCCCTCTTGTTAAGATCATCATCCCGGGCTACTCTCACTTCAGCACAACGACTCCAAAAACAAAAGCAGGATTTATTGCAAAAGCTTCCGAAGCTTCTACAGCGTACCAGAGTGGGTGAGGATAATGATAACATAATGGCTTGGGATTAAGAACTCCCAAAGGCCCAGTATGTAAGCACTTTTCTGTCTGGAGCCTGGAATGTGAGGGTGGGAGATAGCCGCCAACAACTTTGCGGTTCCACCTTGGAACAAAGGAAGAACAGGCAGAAAATGGCCCAGAGAGACCATAACCGAAAGGTCACGCGACCTCTATCTTTCACTCCCCGAACAGTAATCCTCAATAGTGACATCGATCTCGGAATTAAACCAATTAACCCACTATCTCTCCCTACAAAAGAGACATAACCTCCCGCTTTCGAGAATTACCAAAAAGAGAAACAAATGCGGGAAAAAGAATCATTGGAGAGAGAGAGATAGAGCAGTCAAGTCTGGTTTGAGAGATACATGGCAAAACGCTCAGAGAACAACACCCCTCGAACTCCTCCTACACCAGATATTGACATAGAAAGTGAGGAAACAAGGGGGGGGGGGGCAAAGAAACCAGAGGAACCAGGTTCCCCAATTACATCGCCAAATTCTCAATCTTCTTCTACCAAACCAATGTTATGCTAGTAAGGCACCTTATGCCCTACGCCGTCAAACATGTAAAGTCTCTGGCCTCTTCCCATAACATGCTTGAAAATATCCTCACTCAGGCACTAAGAGAGGAAATACACTCGGGAAGAGAGAAAGTAGTTATGGGAAATCAGCCTAGAGCTGTCTATTTGACCGAGGAACCAAAAACCCCTATAACGGATTGGGATTATAAAGCATTATCGGTGGCTCTCATTCTAAACCAGACCGGAAATTTCAAGCTTAACGGATACGGAGGATATCAAAACGCGGTGGACGATACCGGGGCGCTCCCGAACTTAATCACCAATTTTGTTTTACAGTAGATGCCCAAGGAACTCCAGCCAGAAATTTGCCCGAGCGACATCTGTTTGAGCACGGTCAGCAGTGGAAGTCAGCCGGTCTATGGAATCATCAAAGCAATGGACATTAAATTTTTGAGATGATGCGGGCCAACAAGTCCAAATTTAGCTTCCATTCTTGGTGGTGAAAGGAAAAAAATTGAAATTCTGCTGGAGATGGCCACATGGACCAGACTGAATATGAGCTAAAGTGTGTGGAAAGAGCAGTTTAATGTTCCTGACCCGAAGAACCCGAAGTGACACAAGTGGTGGTTCCCTTGGATTTATGGAACTAAGGAAAGATAAATGCCCATGTCCGGTTGTTACCCTGTATACGCGACTTCCTCTCTAGCGGAACTTTTTGTCAGCTCCACAAATATAGACAAGGAAATTTAGCAATTCCATGTTTCAAAGCGGAAGGAGGAAGAATATCAACACAGATTATCACAGATGACCACACTTCAGCAGGGAGTGGATCAGACTTTTCCAGCTTTATTACAGAACAAGACAATTTCACACCTTCGGTCAGAATCTTCGGAGATCATTTCCAAAAGTGAGAAACTCAACCGACAAGGGGTGTCATTGACAATTCCTGATTCAGGACTCCGGATATTATCTCTATTTTGAAGAATCGATTCTGATTTAGAAGCATTTTTGAAGGTAGGATACAAAGTGGAAGCCTATGCAGCTCGGGAGATATCAATCAAAGACCAAGCCGTCAACAAACAACGCCTATAGCAACTTCACCAACTATATCCACAACAGCTCCAGGTGTCCGCAATTTCCAAAGCTTATCGGAGTCTTACCCAGAATGTGGATAGCAAAATGACACCTCATTTAGCCAGTATGGGAAGAATAGATCTAGTAGTACCGGGATGGCCGTATCAAGGATACTCCATAGCCGGACAAGGAAAGGGGCATAAGGACAGCAAGAGCAAAACATTTTTCTAGATGATATACTCGATGTCATGGATAAAACAACTCAAGGACACACCAGTATGATACATTTTGGAGAATCTCCAACTGGGGGATGATTGACAGAACAAGTTGTCGACAGCTGAAATCAGGTCACCCATATCTTAGGAGCTCCATTGGTCTTTGATGCAGCACAGCTGGGATCCCGAGCGCACAAAGTTAGAGCTTATTGGACAATAATGATCACGCTTCCTGTCCTCAAGCAACTCTTAGAGAAGCAGATCCCATAACCCCCAAAGTTATGCACAAATCCTCACAAAAGAGTGAATGGACACTCGTGAAAAACAATGACCGTTCCCCTTTCTTCCGGTGCAACAAGTTGGGATTTCCACGCCGAGCACTTCCAACCTTGGTTTCGTTTGCGCACAGCCACACATATGAGAAAGGAGGGGCCGAAATGGTCTTCGATAGTGAAGCTGGAATCTAGACAACACCAACAATTGCAAAACGAGAACAAGCCATGGGATTCTATCAGGACACCACGGCCGCACCGGGTGTTTCAGACCCCCAGAGGTGCAGCTTATAAGTGCAAAGTATAGATTTGAATGCAGTCACATGGATTTTCAAGCATGCTCTTGCCTTTTCCAGTCTCCAGTCCCTAGATTCTCGAGAAAATTACCTTCAAACTCCTCAATTGTTGGCAATGGAAGCATTTTTGCAGCTTGAGAGGGGGTGAGCGCAGCTCATAAACAGACAGCTTAGTGAAAGTTGTCAGCAGTAATGTCCTAGCCAGAGGGGTAAAAGTAGACCCACAGGGAGGATCAAAATTTGACATCACAAGTAGAACCACAGGTAGGATCAAAATTCTACATCATTCGCTGGGGCACACCACTGGAAGCATGGGTGGCTATTAAGCCAAGGAAATGAATTAGACTTTAGGGGAACAGTTGGATCGTCAGCAGCAAGCCCAGTCATCAGAACATTGGCGAGAAACAAGCAGGTGTTCTCTTGGTCAAAAACATATGTCAACATCTACAAAGGAACTCCTTTCCGAATTGATTTGATTGACAAGACTGCAACTGTTTGGCAGAAGCAGTGTCCTCTCAGCTTCAAAGAAAAGGAGTTTATCACAGCCAAAGTCCAAACCTTGGTGGAAGCCGGATTAGTTCAAGAGAGTACCGGACTCCATAGATTCGCTTCTCTAACAGTTCCCCCTCCCGAGAAAGATGCGTCCAGAAAAGCAGTAGATTTCCGAATCTGTAGCGAATATCGCATGCTGAACAGTGCTACCATTTCCAGTCGCTATTCGATGTCAACCCCGGAAGAGATTTTTGACTCTCTCGCTAGGGCCACCATCTACTCCACCTTGGACATGAAAAACGGGTTTCACCAAATTGGCATGGAAGAGAAGCACTAAGAGGGAACAACATTTTGGGTAGGCTCTAGGTTGTAATAGTGGATTTACATGCCCTTCAGGATCAAGAATGCACCGGCCAAATTCCAACGAGGAATGGACGAAGCTGTCCGAGGAATCGGTTGCGCCCGGTGCTACATTGATGGTGTCATCATTTTCTCTAAGACCTTTGAGGAACACTTGGAGCATGTCCTGATTGTCCTCCAGACCCTCAAAGCAGGGGGTTCAAAATGTCACCCGGGCAAAGGTATTTTTGGTTTGCAGAAAATTATTATCTTGGACATGAAGTGACCGGGGATAGTGGGCCCCCATATGGTCAAGGTGGCAGCCCTTGACGCTCTTCCTCCACCTCAAGACATTTCGGCCCTTCGCACATTTTTTGGCCATGTTAACTACTAGTGGGGGTTTATTCACGAGTTCAGCAATCACGCACAATCTCTAAATTAGTAACTGCGGAATGACCAAGAATGGCAGTGGGCGGAAGAGTTGTAGATCGTCTTCGAGTTCTTGAAAGGTGCGCTCAAACAGCACCTCGTGCTTTTGATGCCTGATCACCACAGACCTTTCCTCCTTTAAACTGATTTATATGGTGGCTAACGCCAGTCGAAGCAACAAAAGAGCAGATGGGAATTATAGTAGTTACCACGAAGAGCTTATTGCAGCTATTTGGGCAATTCAGCATTTTCGGCCCTATTTATACGGGATCCGTTTCACTCTCATTAAAGACCATCAACCTCTCAAATGGATCATGGAAAACAATATGTTAACCAGCAAACTCGCCAAATGGGTTTTGATCTTGCACCAATACGATTTCAATGTTATCCACCGGGCAGGGGAAATCCACGAGAATGCCGACGGATTTAGCCGAATTTCCGATCCCTCCACTCTGGATTCTACCAGAGCACGGCACGATGAGGATCCGGAGATCAATCTGGGACTTATTCAAGCATCTTTTGCTTTAATCTGGCGTCCCCAATTTAGCGGGGAACTGTCCACTTTTACGGTAGACGTGGAAGGGCAGGCACCAATAAGAGCCATACGGAAGGATATGTGGAATGATCCCGATTCCCTACAATCCATCCAGCTAGGATCTCCTCTTTCCCACTTGGCTTGACTTTAGTTTTCCCGTGTGCAGACTCGGATGGCGGCGTAAGACTAGGACCGAGGGATCCTCCTCCGGAAATGGGCGGACGAAACGAGAAAAATGGTTCCTCCCCCCGCAGATCGAGAAACTCTAATCACCCGTCTCCATTAGCACTGCGGACACTTCAGGCAAAAACGCCCACTCCTCTGGTCACATGATCTTATTGGTTGCACGGGTTGCAGGCCCAAGTTAACCGAGTTTAACATACTTGCTCTTCTTGCGATCGAGTAAAAGCAGCTTTTGACAAAAAAGGCGAAACCGAGCTTCACTCTCTTCCCATCCGAGGGATGTTTTATCGATGATCTTTGGATCTTTTGAGGCCTCTTCCGACAAGCACACGCGGGAACCGCTTTGTGTTGGTCATGATCGAACATTTTTCAAAATGGATAGAATTAGTGGTTTTTTCCGGAAGGAGTCCAATTTAATTGCAGATGCCTTTTTGCAGAGGGTGTTGTCACAATTTCGAGCGCCAACAAAGGTTCTTTTTTACCAAGTCTCCGAATTTGCAAGAGAATTTTCCAACCTTTTGGAGCAATGCCTCATCGACTATCGGCTAACCAGTTGTGACCACCCACAAGTTGATGGTTTGGCCGAAAGGTGCGTTCAGATAGTAAAGCAGTCACTACCGAAACATGCAGTCGAAGAAGATTTAGAATAATTTGACAGAAGGGTTCGTTAGATTGCCATGGGATACAAGTTCAGCCGGAAAGCTTCCCTCCACTCTTATATTTCTTACTTCATCTTATTTGGAAGACATCCCATCCTACCTGGAGCAGCCTCCCACAAATGGATGACCAAGGGACTGTCGAAAAATTGATCGCCGACAGAGCTAAAGTATTCCACCGAGAGATGCCTCTCGCCATGGGGAATTTAGAAGCGGCTCAACACCGGGATTATCTATCGTATTCTCAACGCCGGAGTGGAAATTATGTGCCACGACAATGTCGATTTATGCCCGAGGAATTTTTATATAGGATGCAATAGAAATAGGGCACGCTGGATATTTTTGCCGAGTAGGTGATCTTTAAAGTGGTAGAGGTTTCCAACAAGGGAGTTCTTACCTTGGAGGGTAAAGATGGTCGGAAAATTAAAGAGAATCAAATCAATGTGGCCCCTTGCCATTTTCGGGGATTGGAGGAGGAACCCACTTTTCCCTCAACTTACTTCGCCAACCCTCCTTCCTGTTCCTCCGCGTGTAATCTGTCCTCCCACCTGGGCAACGTCTTGGTTGTGACGTCTTAGTCTGCGATCACTGCAGCCAGTGTTGGCATCGATCATGTCTTCCCGCCTCTTGGGAGCCATGCCCTCAACCCTCAATCACCTGGTTTTGCGGAAACTGCAAACTGGGCGGGTAATTATTTTATGTCTTAGTCACGATTGACTAAGAGGGGGGGAAATTGGGATCTCAGCCCGATTATCAAAACCCACCCCCTTTTCCCGGCCAGATGGGGAAAGGAAGGGGGAGGGGGTATCCATTTCACCTTCCCATGCATTCATTTCCATTTTCGGTCCTATTATCTCCTATGCTTTGCATACATGTGCATCCATTTCCATTTTCGGTCCAATTATCTCCTATGCTTTGCATACATGTATATGGGAGGGATAAGGGGCAGAAATGGGTATTATCAAGATTACGGGAAGCATCCGCATTTGAGGTTATTTGGAGGACTCCGGTACAGACTATTTCTAGCGGCAAGCCTTATTCTTATGTTTCCCAAGCACGCTCCACGGTTGTCAAGCTCCTGTGCGTTTTCGGCACGCCTGTATTTACCCATGATTTTTCGGGCCTCTCTCTATTCCGTACGGTCATCAGAGTACAGGAAGGGGGTACACCAATCCAAACAAGATTTTAGTATTTCTTGAACTGAGCAGAACGCACTTTATTTCACGCCTAACAGAGGCCGGACAACAAAGTTTTTCCGCTTCAAAGATTACAATTCTGTTACATGCGACAAGTTGCCACCAGCCCTAGTGGTGGGTACATTGTGGAACGCCAAGCAACTTTTCGGATTGCCCTCTACATTAAGGTGTTAAATGTCAGTAGATATTCAGATCAGGTTCAACTGACTCTTAGTCAATTAATTACATCAAATCAAAGTTTGGGGTTTCCGCGTCATTTTTTCAGTACCTTCTCTTATAATAATGGAACGAATTTTCTCTTTCAGCAGCGGATTTAGCCGCAGTCAAGAGTATTGTTTTTTTCCCTAGGTGTAGTATGGCCTACTTTGTCTTATGTGAGCTCGATATCATTTGATTTCCGCTCATTGGCTCTTTGCATTGCTTTTGACGTTTAGACCTGCAACAGGACAAACTTGGTTATATAAGGCACTTGGGGCCGAAGAAGACAGGTTGCTTTATCAGTACTGTCTCTTGAGAAACCCCCAAAAATTCCAAACAAACCTTCTTTGGAGAATCTTTGTTTAAGGTGTTTTTTGACTCTATTGCCATCTTGGTTTGGAATCTGTTTTTTGTGGAGATCATATTCGAGCACATAGTTGGCACTATCCATCCATTTGGTGATTTTTGATTTTTTGTTGTTTAAAACCGAGAAGTGTCCAATCGGTCACGAGCTGCGGACACCGAGTAGTGAAGGAGGATCATACCCGTGTTCTGTACCACAGGGAGAGGTTTCGCCTTATCTCTCTATCATGGTTGATTGTCGAGGTATGTTGAGCTTGCTTCGTTGTTTTCCTTAATTTTATCTTTTATTCTCTTTTCTGGGGCAAGGTGATATTCTTAAATCTGGAACGGCCCATTCTATTTCTTTCCTATATTTCTAGGTGGGAGTTCATTTATGTCTTCTTTAGTAGTCTTTTTTGGTTTCGGCAGCGTTTGGCCGGAGTGGGCTGCTATCACTCCCTAGATCAGAACAGTGGGTTTGGAGGGAGCATTTGTTAAGACTTCCACTAGTTAAGCAGAAAAATTGGGATCACAACCCGATTACCGAAACCCACCCCCTTTTCTCGCCCACATGTGGAAAGGAAGGGGGAGGGGATATCCTTTTCACCTTCCCATGCATTCATTTCCAGTTCTTGTCCAATTATCTCCTATGCTTCGCATGCATGTCTATGGGAGGGATAAGTGGCAGAAATGGGCATTATCACCATCACAGGAAGCATCCGTATTTGGGGTTATTTGCAAGACTCCGATACAGACTATTTCTGGCGGCGGGCCTTATTCTTATGTTTCCGAGGCACGCTCGACAACCGAGGAAAGAAGCTTGCACTCGTAAAGCCACCGATAAACGTTGACGATTAAAAGAAGTAAACATCGAAACAAGAGGGCTATAAGGTTCTCGAAGCTCCAAGGAGTACTGGCCACAAGCACGGAGAAATTCGTTCAAAGCAACACCAAAACAAACGAAGATCTCGACTGCCTTCGGAATGAAGTCATTCATAGCATCTCGGTGAGAATAATCACGCTCCTACTTCTTAGCCGCGTCACGGGCGGCCACTCTAAGATGCTAAGCCGCTAGTCTAATGATCGTATCGGTAGGGTTCGCCGAAACAATGTCAAGAAATATTCGACGTGCACCATCAGGTAGTACAATATCAATCCGTCGCAAAGGAATAATATGGGAAACCTTCCGACAAACAGAAAATCCCCCATCAAAAGCGATAGTTGCAATGGTGTCACGAATGGTGTTGTGCCCTTGAATCAACTTGCCGCCATAGGAGCATCGAAGCAACTAGATGTTGTCGGGCTCAAGGACACGGTCACACAGCAAACAAGAAAGCCAAGTAAAGGTGGATGAGGGAGGCCAAGAATCCAAGGGCCATGGTCAATTGAGCACGCGTGAAATGGAGGTGGATAAAATGGGTGTAAGCTAATATCCAAGCTCCTAAACTAGGTCCACCACAAGAGAGAAAGTATGCACGCAAAGAATCGAAGGGAATCGCCTCGAGAAGCTCGGTTTGAATGGCGGCCAACCTAGTCAGAACATAAGCAATTGATTTCGTAAAAAGGGTGGAAAGAACTGGCACATCCGTGACAACAACAGGAGGAAGAGAAATGACGCATCCAAAATAGACCATTGATAGGCAACACACCGTCCGAAACACGAGGGACAAGGGTAGCAAGAGGGTGTCAACCAAAAATCAAAAGACGATAGTGGAGGCAATAAGGCACCAACTTCCCAAATAGGCAGCGGGAGCATTGTTGATAGTATCCGCTAGCAGGAAGAGAAGCTTGAAGGCAGGCTGTAGGCCCAAACTCGCCATCAAAAGCCCCACGACCTAACTAACCGTGAAGAACGTCCATGAGGGGATCACCAAAGGTAAAAAGGGATGAGACAAACATTGGGGGGGGAGGGGAAGTGTGAGTAAGGTAGGAGGGGCGGTGGGGGAAACGCCGTGTCAAGAGAGCAAAAGCCACTTGGGCGTCAAAAAGGTTGGGAAGGTCGTCGAAGGTTGGGAAGGTCGTCCGCGTGGGAGAAATCTGTTCTAAGTGCAAAATCAAGAAATTGGGTCACAAAAAAATCCAAACCAAACAGGCAACCCCGCACACGAATGCCAACGCATGGGGGAGTAGTCTAAAAACAAGATAGGGAGTAAAAGGGGGGATATCACAAGGGGACCAAACAACACACTAGAAGGGTTGGACAGAAATGATCTGCCAAATGATCCTTGAAAAATCTACTAGTCGACATGATTTGATCCAAAGCGAGGGTGAACAGGGGTAGGATGCGATGCTAAGGAGGGTTTGGTGGGAGAGGGAAGAGGAGTGAAACAGTGGTGACCTAGGAGAAGAGATGGGGATGATTTGCCAAGGAAAGGAGTGAGAGGAAGTGGAAGGAATTTGATGCAGGGTAGGGGGAGGGGGAGGTGTGGTGATGGGGGTGGGTGATAAGATACTACACCGCGAATCGTTATTAGCGTTATACTCTCTATATCGGCACATCAAAATTTTGACATTAATACCTTCGATAGAATAAACTACACTATTTAAGGTCGTGGACCATTATCTGCCACGACTCCTAGCACTAAATTAGAGTGAATGAAGCTAATTTCTTCTTTACACTAATAATTTCTCAACACTAATAATAATGCACGGTGTAATGAATACATCAACACTGACATATTGTCACACTCTCAAAAGACTTTCGATATGTTCGAAAATTGACTCCCTAAAAAATGAACTAACGTACAGACTAGTGTCTGCAAAAAGTAAAAAAGTTGTCATATGGTTACTTTGTACGCAGGTACATGGTACGCAAGTCAAGATTTGAAGATAACTTTGTCAGTATCAGATTATAGCTTGTGTGGCGCCAGTTAGTTTAGAACACGTGGCTAACAAACTCTATATGGCACATCGACTCGATCCCGGTCTGTAGAGTTTGCCGTACAATTAGAGAAATGTATGATGAAACTTCAACCTAAGTAATAACCATGTATACAGACCAAAGACCACAGTTACAAAATCAACAGTCTATAAAAAAAATTGTCATATGAAGCTTACAAAAAAAACATTTTTACAAATGCAACATTGCCATTTTTAGCACCACTATTTTTATTTACAATTCCATTTAGTAGACAACGATGTCATTTAAAATTGCAAGTCGACATACATGGAAAAGACATTTTATACATTTTTGTCATTCCTATCATATCTTGAAGTAAACAAGTAAACATTTGAAAATCAAGTTAATCAACTAGCTACAGCGAAAAGCCACAACAAAATTAACAACAATAATTCCAAATTTGTGGACAAGAAACAGAAATCCAACAGAATTGGAAATCAAAAATCAACAGATCTTCCCCAGGAAAAGTCTTTGATAATATTGACAACAAGTTGTCAGGTTTAATACAACAGTCATAAAAAATTGAAAACCCTGCCTTATGCGAATTTTGAAAAGGACAATCCGCTATATTATTCAAACCAACTACAAGAAAATAATTACACCATGGTATATCTCATACACAATCTAATCACCCAACCTAAGACAACTGAACCTGTCCCTTGCATTACATTCCTGTCAAAGTCGAATTGTACAACGATAAAGTAGAATTCTGAAGATTGGCCAAATTGACTGGGTTGATATAGGAAGAGGAACCGTACACGCTGGAGGATGTGTTATACATTTTAAGCTCCTGAAAAACAGCATTTAAACCGCCAGTCAAAATAACGGTTGGAATTAAAAAGAGTGATACTACAAATAGCCATAAAAAGACTAATTTGAGAAAAACTAAAAAAAAAAAAAGTTAAAACCCCAATAGAAGCGTCTCACACTCAATAAAAAACATTTTAGGGTTTATTATGAATCTTAACATAACTGAAATGAACAACCTATAATAATTTCGAATAATTTTAAATATGGGTTAAACTAACAATAAACAAATTAAGCTCAAAATTGTAAGATAGTTGGTGATACACCGCGCAGAAATTACCACTGAACCAGGTACAGAACCAGAAATGAAGTCAAAATTAATGTAGAATAAGAAAACTTACATTAAATAAGTTAACCACTGCCGTCGCATCTGTTGCATTGAGTTGTCTCAACATACTGAGGGTCTCTGAGTAAAGAATTTTGTTGACAGCAATGATATTATCGGAAGCGAGCTTGTTAGGGCCAAACACACCAAAAGCAGTTAAAGCTCCACTGACAAAAGCTGCCACTATAAGAGTCACAACCCATCCAATGAAGGTCTGCAACAACAAAATAAATAAAATTTCAATAGGCCAATATATTGTAAGACTCAAAATAGGTGAAACACTACTCTGGTTTTGGCAACAAATATCGTCACAAAAAGTTTTATTTCCAGCAGGAAGTGAAAAGATTAAACAAACGGAAAATTTAACAAGAAGTTGAATGCAGAGACTAATAACCCACAAACAAGAAAGGAATTATAACCAAATTAAGCGACACACGCATGTAAAAGGCTTAGACATTACTCACCCTTCCAATAACCCACCAGTTGACACCCTTAGCACCCTCAAATAATCCAATGGCAAGGATTGCTCCTGTAATTGTCTGAGTTGTTGAAATTGGGAGTCCTGCATCGTTTTCATAAATAGACTCAGTAATATGTCATCTGAATGGCATCAGAATACATCCATATGAGATTAGACAAACCACCAAAGAGCACAAAAAGTGTGAGATGCACCCGAGGTTTTGAGAACACTTACCAAAACGGGAAGCCACAAGGACCACGGTTGCAGTAGCAAGTTCAGCAGAGAAACCACGAGTGTTAGTCATTTTAGCGACTTTCACTCCAAGCACCTTCATGATATGATATCCATAGGTTGCCAAACCAATAACGATACCCGTACCACCTGGAGGTAAAACCAAAAAAAACATTGTACATAATAGCCCTACTGTTTAGGAGCGTGCAAAAATACCTTAGAAGGAAACGATACAATAATTACATAAAAAGAGTTATTAATACCATGGTGTAAATATCAAATATGAAGTATCTGAGTTCCAAGACATTCGACATGCAAAATCTTCGTACAAGGGAAATGAGAGGAGCATTCACGCTGCAACATGAAAATGAGGCCAGAAGACGTCTAAAGTGTTAAAACCCTGAAGTACTTACCCATAGCGTAAATCCACAAGGGCACCTTGGTTGATTTGGTAGGAGTTTGCCTGGTCTGCCATATAGAGTACACAGCTGCGTAAGGCCCGACTGCATTAGCAACATCATTTGCTCCATGAGCAAAAGACATCACCATGGCACTGAAGACCTGCAACCTCCAGAACCTTTCATCAGGTGAAAAGTGGACCAGAACGTCTTCTTCGGTAGAAAAAAGAAACGGGCAAGAGCAAAATGCATAAATTTTTGAGAGCCCATCGTGCTTTACCTGGAGGTAACGAAAAAGTCGCTCTGTCTTGTAGTCAAACACCTCAGCATGTTCCCAGACGGCAAATACGGCATCATCCTTCTCGATAGTGTCATGGACTTTGTAGGTAGATCCCTGAGATATACACCAATTACCAAAATATCCACTAAGTCTCCAAATATGGTCACCTTTTCAACTCAAAATCACTGAAATGATAACCAATAACCAGCACGAAGAAATACTTACATGGAGAACAACTTTGGCCAATGGATTCCTCAGAAGTACTCTTCCAGCGGTGGTATTATCAGCCCAGTCATTAATTGACTTGGCCCTAGTTTCCCACCAGCTGTCCTCCCCTGTAAACAGAAAAAACATAATTGACAAATGTTCTTTGTCAATAACAGGTTAATACCATTCTAGCTTACCCTGTTCAGAAATGATATGCTTCAGAAAGGACATAAAAGATTTGAATAGTGCTCACTGATGCCATTGGCCATATCGATATCAGAAATAGCCGTTGCCTTGCCCTCCTCAGAAGATTTCATCCTGAAAGAAATCACAGAAGGTAAAAGGTAGTCAGACTTATTTCGTTCGACGGAGTAGTGTAAAAACGTACATCTGATAAGAAACGGCAGCAATGCATTAAAGGATTTTATAAGGATGGGAAAGTTGAATTAGCATAAAAAAAACTTACATGTCGTCATCATCCTTGGAAGCCAGCTTCGAAAGGAAGGGCATCACAAAGATAGCAGTCAAGATCCCAAATCCTACCCCTATGGGGGCAGAAATGTAACATGCTTTATCATCAGCAATCTGACCACTAGCTGAAGAGCCCCAACTAAGATTCTTGTTTCCTGTTTGAATGATGAAGAGAATGATCACAAAGAACATAATAGCCACCAAGATAGGGAGTAGCTGCAACACCACGAACCGTTACCACGTTAAAAAGAAGTTAAAATTTCCAGCAATATTCTCGGTCATAATTGAACATGTTGAAAAATACCAACAAAAACTTAAGAGCAGAGGTGGGAAAAAAGGAGAAACTTACGAAAAAGGCACGCCTGAAGCTGTCCTTGGAGCGGAGAACAAAGGTCCGAATGAATCCGAATACGAGAAAAACGCCGATGCCGGCGAACACAGGAGAGAAAATCCACGATAACACTATGGAAATCATACCCTTGACGTAGGGGAAGTCGTAATCACTGCTATAATCGTACCATATAACAGCATCTGAACCACGAATGACCATAGCCATACCCACAATGGCTCCGACTGCAAAAATAATACCATCGATATGGCCGGGTTGAGACAAATATCAAAACGTTATCGAAGAAACCAGCAAATTCCAGGTTATATCCTTGATGCAGAGGAAACTTAGAGCCAGAGAATATGCTAATAACAAAGAAACTTCATTTGAACTAAAGCTTACCTGTCGTGTGCGTAGTCGAAACTGGGAGCTCTAAATGGCAGGCAAGGTTATCCCAGAAGGCAGCAGTAATCATCACGCATAAAAATCCGTACATGAGGAGGTCTGGGAATCAAATAACAAAGTACAACGAAGAAGTGTTACCTGCAATGGTAAGTTTATACTAGAAAGACAATGCTGATAAAAAGAATAAGAAACTGGCAAAACGTTTTCACAAAAGAGCCACAAAATATTGAGGAAACCTGTGAAACATATAAAACTCGACCCATAAGGAGACCGAGACCATATCTTCTCAGGAAAATAAAATTGTCTTTAATGTATGAGATGACGTCACTAACCTGGTGTGCCGTTAAAGAATTTGATGTCAGCAATTCCACTTTTGATAGTGGAAGTGACTCCAGCCCCTAGTCCAATAGCTCCAGAAAACTCCATTACAGCCGCAATACAACAGGCCTGAAAGACAGTAATAGCTTTCGCGCCGACAGAGGAACCGAAGGAATTTGCCTTGAAATACAGAGGAACAATAAGAGAGCAAAAGGGAAATCAGTTACTACCGCTCCAGAACACATATAATTCCCTTTCTGACTAGCATAAAACCCAGTCTTCATTTTTGCCAAAATTATCTTCCTTTATCCAAAACAGCAGCAATAAATAATATTATCTTGAGAGCAAGATAGGACTAGGACTGATATCGTACGAACGTTCTGCAACCAAATGCTGAAACAATTCTTTCATTAATGACTGACAAAAAAGGGAATCACGCCCCAAACCCCTAAACTCTACATGACACAAAAGGTATTCGAGAAAAAGGTTTTTCAGTTAATGATACAAAAGACAATAGACAAGTAAAATTAAAGAATCATTTCTTTGAGACCAAATATTGACGACATTCCATGACTTAAAAAGAAAACAAAGACTAATTAGAATAACTATCGTAACTGAGGGAGTTAATTCCTTCAGAGACTTACACAGACCTAAAAAAAGTACACGAACAAAAAAGAAAAAGAATTCAAAACCATTCACTAATCCTTCCACTCAAACAAATACAATAGTAGACATCACAGGGGAAAAGACCATGAAAAAATTCATTGTAGGAACAATAAGTTGGAAAGAAATCAATTTAAAGAGATAAAATACGTACCACATCATTTGCTCCGATACCAAACGCACAAATGAAAGAGAAAATAGTACCAAGAGCAAAGATCCACGTGTACTGATCATAGTGCTCCATGGCTGTCTTAGCTAAACCTTCTCTGAGAACTGATGAACACAGAAGTGAAGAGAATAAAATAAAAATAACTTTCGTAATCACAAATTGATCGACCTACAGACGACAGAATACGGAGAGGAGTAGCCAAAGAGTAGGGCTGGAAGCTCTACCTGGGGAACAACCTTAGAGAAAGAGGACGATTAGATGGAAGTCCGCATGCTATATATCAAAACTTTCAAACTGACCTAAAAAAAAAAAAAAACGGTACAGCTTGCCCGAGACGGCGGGCTGACCGCCAAACAAAATGATGGAGAGCAGGGAATATTCCACTGTAGCGGCTGCAGTTTTTTTTTTCGGTTGATTTTAATTTACTTTGTTTCGTCTTTTGGCTGTTTCTATTCGCTGGTTTTGCTGCGGGCGATCCTCCCACTGCCCGTGGAGTCGGGCAGGTTGAAATCTTGTGGACGGGGACTGGTCGGTGCTAAACGACGGAAAAAAAAGCGCCAGCCGCCACGGGCGACTATCTCGTTTGCGTTAAAAGGAAAAAAGGGGGCGGGCAGGAAAAAAACAAGTGCGCAAATTGTACCAATTCTGTACCGGCTTTCGGATTTGCGGATCTTCGGGTACAGAAAGGTATCCAGAGAATAACATTCCATTTTGAATGGTAGAAAACAAGGGCGCCTACAAAAAAAGTTGGTTACGCTACGGAAAGAATAGGAACAAAACAAACACAACAACCAGTACAATTGTGAAGCTCCGCACCGACATTTGGCTTGGACGCGTTAAACACCCTTAATTCCCATTGGTTCAAACTACAACCTTCGCCAGAACAATACAGCACACAACAGTACAGTACAGTACCGCAGCCGCCGTTTGAGACGATGGGGTTTGTTCCCGAGAGAAAAAAAAAAGTGCGGGCAGGGAAAAAAAAGTTGCGAAAACTGCATCCTTTATCAGATTTTGGAATTTGGGAATCGTCAGGGTTACCACTTACCAGTACAATTGAATGGTTAAAAAAAACCACTTTTGTGTTTGAACCAAGAGTTATATTCAATCGAGGACAAATATCGTGTGGTAATCCGAGACACGGAACGTCGTTGAACACCGTTAGTGGCCAAGTCTAGTGCCACAATTTCCACCGATGTGGACAATTGAACGGTCGAGATCTATTTCATCGATAAGTATATTCCTTGTCCTCAGATAAACGTGACTAATGAATGGGTCAGCCATCAACCCTTTTTTTTTTGCATGTCAGATTCTAATCAGAAACACAAATAATATCTTCTTTTCTGATTTTGCCACATCGCAGTTAATCAATGACAGATATGTACAGTACTACTGTACGGTTCTGTACTGCACCGCTTATAAGTTGTCGGCTAGTCCTGTCCTTATTAGCCGCGTCGACATCCTGTTTGTTTGGGAAGATTGCAGGGTACAAACGACACCGATATCCAGATTCCGAATGAAACTTATAGAACTTTTGCTGGCCACATTCGCACAGTACGGCCGCCAAAAAGGTACTGTACTGACAAGCCCTCGGCGCAACAAATCATACATCAATACGGTTAAAAAAAGGCCACGCAACATGACACGCGCCATTCACGTCTGTGTGAGCGGCGGTGTTTTGTACAAATCATATGCCTGCATGGCAAAGTATTCGCTTCGTGCGCGACTGACAAGCCGATGCACGGGATATCAGTTCTAGCCAAAGCGGATCAGTTAGGGTACTTTCGCATGTAATCGAAACTTAGTTGTTTTTTAGCGAAGATTCTCCGTACAATTTTCAGAGCATTCGGATGTAAACGCAAATAACTTTTTACTTAAAAAAGTGACTTACGTAGACGTGTACGAAACAATGTGACAGATGAAGTAGTACACAAAATGAGGCGAAACTTCCACTCGGCTTCAATTTGAGGCGTCTCTCCGCACGCTATACAATTTTTGTGACTTCGAAATGTCTGTACGCCACATTGTCGGCGTGTCGAAACCCTAAAATACCTTTCGCTGTCGCACAGAAATGCGGTTTCGTTTTTCGTCTTCCCACTTGCCGACAGGTGCCCAGTGTTTTTCCTACGTCGTATGTGTGAAGACACGTGTGTTTGAGAGAGGGGGTTTACGACAACCCCTGGACGAAAATAAGTGCACGGAAAACAGTACGCACAGGCTGGAAACTTGCAGTGTGTTTTTTTTTTGGGTACTCCGCGCACAAATAATGGCCGCTTCTCCATCAGGCGCCGACAGCAATCGTACGGAAACGTTTACTACCAGTAAAATTTGGTTCACTTCTCCATCCGGTCGTGTCAGCAAGGAGTCAATCGTGGACGTGCTTTCCTTCGTGTCAGCAAGGAGTCAATCGTGGACGTGCTTTCCTTCGATTGGATGCACGTAGATTTCTCTTCTGACGGCAAGCGTCGTCAAAGATTCCAAAAGCGAAATATCTAAACTAGTATCCGTACAACCAGCCGCTTTGTCGTTGTTTCAACGGTTTTATATCTGTCGAAAATAAATGGATGTACAGACGTACACAGATGTACCATTGGAACGTTCATGTTTCATCGATGTACCAGCTGTCTTTTTGAATCCATGGCTCCGATTTAACGTTTTTACTTTGAAACCTTGCTGCGTCCGCCTCTAACGTGAATCAAAGCGGCCGCCTTTTGTGCATACGTCTTTCACGCCCTGGAATCCTTTCACCTGCAAAATATATCGGAACTTTATATATCGGAACCATATCGGAACTTTGAAGACAGCAGGTGCAACAAATTCCGGTTGACGATGAATGGTGGTGGAGGCGACACGACACATTCTTCAACAAACTTTTTTTGTGGTTTTTGTCGTTTCTGATTTCCGCCTGTCTGAAGACGCATGGCTTGTACTTCACCTTTCCACGCTTCAACGTTTTACACGTCCGGTGATTGGCTACTCTCCTCCTAAGGAGAGTAATTAATCACTTGACGACGTGACCTCTTGCTTCGAAAAGTCATAATCGGACGGTTGATGTTATTGCCCAAAAGTTTGAAGAATCTTAACGCGCCGACAGTAATCATGTTTGTAGTAAAAAAAAAAAAAACAGTACGGCACTGTACGGAATGAGATGGATGTGTACGAAAATGCAACTTTTCCGGTAGACAACCCCATTTTTTGCCTGATGGAGGTTCACCCTAATTGAAAAAAAACTTCCGACACTTGCGACAGCATCTGCCTATTCGCTCACCTCGTGGAACTTCATTTAAATTAAATCACCTCGAGAGGTGATTTTATGTAAAGTTTGAACATGAGCTGGAAGGACGCGAAAGTGGGTCGAAATGCGCTAGCCGACAAACTGCAGTACATATAAAGTTTCAAGGTAACGCAACTTGTACGGTAACAATTTCAATTTTTTAGGGTACTTTTGCATGCGCTATAGTTACAGTTATTTTCTGTCGTTTTCCTCCATAACTTAAAAAAAAACGTGAAAATCCGCAGTCGAACCAAAAAAAATGAAATTACCACCGCACAAGTTGCGTTACCGTGAAACCTTATATGTACTACAGTTTGTCGTCTAGCACGATGCAATTTGTCGTCTAGCGCATTTCGACCCACTTTCGAGTCCTTCCAGCCTCATGTTCAAACTTTACGTAAAATCACCTCTCGAGGTGATTTTAAATATAGTTACATGAGGTGAGCGAATAGGCAGGCGATGTCGCACGTGTCTAATTTTTTTGACAATTTTGTGCGCGGAGTACCAAAAAAAAACCCCACCGCACTTTTGATGCCTTATGCGTTACTTTTTTTCCGTGCGTTTTTTTTCCGTACAGGGGCCGTGGAGGGGGTTTCGACCAACGGACGCCATTTCACAAGAGGGAAGTCCGTGAAAGCATCTCTCTCTCTCTCCACTCTCCCACTAACGCGTCTATCTCACAATTGTTGCAATGAAAAAAGGCAAGAAAGGTATCAAATGAAAGATATATAAAAAAATATTTATTTTGGCTGTCTTTTAGCTTATTTGGGTGGCAAGTAAAGTGAGAACGGACGAAAAAACAGAACCGGGAAACCATGGCGGAATGTTTTGGAATTAGTGACGTCGATGCCATCATAATTTGAGCGTGACGTTAAAATGTCACAAACCCTAAACATCTACAATGTCACAAGTAGCTTGATGTCTACAACCGTCGCTATTTTGTAAACGTCATCAATTGTCACGAGTTTTGTACTTGTCTACAATCGTCACAAATTACACCCACGTCTAACTCCGTCACAATCTAAAGTTACGATTTCATTTCTTTACATATGAATGCTCTAAAAGTCGTACGGAGAATCTTCGCTAAATTACAAAGCAACAAGACTAAGTTTCCGTTACATGCGAAAGTACCCATAGTGCGGCTACGGATTTTCTCGTTTTTTTTTAAGTTATGGACCAAAACGACAGAAAATAACTGTAACTTTAGCATTTGCGAAAGTACTCTTACTGTACCGTTCACCGAGTTTGCGAAGTGGACTTTTTGAGCGATAAAAACTTTCAAGCCCGTTCGCTTGTCTAGTTGCTTTGATTACGGAAAAACAATAACTTCAGTGCGTCAAATTATGTGTACGCCTCATTTGACCTTTTTCCCTTTGTACTTTTTTTCTTTTTTTACATGTTTTTTGCTATAAGCAAACATAATTGTCAAAATTTTGGCTGATAAAAAACAAAGAGAGCGTAGCCAGAGTGGTACTAATGTAGGCTTACAGTAGAAGCTTGTTTGGACACCTATGCGCCAAGAATTAAAGCGCATACCGTACATCCATTGACCAGCTCCTGCTTACATTTAAATTTGAGAAGTTTGTGGACTCGTAATCGTACATATAAAGTTCATTTTGGCGGTTAAACCATAGTTCAAAAGTAGGTCAAAGTAGGCCCATATAATATGCCTATTGTACGCAAAACATACAATATGGCCTTAAGACCCATATTGTATTGGTCGCAAAATGAAAAAAAATAGTAACAGGGTTGAGTTGCACATCGATCAATAGAGATTTAAACGTCATGTCTAAATTTTGAAAAACATTCGGACAAATTTGTTTTTTTCTGTGAGTTTTGAGGTATTTTTTATTTAAACCGTCAGATTTGGACGATCGGACGGTCGCTGATCAAAGTAGCGATCTAAGAAGATCACATGAAAAGCCAATAACACAACTTACGATAGAACTTACGTCCGCGTTTTTTCTTTTTTTCCGGGGTGTTTTTTCCCGCGGAATGTCATCCAACGCCGTGTCAGTTCGCTAAAAAATTCCGTACGGCGAAGTGCGCTGTACTATGATGATACGTCAAATTCGTACGTTCATACAAGAGTGTGCACAACGCACACATACAGTATGTCTACTCTGCGCGAGTTTTGTGCCAAGTTTTGTGCGCTTACCAAAGGCCTACCATAAAAACGCCTACTTTTGAACTATGGGTTAAACTCACGTTTCTCAGCACACATTTCGGAATTCGACGGCTACGATAGAACGCTAAGTTTCCCCACTTCTAATGGACGGTCTCTAGCAAAACATTGGCTGCGTGCGCACTAAGAAAATAGGCGGTGAAAAGAACAACGGTCATACATTGTACTACACCGAGATACGCTAATAGCGTCGATAAACTACTGCTACAAATAAACAAATAGTGTTATTAAATCTATTTGTTGTTCAAGGGCCTAAGGACAACAAAACATCAACGCTACACCCAAACCTGAGGGATTTAAGGGGTTACTTCCAGCAGGTTCTTAGCTATATTGAGGTTTGGTTCGGTAGTTTTAGGTTTAGGTGTGTTATTTTGTTGTTGATTTTTTACTTGTTGTTCCTTTGAATTTCGTTTTTTGTCTTGCCCTTGTTTGCGTGCTGGTCTCTTCCACACTGTTTTTCCGTTTCCTTTGTTTCCACCCACAGCTTGGTTTCCATCCACGTCCGGTTCTCAGTTTTGTTTTTGCCTTCCCTATGTTGTTCCCGTGTACTCAAGTAGTTTACCGTCTGCTTTCTCAATAAAACTTTACTCCAAAAACTTGGTCTTTTGAAGAAGAGGCTTTCAATAGGTGCGCATGAGAGGCTGACCGCAACTGACCACTAACTATTGTGCAAACCAGTAACACAGTTGACTTTCGAAGACACCTAAATGCCTTCATAAAACCATGTGCATTCAGAATTTCATTGCCGAGAATATTCAGGGTGCTCCAATTCTGGGATTGGAGTATAGGACATTTCCCAAAATATGAGAATTATTTTGCTAACAGAGGATAAAACACCTCTTCGGTGATACTTCCATCATTACTGAGAGGGGATTTGTTTTTAAAGTTTTTATGTTTGCCCATTACATAGGTGTTGGGCAGGCAGTGTTTTCATCCTCTAGATGTCAAAGCCTAGCTTATCAAACCGGAAAGTGAAGAAACATTGGTCTGAAAGAGAAAAAGAATAACAATAACAATAATAACAATAAAATAACATAGCAACGCCAGCATTCCACCAGCATTTTTAGAGTTACAGCAAACTTATCAAATTGAAAGGGGGCAACTTAGTTCGCTCCGGCGGATTTCCTTAGGAATAACAGATTTCCATAGAGATAGCATAGTAACTAACAAAGCTAACAAGTGTATCTGAATAACAGTTCTCTGTAGGTTTACAAGCTCCACTACTTTGACAGGCTAACAACTTTCTTTATCAAATGATGGTTTTTAAAATGACGGGCACATGAAGAACCAAATAAATTACACCGCATTAACCAAAAAGGCTTGCCAGATGTCGAGCACAAGAAGCATAACAGCATTCAAACTAACATCAGCTTTATCTCCATAGTGGAAGAGAAATACAAGGCGAGACGAGGCAAACAAAAAGAAAGAAAAAGATATGAGGCGGTAAATTACCACTGACGGCTCCCACAATAAAGTTGCATCTTCTACTTCAGAGGCATCCCTTAACTTCATCTAAAAAACTTTTAAACAATTCAGGCTAAAGTACCAAACTATCATCTAAAAAACAACAAAGTTTGCAGTATTTAAGGGAGAGAAGCGAGGAGAAAGAGATGGGTTTGTGGAAAGTGGAGGGGACAGGGGACGAGGGGGAAGAGAGGGAGATGGTGGGGAATTGGGGAGGAGAGGGAAGTGGAGAAGAGAGAGATAGGGAGCTGTGGGAGGGGAGAGAGAGAGAAACACAGAAAGAGAGAGGGTTGTGGGAGGGGAGAGGAAAGGAGGGGGTTGTTAGAGAGGATGGGATGATACAGGAGGGGAGGAAAAGGGAAAAGAAGGGGGGGGAGGGAGAGGGGGCACTGGCGAGGGGAGGGGGGAGAAAAGGCAAAAAGCGTGGGAGATGTGGGAGAGAGTATGAATTTACAAATGGGGGAAAAAGAGAGGGCAAGTGTGAGAGAGAGGAGAGAGAAAAGTTGGGGTGGAGACAGTAGGCTAGTCAGGGGGAGAAGAGTGAGACAAGAGTCAGAAATAGACGACTGGAGATTGATGGCGGAGAGGAGAAGGGCATGTGAGAAGGGAGACGAGGGAAGAGAGACAAAGTGAATAGTGAGAATGGTAGAAGGGAAGAGAGGTTGATGGAACAAGAGGGTGGATGGAGTGACCGTGAGAGCGAATGGAGAGAGACAGAGAGAGAGGAGTGAGGGAGGAGGGAGAAAAGGGGGGGGAGGGGGGGGGCAGAGAGAGGGGGAGAGTGCAATTTACAAAACTTAAAAAAAAGTAGGAATTAAAAAACTTAAAACCAGATATTGTGAAATAAACTACATCTTTTCTTTTCCTTAACTACAGCGTCGGTGTCTCGGCCCTTGGCGTTGAAAAAAAAAATTTGTCCTCGTCATCCTCTTTCGAAAAAAGAAAGCAAAGTCGGTAACCTTCGTCAATGGAACTTGTACTTCATCGTCCTGTCCACGATAAAAAAGGTGGTTGCTGAATATATCTCACTCGCTTGGAGGTACATAATGAACATGAACAAGGTTTGTTCCGCACAAGTTGCCATTGAGAAGAACCGATTTCCAAGGACCAGCCATGGCGGGAGACAGCCTTAAGATGCTTTGCTCCAAAACATTGTCTTGGGAGTCCAATTTGGACTAATACTGGGGAAAGTCCTACCGCACAGACAACCAGTTCGGCATGTGTCACTCGTGGACATTGTCCCACGTCTAGTACTTTCAACCTGGGAGGAATAAAGAAAACATAAGAAAATAAAAAAACAGGCTGGTCAGGTTTCATTCCGATGAATTTCTATCTCAACCTGCATCGAGACTGCAAGCTTTAAAGATACCCCCCTCTCCATTCTGTCAGAACAATGGAAAGCTTTGACACTGATATGTGATAAGGGATATGAAAAAGTAGGTGTCAAAAGCAAAGAAATAAGAACTTGTAAGTTTTTTTTATGAAGATATGCATTTTCCTTATGGATGTGAAGGCACAAGGAGCAAAACAAGAGCCTTGTCAGCCGAAAAAAAAACTCGAACAAATGTATTACTGCCAGACCAAGTTGTGATAAGCCTACTGAGAGAGACAAGACTTACATGCTACAGGTGCTGGCAACCTTTATTACTCCGTCATCTGTGATATCGGCGCAACTTAAAAGTCTAATCTCACTAAGTAATTGACATCCTCTTGCAATGGTTGCCAAAGTTGTGTCATCTATAGTCGATGTGCGAATATGCAAGACTGAGAGGTTAGGCCAAGAGCAGCCAAAAAGTTCCGGTGGCAAATCTGTGCACGAGTCCAAGACCAGTCTTTCCAAAAACCGGCTTCTTGATAAAAAGGCATTAGTTCCTTGTCCAAGTTTGCAAAAGTGGAGAGAAAGACTGGTCAGTTGTGGACAGTTAGATGATATAGCCTCAAGAGCATCACTGCATTCACAAGCGTTGCAAGTGACCTGTCTCACACAACATATAGAAAGGAGGAGAATCATCAGCATTTTATACGAAACACAAGAAAACAGAACAGACACATAAGCACTAAAATAATTGTCCAAAAAAGGCATCAAAACGCAAATATGACAGATCAACAAACATAAACAAAGAATATGGTAAAACAAACCAGCATTTCGACAAAGGTCAGTAAGTGATTCATTTGTGGCTATGTTTTATGGTTATGGTGGCGGCAAAACCGACAAAAATCTTGGAACATAACAAACTCCATTGGTCTCAGGTCCCTGGGATGATACTGTTTCTGAGGTGCTTCAACTAAACTAAATATTTGCAGATATCAGAGGAGATAGATGTACAGCTTTGCACCTCACCAACTTGTACCAAAAAACATTCCTGATGAAAGATTAGCATCCAGTCAAGAAGTACCAAGCAGACGTCACATCTCCTCTCTCGCTCATACCTCTTGAAAATCAACAGGACAAAATGAACTTACCGAGAGCTCTTGCAATTGAGGCCACCTGCCTCCAAAATTTCCGTTTACTGAAATCTCCAACACAGACATGAATGGACAACTAGCACAGAATGCAAAAAGGCTCGCAGAAGTCAAAGAGCGGCAATAACGTGTATGTAAACCTCGAAGATTGCGACAAGAATGAGCTATCGCGCAGAGACCTTTATCAGTAATATTGAGGCAACCATTCAGAGATAACTCTTCCAACTGAGGATAAGCACTTGCAACAGCCATTATTCCTATATCTGAAATGTTTGATTGCTTCTCCAAATTCAGAGACACAAGAGGAAGTTTCACACTCGCCAAAACCTGACAACTGCTGTCTGTGAAGCACTTATCCTTATGGTGAAATGGTAGTTCAAGAACAGATATCTTGGTAAATCGGAAAAACAACGTCCTTAACATATCATCCCCTGGATTGGAAACAAGTTTCATTTGATTTCTCGCAGAAGATGAAACCTGATAAAAACGAACACAGGTTGCTGAAATGGCTGCCAAATCTTTCGAATCCTGTAAAAAACTACAAACCCTAACAAGGCACCCATCTGGCAAGCTTTCTAGTGACTGAAAACTCAGAGACTCCGACAAAGAAAAACGCTTTCTCCACCCATTGTTATTGCTACCACTTGTACTTCTCATCCAACTTCTTGACGCTGGTTGAAACTCTCTATTCTGAAAATTCATCTCCTGAAAAACCTTCCCTTGCAAATCCTTCTCCTGAGTTTTCTCCTCAAGAAAGGTCTCATGGAAGAATTTATGGAAATCTCCATTCCTTGTTAGCTGGAAACTTCTACACTCGAGTTGCTGGAAATCTTTCCTCTCGAGAGAATGAGAACCTTTCATTTCAGCTGGTTGAAAACCTATCTTCTCAGACAACTGGACAGTCCTATTCCCAAGCAGTTGGAAATCCCGGTTCTCAAATAGTTGAAAACTTTCATTATGAAGTGGTTTACTATCTCGATTACCAAGAGGCTCCTCAAAACCAAAACGTTTTGGATGGTCAGAAGAGCAGGGTGTCGGTGGAGCCAGTGATAACCAGCCAGTTGGCACAAGGGAAGGTAAGGAATCACAAGAGGAGCAAGAAGATGGACTTTTAAAATTTGAGCGTGAATGCGTTGCTTTCTGCAAGGACAAAAACAATCAGAAAGAAGTCAGTGTCAGAAGAAGCCAAAAGCCAGAAGCAAAAAACATAAAATGTAATGCAAAACTACACACGTAAAAAGAAAAATAGACACATTAGTTGAAAGAGAAGGAGAAAGCGAGAGAAAGGGAACGAGAAAGAGCAGAAGACGCAAATCCCCTAGAGCTGTAGTCTAAACAACACCTGAGCAGCAGAATTCTCTGCTTCTGGCAGAATCTTCTTCATAAATATAGCCAGGCATCAGCTCTCACACACACAACATTTCATAAGGCCAAGAGAAAAATGAAAAAAAGCAGAACACGAGCTCCTTGGGAAATGATCTACCTTTTTGTTACAAGTTGAATATGTAGAAGGACAGCAAGCCTTTGTGCAGGGAGCATCAGTAAAACAGCATGGAAGTCTTGAAACACAGCACGCAGCCATAGCTGAGCTCAGAGTTTCCATGGGATCCATATCCGACAAGATTCCTGTGCAAGCAAAGGCTTTTCGTGGAAGGAAAACCGAAGAAAAGTTGTATTTAAATAAAGTACTGTACTATATCTGAGAATCGAGCTGGCGGTCCATAGAGCGGAAATCAGTTTCAAGAAACTGACACGTGCTTCTCCGTACTACTGACAGCTCGATAAATCTCAAATCCGCAAAAAAAAAATCAGAAATGTTTCAAGGGTTGCGTCTTCGCCATTTCATCGGCTCCTTCGCACATGTACGCCGTACGATATCCGTGATTTAAGGATGCGCTCACGTTCTGTTAACCTCAACCGAACCTCGCGAGGTTCGTTGGAGATCACTGCGCCGTCACCAGCCGACCGATGACGGTACGAGCGAGGCCTCGAGCGTACGGCCTTTCACCTGGAAGTCTGGAAGGGCGAACAAACTTGGTTACTGGCTCCCGGTATGGGAATGCATACATTTCTCCAAAGTACAATATCTATTCGCTACAGTACACCGTCAATCGCTATTAGAGTAAAGGAATAAATAGCGTAAAAAAAAAATTAGTGTTATTAACACTAATCGGGAATTTTTTTTTTTTGAAAAAAAATATATATACTAATTAATCCCTAACTGTAATTTGGGTATTCCTGAATAATAAATGCCCGCCCTTTCGATGACTACATTAATCTGTGTAGCCGTACAAAATCTGACAATTCGTACGCCGTCGTGTTGTTCACACGGTCGACGGACGAACATATGAGAACGTGATTTTTGTCGACGAGTTTGCGTCTCTTTCTTCCAGTGCACATTCACATGTGTGCGCAATAATGTTAAGTGTCTTTTTATGCTTTCCTAATTCAAAAAGTACCATTTCGTACGAATATTCCCTGTCCGTACGCCACACTATTTCCATCGCAGTGTACTTTCCTTATTAACGCTAATTGAAAAAAAAACCTAATTAGAATAATGGAAAAAATAAAATTATGGATTGTATTTCGGGTTTTTTTTTTTGAAAAAAGGGCACCGAATTGGCGTTATATACTCTAATAGCGATTGACGGTGTACTGTACTGTAGTGTACGGTACTATACTTTTCCTACGATGGACGAACCGCGCGACCAAACTTGCGACCAGCCAACGAAGCCTGCCCGGAGCCTTAAAATAGCGTCGAAATTTTGACAGTTGTCACCCTTTGCAAAGCCGAAAGTGCTTTGTCGTTTTTGAAAGCCGTACTGATCCCTTTTTTTGCATTTAACATTTCAAATTTACCGTACTACGCCTGTTTGTGACTTTGTGTCCGTTCGCGAAAGTGGACACGAGTTAAGGTGAACATTTGTCCTAATGCGACAAAGGAAAAATCGTTTTGTTTTCGTATATTGTTGTCTTGACGTGGATATGTCCCACCTTGACAAAAGTCTGCCAAGCCTCCGTACAGAAGTGAAGCGTACGTAAAGTGGATATCGGAAGGTGGATCGTGGCCTAGTTTGTTCGTTACCGCTGTTACTTCGGTCGATGGAATGTTTAAGATGTACGAGTTCGACAAACTGTACGGACAACCTCGAGTGCCTACATGATTCGTTGCTGACAATTCGAGTTCTGATACGCTAATGAGATATTGCTGTTTAATTTATTTCTGGACCTGGTCTACGGACCTGTCCTCCATTTCCCCCCAAAACAAAATTGGCCGGTTTTCTATAGACCGTCATTCCGCCATATTCAATGCCTTACCAGTTACCACCGATTGCAAGTTTACCGTACCGGAAGAGCCATCAGCGAAAAATCCAAAAGAAAAAAATCCAAAATCCGCCAAAAGAAGAATTGCATCGTCTGCCATTCCCGCGTATTCCTCTGCAGCCGACGAGCAAGTAAAGTGGAAGACTAAATCATCATCCGTACAGTGAGACTGTACGAAATGAATGCAGGTACAGTCAGACATGCAGGACGGCCGTGCGGGACGCTGTACGATTGCTGCCATCTTGACAAAAAAAAAACCGAAATTAGGGACAAAAATGTGCCGTACAGGTGGCTCGTAATTCTCTTGCAGCTATAACGCTAGGTACATCATACGGCTTTCTGGAACCTGTCTTGTGAAGGCAGACGTGGTTCATCCCGCTTCTTCGAGGGACGAAAGGTCCTTTACAGCAAGCGGCTTGTATTGGAAAGTACACACTCCTACTTGAGAGTTTGTCGGCTTCCAGATTTTTGAAATGATTTTTGTGGGCGGTTTGAGTTTGACGCATCTGGCAGATACGGGCGTGTGTCTGAATATGCCATGTTGTCAATAGATAATTAACGCATAATTTCCAAGCTCTAGATTCGTACGTTTTGAAATGTACGATATGACAGGCAGACGGATACGGAATGACCATAAGTACGGATGGAGTAAATTTGTCTTTGGCAATTTGATGCAGGGTTTGCATAGACGATTGCTTCACATGCTGCCACGTGACCGCCTGCTGGCCCGCCAGAATGGACGCGGGACTTTTGACCAGAATTTTCGTACACGACAGCAAAGATGCAGACATTCTTATGATAGATGTACTTTTTACCGGAATCTGCAAGCTGACACGAATACAATCCGTACGCAGGTGGTTGCACAAGCTCGTACTGATCCATTTTGGCGGGACGTCACATTGTGCCGTAACTGCCGTACAGCTACAAGATATTTGTTTCGTCGGAACTTTAGGCCGTACTGCTGTACACTACACCGCCAATCGTTATTAGCGTTGTGTACACTAGTTCCATCCCGCTATTATTATTATTTTTATTCTCAATTAGTGTAGTTCATTCTATTTTTTTCTTTATTCTATTTAGGGTTATTTTCAGTACATTGTCTCTTAAATAGAGTTGTGTACGATCAATGTCAGACCGTAAATGAACCTTTTTAAGTTAAAATTTACAATAAAATAGTTTTAGTAACCGCAGACGCATGAGAATGTGCGTTCTAAAAAGGAAACAAAACCAGGTCGAAAGAAATCCCGTTCCCACATATTCGTCCGACAGCCGCGTTTCGACCGTGTGAATGTATGATTTGTGTAAGATTTGTCAGATTTTGTACGGAGACCTATATTAATGTAAGCAAGTTTAAGACCGACATTTTTTTTTTCAAAGATCCAAATTAGTGAAATTACCATAATCAAACAATTAGAATGTATGATTTTTCCAAAATTTTCAAATTCTTAAATAGCGTACACCACTGTAATTATTATTATATGCTAATCAAACTAACACGCTAATAACGATTGGCGGTGTACAGTACAGTACACCGCCAATCTTTATTAGCGTGTAAGTTTTTTTAGCGTATACGAATAGATAGCGTGGTTTAAGCTAATTGAGAATTTGGAAATTTTCGAAGAAATCGTCTATGCTAATTAGGAATTAAGGTTTTTTTAAATAGTGTGGATAATTCTATTTGAAAAAAAAAAAAAAAGCGGGACGGAATAAGCGTACACAACGCTAATAACGATTGGCGGTGTACAGCACTGTACACCAGAAATCGCTATAGAGTTAACAACAATATGTCGGCGCCCCTATAGTACGGCCCTTCAACCTAGAATAGAAATATAGAATCTATTATGCTACACCGCCAATCGCTATTAGCTTAGAAGTTTCTTTAGCGTACATGAATAATTACCGTGGTTTACGCTAATTAAGAATTTGAAAAATTTGAAAAAAAACATACATTCTAATTGTTTAATAATTCTAATTTGGGTCTTTGAAAAAAAAAATGTCGATCGCAAACATGCTTACAGTAATATAGGTATTCCTACAAAATCTGAGAAATCATATACAAATCGTACGATCACACAGTCGAAACGCGGTTGTTGGACGAATATGTGCGAACGTGATATTTGGCAGCCCGATCATATCCCCTTTTTAGAGCGCACATTCTCATGCGTCAGCGATAACTAAAACTCATTAATTATACTTTTTCACTTAAAAATGTACAGTTTTGTACGGTCTAACATTATCCGTATACCACACTAATTAAATGATGACGTGCTTCGGTTTTGTACGGCACTACAAAATTAGCCCTAAATAGAGTAAAGAAACAAATAGAATGAACTACGCTAATGGAGAATTAAAAAAAAAACGGGACGGAATTAGCGTACACAACGCTAATGGCGATTGGGGGTATACAGTACAGTACACCGTCAATCGATATAATAGTAAAGGAATAAAAAGCGTAAAAAAAATATATATATTAACAATAAACGGGATATTTTTTTTTATAATATACTGTAATTTGGGTTGTCCTAAATAATAAATACCCGCCCTTTGAATGTTTACAGTAATATTTGTATTCGTACAAAATCTAACAATTCGTACGCCGTCGCGCTGTTCACACGGTCGACGGACGAACAAATGAGAACGTGCATCTCTTTCTTCCAGTGCAGATTCACATGTGTGCGCAATAATGTTAAGTGTCTTTTTATGCCTTTGTAATTCAAAAAGTACCATTTCGAACAAAAATATCCTCTCCGTACGTCACGCTATTTCCATCGCAATGTACTTCCATTATTAACTCTACTTGAAAAAAAACCCTAATTAAAATAATGGAAAAAATAGAATTATGGATTGTATTTCGGGTTTTTTCTTTTTTAAAAAGAGCACCGAATTGGCGTTATATACTCTAATAGCGATTGACTAATAGCGGTGTACTGTACTGTATTGTACTTTTTTTATATTTTACTCTAATATATATACTATTTAACTGGTGTCGATTACAGTAATTGAGGAGGATTGAAATAGTGCCCTATCCCAGATATGCAAATCCGTACTCTAACCGCTCATTATTTCTGACGAAAGTACATACAACATGCGCGATACCGGCGTCGAGCCTTCATTCGCCCGTGCCATGCTACAGCCACACTAATCACCAACGTGAGGAGAAAAGCGCTTTGCGTCGGACGATTCAGTTTCTATGTGCCGATGTTGGTTGTTCTATTGTCACGTAACGACATGAGAGCGCGGTGCACCACTGCTGGACATTCGCTTGTTTCTATGTCGCAGTTGCAGGTGCTTTCTTTTGTTAATCACTTAATCAGTTTTCAAAATCTAAAGTACATCGTGAATCGCTATAGTACGGTACGGTACTATTAGCACTAATTCGACGCCCCTAAACTTTTATCCTCGAACCTATAATACAATTGAGAATTTTATTTTCTCCTTTGCGCTACAGTGGTATAGACACGGTATAATTAGTGTAAATTACTCTACTTTGGACTGCTCCTAAATAGTGTAATGTACGAAATGTTGTCATTTCGTACTAAATCTGCTCGTTATTTCGTACAATCTTACAAAAAAAGTGTGAGAAAGCGGCGTCGCCACGGGAAAGTGAGTGCGTCGCCGCGACTGATTCCTTGGAGTATAGAGTCAAAGACAAGGAAAAATCCAAAAGTCGCACGAACCTGTTCCCACGTCGACTACAACACTCTACTATACTTTACATGTGAACACCGACTATGTCGCCGACCAGGAGGAAACGCGTATCCATATTATTAGTGGTAGATGTATAAACTACACCGCGAATCGTAATTAGAGTAGTGACAAAAAAGTAGAGTACAAAAACTAAAAAAAAATAAAAATAAGGGTAATGAACGCTAATTTTTGTGATAGAGCTATTTCAACTATGAAGTTTACTATAATTTATTTAACTACTCTAATTTGGCACGCTAATATCCTCTACTGTAAATAAGGTATTCGTACAAAATTTGGCAAAACGTACAGTTTATCATCACTATGACGTTTGCAAACGCGGTTTGTTAAAACACAGTTACATGATAACGGCCTGTATTAAATCATTATTTGTACTTTTCTACTTAATAAAGTACAATTTTGCACAGTCGGAAGTCGTCCCTACTCCACACTATTTAAAACGAACCTATATTATAATTAAAAACGCTAATTAAACTTTACCTTAAATAGAATAATGAAAATTTAGAATCGTTTACTCTATTTCATGTAATAAAGTCGGAATTTTGAGCAACCGAATTAGAGTAATTTACTCTAATTACGATTCGCGGTGTAGTGTAGTTTGTTGAGTGTTGACGTTCGGCCCTTAAACTCAAAATAGACTGAGTAACACTATTATGTATTTACCGTAGTAATTTTTTCACACTAATAGCGATTCACGGTGTAGTCAATATCCTAGTTCAAAAGTAGGTGAAAATAGGCCCATAAAATATGCCTATTGTTTGCAAAACATACAATATGGCCTTAATACCCATATTGTAGTTGGTCGCAAAATTAAAAATAATAGTAACATGGTTGAGTTGCACATCGATCGATAGAGAATTAAATGTCGTGACTAAATTTTGAAAAACATTCGGACAAAAAATTATTTTTCTGTGAGTTTTGAAGTTTTTTTTCATTTAAACGGTCATATTTGGACGATCGGACGGTCGCTGATCAAAGTAGCGATTTAATAAGATCACATGAAAAGCCCATAATACAACTTACGACGAAGGCGCCTACAAAAGGCCTACAATGGAATCGCCTACTTTTGAACTATGGTCAATATGCTTGCCCCCCATCATTTCGTACGGATTTTGTATAAAGTCTTTTTCCTATTTGTACTTGCAGCCCCAAACTTTGAGTGGAGGAAAACTGTAACAGGATTTTTAACCTCTCATAAATTCCCATTACTTCAATCAAGTTCAACAACACATTCCACACATTGGAAAATACACATCCACATTGAAAGCACTCACATAAGGATAAACTTTAAATTAGAAGAAGCTTCTGTCCACATAACATTAGCTTGGTCTCTTGCCCTCTTGGCTCAACCCTTCTTATTAAAGTGGTTTCCTCTACTCTCCGCTCTTAATAATTCTATCTCTTAACTACTAAAAAACTATTTAGTTAGTAAGAGATTTCAATGCAAAAATGCCTTTTCTCCAATTTGGTATTAATCGCTCAAGACCAAGATCAGCCGGAATTTCCACAAACTTTTCCAAAGGAAAGATGTCTACTCTCCTCTTACACTTCACTATTTATCCATCATCGCCCTGGATTAGCCAGGCCAGAGTCAACGCTCCGTTTTAACAGGCTTTTACCTGGGCCAATCATTGATCATCAAAGACTCAGACTGACCAATGCACAAACGTGCGAAATCACTTACTAACTACTTAGTACTTTACTAACCAATCAAACGTTACGTTTAACTACGTAACATTTACGTGCAAAAGTGCGCGCCAAACGAAACGCGACTTCGCACGATTGTGCGTAACAAATTTTGCACGCAAAAACTTCTTACGAAATTCCCTTAAGTGAAAGTGACGTTTCGTACTAAAATTTGTACGAAAAGAAGCACCGTGCATACTAAACATTTCATTATAACTTTATGAAACGTACACGCGTTATTTCGGTACTAATTTGACCCTTAACCCGTTTCAATAATACCCACTTGTTATTTAGACTCCACTATGTCACCTAAATACACCCATCGCTCTAACTTTTAAAATATAACTCCAAATAGCGTCATTCTTTCGCGGACGTCTACCAAATTTAGTACTCTATAATCATAACACCCCTTTATAATCATACCCCTTTATAAACAAGTTCGATCTGCTATTACTGTTACAAATAATGTACCTTATGTTTCTGCGAAACGTGTTCCCTTTCGACTTTACCCTTGACTGACGAATGGAAGGCCGCTATTGACGCTTTTGACTCCAGTGGAAGGTCTCCCGTAGACGCGTCACTGTACGGATAGTATGCGCAAATGCTAAATGGTGTTGTACCTCGCGAGGTACATCAAAATTTACAGAAAAATTTGAGACGCGACACGCTGGATAATGAACATACGTGTCAAGATGGCAACCAACGGAAATCAAAAATTTTCGCACACGATATACGCATTCAAACATTCTATCGGAAACACATCAAAAATCTCGTAACCCACTTTCGTCACGCTATTTTTGTTGGCACCCTATTAGTCAAACTATTTATTGCACCACTCATTCGTCACGCGAAAAACCAAGAACCCTAAAAAAATGAGTTGGTACATGACAATGCGTCTGCAAAGAGTACAAAAACTGTGTTGAACGATGACCTGGTACGCACGAACATGGTACGCAAATGAAGATTTTTGGTCGGTGTTAGAAATCATTGATGATTTATAATATTCAATATTAACTTACGTGGTGCCACTAGATTTACAGCACATGGATTACAAACTATGTGCAATAGAACATCGTTATAAATTCGTTCAAAAAATAGCATCTTGTAATGTTTGCCGTACAATTACAGAATGTCCTAATGGAACTTCACCTTAAGCGTATTATAATCGTATATCATAAATAGGTTATAGTAAACGTATAATAAAGATAGCTTAGTAGCCTAGTTGTTCAATACGCACGATTTTTTCATTTTTTCCAGTTTATACGTATTGTACGTGACTCTTCAAAAAAGCGCAAAATAACGTCTACTGTAAACTAAAATTGACAATTTACGGAAACCTTTAGAAAGATTACGGTAACTGTACAAATATTTACGGAAACGGTACCGAAATTGACGAAAAATATTCGATACACGTATCGGTACTTTTTGTTCAGTAAACTAATCAGAATGTACATAGAAATGTACGAAATTTTATCGTCACCTTTACGGTCATTTCCAAAATGAGACGTTGCGGCGTCACACTATTTGAGCGTCGTAAGTTCAAAATGTGTACGGACGTCTTCTCTAAATTTCCGGAAAGAAGCCGCCATAAATACTTATGCAGTTGAAAGTGAAAATTAAAGGAAGACGTCATTACCGACGCCACGGCAGTACTGTAGTTAGTAAACTGCCGTTGAAGCCGTTGACGAAGAAGTCACGGGCCTCCAAAAAACCAGCCATGCCTAGAGTTTGAGGATTACGTCGTGCAATGTTGAATGATGAAAAATGTCATCTGCATATGGCTCGTACTAAGTTTTTTTGATGTTGCATGCTCTCCGAGAGGTAGAGAGAGAAGGCCATGGCTGCTTGTTTGTGAACGAAAAACAATTTTTAATGATACAAAATTAGCGTTTTGCATGAATTAAACCTGGGCAAAAGTATGCCCCTACAATGCGCTTACAGGATTAATCGAATGTAGATTTTCAGATACGTACATGAGGTGTGATAATTATTTGAAGGGAATTGCTAATCGCAGAGACAACTTTTGCTGCGCGCAGGTAGTTGTTAGAAATTGTACATTTGAAGTACAATTTTGTACAGGCTACGTACCTTTAATTTCAGATCTGACGGTAAATCCGTCGAACAACTCTGTCTGGCGGGATATTGTATCGGAGGTTAAAAAAGTGTCGCGCTTACAAACGTCGACTGTCATAAAAAAAAAAAAAATCACACGGCCGGCGCAGTTTTACTGTAACCAAACTGCGGCAGCCACATATAAATAAAATGGCTACGCGCAGGTACATCGCGAATCGTTATTAGTGTCAATAACTATAATTTGGGTTCTTACAATTTTGATTTTTTTTTTCAAATAGGATACATGATTTTTTATTTTTCCTTGACGTTAATTAAGGTACCGTACAAAATAGCATAAAGCCCGAAAGTACAATAAAATATAATAGTGTGGTGTACGGTCAATGTCAGACCATACATAAAAGTACCTTTTCGAGTGAAAATTTACAAAAAATGAATTAAATCAGACGTGCACGCATAGGAATGTGCGCTCAAAAAACGGGATTAGTTTGACATGTAAACTAGTATGGCATGTACAGATATTTTAATTTTGCGACGGCGTACGATTTCTTATATTTTGTACGGATACATATATTAATGTATATAATCGTACGGCGAATATTCCATTTTTGCTGTTCCCAAATTAACATTAACGCCGAAATTAGAATACACCTTTTTTTTGAAAAAAATCAAATTCTTAATTAGAATCAAGTACGGTAAATTTTCTTCAACACTATTTAAACTTTGACACTAACGATTCGAGGTGTAGTTTAGTGCAAAAATGAAATCAACTCGCGAACCGTTACATTGAACTTGGACACATATTAAAGGACGACGTACAACATGTGTTAACTTGCACGAAACCGAATAAACTTCGTACAAAATAAAAATGCATACCCGACTACCCGCGTATAAATATCGATGAAACTAAAATGACACGTCGTCACGTCCACGGTGGACGTGACATGGAGTTGATTTCATTTTTGCGGCTAACGTGAAGTGATAAACTACACCGCCAATCGCTATTAGCGTGTACGTTTGATTAGCGTATACTATTATTTAGCGTGGTGTACGCTAATTGGAAATTTGGAAATTTTGGAAGAAATCGATTACTCTAATTAGGAATTAGGGCCCTTTTTTTAAATATTGTGGATAATTATATTTGAGAATAAAATATAAAAAAGCGGGACGGGATTAGCGTACACAACGCTAATAGCGATTGGCGGTGTACCCTGCGCATCGTCAACGACACTAATTTGGGTTCTTAAAATTTTGATTTGTTTCCTTAAATAGGATACATGATTTTAATTTTTCCTTGACGTTAATTAAGGTACCGTACAAAATAGCGTAAAGGACGAATTACAATAATATATAAATAGTGTGGCGTACGGTCGATGTCAGACCGTACATAAATGTACCTTTTTAATTGAAAATTTTACAAAAAATGAGTTAAATCAGACGCGCACGCATAGGATGGTGCGCTAAAAAAAAGGGATTGTTATGACACCTAAATTTGTCTTACATGTACGGATATTTAAATTTCACGACGGCGTACGATTTTTAATATTTTGTACGGAAAAATATATTAATGTATATAATTGTACAACGAATATTCCATTTTTGCTGTTCCCAAATTAGCATAAACGCCGAAATTAGAATACACCTTTTTAAAAAAAAATAAAAAATTATTAATTAGCGTCAATGACGGTGTATTTACTTCCACACTATTTAAAATTTGACACTAATAACGATGCGCGGTGTACTGTACACCGAAAATCGCTATTAGAGTATATAACGCCAATTCAGTGCCCTTTTTTCAAAAAAAAACCTGAAATACAATTAATAACGCTATTTAAGTACGTGGACCATAATCTGCCACGTCTCAGGTACTAAATTAGAATCAATAACGTAATTGTTTTTTGACGCTATTTAATCCTTGACTCTAATAGCGATTGGCGGTGTACTGTACCTGCGCGTAGCCATTTTATTTATATGTGGCTGCCGCAGTTTGGTTACAGTAAAACTGCGCCGGCCGTGTGATTTTTTTTTTTTTTTATGACGGTCGACGTTTGCAAGCGCGACACTTTTTTAACCGCCGGTACAATATTCCGCCAGTCAAAGTTGTTCGACGGATTGACCGTCAGATCTGAAATTAAAGGTACGTAGCCTGTACGAAATTGTACTTCAAATGTACAATTTCTGACAACTACCTGCGCGCAGCAAAAATCGTCTCTGCGATTAGCAATTCTCTTATTTGAATGCATGTTATTTTTTACCGCTCATTTGACGGAAAGCGTACAAACTGCGGTACATGTTCAATTCAAATTTGTTAACATGTACGGATTTGTACGAGAAAAAAATCATTATCGTTTTCTACGATTTTTTCAAATCGACCTCTCCAGTTTCTACGTATTGTACGCGCGTTCGAATCGTGCGTAAAATGCGTTTTGAACAACTATGCTTAGTACACTGCCAATCGCTATTAGCGTTGTGTACGCTAATTCCGTCCCGCTTTTTTTTTTTTATTCTCAAATAGATTTATCCACACTATTTAAAAAAACCTAATTCCTAATTAGAATAGATGATTTCTTCGAAAATTTTCAAATTCCCAATTAGCGTAAACCACGCTAATTATGCGTATACGCTAAAAAAATTACACGCTAATAGCGATTGGCGGTGTACACCGTGAATCGCTATTAGCGTACATGACGCTAATTGGGGTACCCCTTTTTTTGGGGCAAATTCTCAAATAGAATAAAGTACGCTAAATGTTTTTGCACGTTATTTGAGGTACCCCGCTCAATACGGTTCATAAATGTAATTTAGTGCCCTTTTAAATAGTGTGGTGTACGGACTGCCAGATCTGTACTATTCCGTACCTTTTTAAATTTAAAAGTTCAGAAAATATAATAATATATAATTGCGTAAATATTTTCCGGCATACGCAGATGTCAAAAAAACGCGACGGCGTACGATTTGAACAATTTCGTACATCTACATGTTTTAGTGTGGACATATTATGTGCCGAAAATTTTTACAAAGCAGTTTACAAATTAGAGTACATGATAAATTAGTATCATGGTGTACCCGAAAAAACACAATTTACCGTAAAGTACGCTAATTGTTTCATTACGCTATATTTTTTATTACGCTAATAGCGATTCACGGTGTAGCTTACGATAAGGATAAACGTATTATAAACGTATTATAAACGTATAATAGGGATTATCCGTACGATACGCGTATGAGAAGCGTACGATCCGAAGCAGTGAGGAAAAAGCCGTTCCGCACGATTTCGAATCTTGTTTTAGTGCGATTTTTATTTTACGAATTACTAATCGAACGATTGCAGCTACAGTACTTTGTTTCTTACGTGGGAAGGCGCCCTTGGGGAACCCAAACCTTTTGGAGAATTGTATAAATATCTTTTGTACGGTCAAGACATGATTCGTACTAAAATGTACTTTCAGCCAATATGAAGCTCCGGACGTCTCGGAAGCTGCCACGTGTCAATGGGAACAAGAAAAGATATTTCCACTCAATCCTCTTTTTTGAAATAAAAATCTTTCTCTCCTTTTTCAACTTTCACTTTACCTTTTTAAAAAAAAAAAAAAAACGTTTTTTCGCAAATTCAAACCTTCGTATCCTCGTTTTCTTTTTAACATTTTTTTTAAAAAGGTTTTTGTTCCCAGTTTTTTTTTTTTGACGTTTTTTCCATTTCCTTTTTTTTTTTCACATTCATTTTTCACATTTTTCATCCCTTTCTATCCATCTATGGCTTCCGTACGACCTCTTCCGTACAACGCTGCCACGTGGCACAATAAGAATCCTCTCAGGACATCTAGTTTCCTTCCTCGCCCCCTTCCTCTCCCTCCTTGCCACGTGGCATCCCGTGGATCGCGCCACGTGGCAGCGCGGGGCTCCCTGCGAGACTACGAGGCGGGTCTGGAGGGGCCGCGGGAAATTGTACGGCCAGGATTCGTCCGCGATCCGTACAGCCAGCCCGCACGTGCGACTGAGGTGAACAGCGATTTTGTCTTATTCAAAGAAGCGCCGAAGAGGCGGCGCAGGAAGGGGCGCCGCGTGACACCTGTCACGGCAGTGCAGGTAAGATTTTTTTTTTTTTTTTTTTGAATGTATATTATTATTATTATTATTATTATTTTTTGAATTTTCATTTACTTATTTTATATTTATTTTGCTGTTTTTTTTTTCTTTTATCTTTTTTTCTTCTGTTCTCCGCCCACCAGAATTGGCGTGGCAAAAAAATAATAAAAAGGGGTATATCCCCAATTGGGGGTTTCTGTTTTATGGGGGTTTTTTGGGGGGGGGGCGGGGAGGGGAGGAGGGAGAGGGTTCCAGGCGGCTGTGGGGGCCGGAATTTCCGGAGTCTGTTCTGTCTTTCTCCTAAGAAGTGTACTTGATTTTTTGTCGTTTCTGAGGGAGAATCCACTTGTACGGAATGCTCCTCTGGGGTTGACTTCAGAGGTCAACGACCTCCTCCTCAGTTTGGTGAGGGGGGCTCTTAACCCTAAATTATTTTTAAATTGGGGGGTTCAAAGGGGTACATTACCTTTTTTGGAGATTTTGGGGCCCAGTTTCAGGTTTTTAGAGAGGGGTGGTGTGGCGTGGAATTTTGTTGGAGTCCACACTATTTTTGGTAACCCTATGATTGTTTGGGTTTTTTCTTTTTCTTAGATTATTCAAACTTTGTACTTTTGTCACAAATTTTTCTTTAGACTAAAAATTTCAATCGTGGAAAGTACTCGTAACACATTAGTTTTTAAATGTCTGTACATTATTAGCGGGATAATTTGTATGTTTATATGTTCTCTGTTTAATAGTGTGTATTAAAAACTATTTTATCGTGTGGCCTAGGGCCTACAATTGTTTGCAAACTATAAATAGTATATAGTATTAAAAGTAACCGAACCTAGTTTTATTTATGAATGAATTTTTTCACCTAATATTATGTGGTCATTTATCACGTTTGGGTACACCTTGTATGGCTATTTTAAGTTTTGGTTTTTTGCCTCTCGAACTCATTTTTTCTCTTTTTATGTCGTTGCCCGATTTTTCATTGCTTTAGTTTTCTTGAGTTAAAAGTAGGTTTCTTGTCGATTTTAAGTTTGAAAATCTTGGAACTTGAAAAAGAGTTAAATTTCTTATCAAACTTGACGTATTATATTGTTTAGTGATATGGTTTATTAAATCCTTGAGATTTGGATTAGGGGACGTGACTATTTCTACACCTTTTTCATTGTAGTGAGTCGGTCTTTTTTATCGTATAACTTATTTGAGGTTTATAAATAATTAGGCATCATAAATGTGCCCTCTTCGAACTTACAAGGTAGTTTCCCATCATAGAGCTCACTAATGACCGCTCGATTCTTCCAATCTTTACTAAATCTAAGAAGACATCGTTTTCACAACGACGCAAGTTATAAAAATATAACATGGTTTGAGATCACGTTGTTCGGTTTGGCGTGATGTGACGGTGCGATGTTATTTCACCTCACGTGACATCGTATACTCTGCATGTGTCTTTGATGGGACGTGACGAGACAGGGAAGGGGGTGAGGTGACTGAGACTTTTGTCATCTAAGTATAAAAGTGACTCAATGGCACTGGTTGTGACGTGACGTGACATGACATCTTTCATCTGGTCAACTTTGGAATGTTCCTTCTCATCGTTTAACGAAATTTACCACCATCAAAGTTTTTTTGTTTTTGATTGTGTTTGTTGTCTTTCCCTTTTATGTCGACTTATCCTTTTTCTTTTTTTTTGGTCAGGTGGGGGGATTTGGAGGACTTGCCGTTGCCATGTTTGGATTCACAGGATTGGGCCTCGCACTTCTTGCGGTAAAAAATGGGAATTTACAAAATAATGTGAATTCTTAAGGCTTATTCTCGACTTTATGCACCTCATTATAAAATTGGGGTTTTCCCGAGATCGAAACAAGTGACTCCGTTTGTCTTATGCCAACATTGTTGGCGCCGACCACATTTATCTCCAGGATTTATAAAGGGGTTTACTTGGATTTATTGGGGAAATATGTGAATAAGTGCGGATCAGACAAAACAGGCGATCTTCAATATTTAGGTAATGGAATAGTGTGGATTTGCACAATATTTCATGTTTGCTTTGGAGTGGTCATATGGCAAATAGGATAAACGCAGCAAATATCCACTCTGGTTATGGTGGGAAAGTGTGTTGTCCTTTTAGGTGGAAAGGGAAGTCAGGGAGAGGAGGTTGGGAATTTTACATGTGTAAGTAGTTGATCGTATGGTTATAGTACATATAGGAAGTATTATGTCAAAAAAGTAACTTAAATGATATATAGAAGACCACAATTTGTCATTGTAAATAATATGGTGTGCCGAAGGATATGATACAGTTGTGCCTCTGGACAGAAGGATACATACATATAACCAAGGGGAAAAAGGGATAAGATAGTGATGATGAGGTTGATAGTGATGATGAGGTTTACTCTCAATTATAGACATCCTTAGACACGTTTTTTAAAGAAAGTGACTGTTGTAATTTAATGCTCAAATGTCAAATTTTCTGGAGTTTCTCTGTGCACTTTTGGAAGATTTATGATTGACGTTTATGATGCTGGATGAGAGATTGTCAGGATCACTTTAATGGGTCTTTTTATCCATAAGAATTCCAAAACACATGGAACATGAATTTATTTGAAAAAGAGAGCCCAACTGTAAAGGAGGAAGGAAGTGTTGGGTATCGAGGACCTTTTGCTGATATTCGATATATATCGAATTTCATGTACCCATCGTTATATCGCTTCGATATGTCGAAAACCAAATTATCGCGATATATCGTATCGCCGATATACCGAGGCATTAATTTTTATTTTCATTTTTCCCCAATTTTTTTTTCAACCCCCCCCCCCCCCCCCCCACACCCAACTGAGGGCGCACCGGGGGGAAACCGTACGATTTTCCGTACTAGGACTGTACGGACACCCAGTTTTTGCGATATATATCGCGATAATTTATGTTGGTCCCGGTATGATATATCGAGGAATCTGCTCGATCGATATTCGATATATCGAATATCAAAATTATTGCGATATGAATTTACCCGATACCCAACACTAGAGGAAGGTACAAAAGCACCAATTGAGGCAGAACACTTTCAGCAATATTATACTCAGTCCAAATTTTCAACCAAAATGGGAGAAGCTCACAACGAATACAACGTGACAACAGACTCATGCCATTAGTCACCAATTGATGGTAATGAACATAATTTTAACATTAATTTTTAAGAGGAGGAAAAAAGAAGGATGTAGTCACACATCCATTCATTCGTTTATTTATCATCTCACGCTCGATTCTACTAACCAGAATTTAAACAATAGAAGTGCATTCATATAATGGCAAGGTCTGCCATTTTATTTTCAAACTTATGAATGCAGTACATGATCAAACAGAAGGAATTGTTAAAATGAACACCAGTCTTCATACTCTCAAAATCATTTCATCCTACATTTTGGCTCAAAATTGTTCAACATTCTATGGCATTCCACCAACTTCTGGAATCTTTTGAAGCAAATATATACCCAAGCAAAGATAACTGCAGCATGAGAAATCGTTTACTACACCATTAGAAATAATTTACTAAGTCATTTGAAAGCGTTTACGACATCACGAGGAACTGTTTACTACACCATGAGAAACGACCGTAATGCCCCTGTTCCTATCTGAGCATCTCTGCAAATGAGGGTATTCTGGGAGTGGGTCAAAATCCGCAAACCAACCCTGACGCAAGTCAAGAACCGTCCTGCAAAACAAAAAGGATGGCGTAAATTAAAATTCAACAACACATTTTTACAGAAGACTGTCCTAAAATCCATTTTTAATAGCGCTATATCAGTGCCCCTAAATTCTAGCCCTTGAGCCTAAATAAGGATTGATAAAAGTTATTTTTTTAATTAACACTAATTCTTTAAACAGTTTAAAACCAGGCACGTCATTTGGAACTGAATTAGAATGAATGACACTAGTACAAACCCCACGCTAATAATTCTTTTACTCTAATAATAATTCACCGTGTACATGCTGAAGGGATAATTACTTGTCAAATTTCTCAAGCCGTTAACTTCACATGCCATCAAACCAATAAGAAAGATATAACACGTTGTTGCAACACGAATCATAATCGTCATTACAAATATAGTATATAGAAGAAGTATATATATAAAAAAAATGGCCTATTCTCTACCAATAATATCAAACATTAATGATGCATGACCACAGTGGTTCTCTGACAATGATCCACGACTGCTTCAACCTCTACAATTCGAAGTTCTAACCGTACAAGGGTACAAATCTCGAAAAGAAATGGTAAATCTTGGTAAACACTTACAGGCATTGCAATTTTAGAGGGGGTGTATGGTAACATGGTTCGAGGCCTTCCTGCTTAAAACAAGACTGCCTGAATACAAACAGAAACCACCGATTCCCACGAGTGATAGCCAGAGTGAGCAGCCATTAGAAATAGTAACACAATGTTCAATAACAACATGACAGTAACAAGGAATACAAAACATGTGAATCACCGTTTATCAAGCATTTTCTGGACTTCACACAGCCTTTTCTGTGATAAATTATTTTCAACCAACGTTTTCATTCTGGCAAACTGGTAAAGGGAGGAAAAAAAAGAGGCAGGTGTTACAGTGACAACAGGCACTTCACCGGATGCATATTCAACTCGTCACATTCGTCTCTTGGACATATAAACTGCAGTATCTAGGAGAATCTTTGGAAGAATCCATGCTATTCATCATAGTCACTTTTACTTCGTTCTTAGGTCTTATCGACCGTCCGAAGAAGATGAGCATATTCTTCCACAGGAAGCCAATTAGCACTGTCGTGAAATCTCTGGATGTTAACCGAGATTTTTACCTTTTTTGATAATTTTTTGTAAAATATTGTGCCAAAAATACAGTGACATCATATCCATTTTTCCTTGTCTGGCAAAACTTATATATACTCCAGCTCCATTTTGACCTAATATCAACCCCTTTCATATTTTTAAGGTACAAAAAAGAGACACAAGCAAGATAGAATACTGAAACACCTAACTTTCTTATATCATCTAAAACAAGGAAAAAGTTACTGGAAGAGCTCTGACCTTTTCTCAGTGTAAAAAATGGTTGCATTAAAGCCCATTATGTTCAAAATATATACCGACTGGCCCCCAAGGCCCCAAGCAACATATCCGAAAGTGGAATTTGCAATTATGAGGAGCTTATTACTGTCCACAAATCCCACAATGACAAATCATTCATTATTCACTATAACTTCTTGAAAATGTAAACATATTGTTAATGTTTCCAAACTCCTGATGCTACTTGAGAAACCAGACTAAAACATAGTGCAAATTGGAGTCAACGACCGAGAAAACAATCAAAAGTTGACACTGTGTTTGGACGTTTTAGTTGATGCAATCCAAACCAGACATAATAGAATAAGCATAGCTCATCCATCATCATCATTCTGGGCCATACTTACCTCCAATGCCTGCTTAACAACTAGTGTGGACCACAGTAACTACAAACAACAACCTTCCAGGGTAATTACAAATGACGAAAATACTGGCCATTGGAGTATCTGCAGTTATCCAAATGTACGGACATTGGCGTTACTGGAGATACCGGTGTTACTCTCAATTTTTTACTGGTAAGTAAGAGTAAAATACTGGTCCCGCCAGTAACAACAGTTATTATCGGGTTATTTTCGTTTTTTTATCGTTATTCCTTCAGGAGATGCAGAACCGTAGTCCGTACATTACTGGAGTTGCGTGCAGTAAATCCAGTATTTTTGTCATATGTGACTACTCCATTAGTGAACAACAAACGACTTAGCGTTTTATGAATACATGTTTCAGCATGGGCCATATTATTTTCCCACCATACCATTAGCCTGTCAAGAGGCTAATTAATGATGGAAGTCGTTGTTCACAAGACTACATCTGAATTACACAAGGTACTCATCATACCTGAAGCTCAGCAGCCACATCTCCACATATGCCCGCTGGGCTTGCTCAATACTTTTGTTTTCACGAGTGTCTTTGGTCTCCGTCAAGACCACCACATCTGATGAATTCCCCAATGTATAATTGTATACTTGATGAAGATATGTGGCATAAGAGCTGTTTAAAGATGCTATGAAGACAACTGTTTTGTCGTGTTTGCGTTGTCTGTGGGCAGATTAATGTTAGAAAGGCATCAGAATCTCTAACAGTGAATGCCATACTGCAATGGTCTAACAATCGAACAACCATGAACACAAAGGAACAATAATGAACAAAGAAAAAAAACAATAAACAGAAAAGAATAACAATGAACAAACAAAAAAGCTCAAAGATAGGTTCAATATGGAAAGATGAGGTTAATTCAACACCACAGGAGCAGAGGCAATTAGATGCTGGGTGCAAAGACAAGCAGACACAGTAAAAACAGAGATATATTCAACAAAGTATACACATTCGTAAAGGCAAAGCCCCCTTATCAGACGATTAAATACGTATGAGCGAAAAAATAACAGACCACGTGGAATCAAACGCGCAACAGAGGACTGACAGATAGATGGAAAAGGAAAACTGATAAAATATTCCCGAATGAGCAGGGTTAAAAAAACAAAAAAAGTATTCGAACAAACTGAGTCACCCAAATGAGCGGTTCCATTAAAGAGGAAAAATGAGAAACGACCTCCACATGCTCAGAGATTTATGAATGACCACCACAACATGAGAAAACATTCTATATAATTCAAGAAGTTTACTTGAGACGAGATCGTCAATTAGCTCAAGAAGAGGACTCAAATACGCGGATGTATTTGAACGGGAAGGAAGAAAAAGGAGGCAATAAGATAGGGAAGCGCACGGATTACTAAATACTTTGAAATACGTTAAAAAAACACCAAAAACTGACAGACTTCAAAGAAGGTTTGTGAATCCACACAAACACAATAATAGCATTAATTTTGAAACAATAATTTGATTTTGCATGAGTGAGTTCTTCTCAAGTTAAATTACTGCAGTAACAAACACAGAAGAGATAAAATACATAGAAGAAATAACTGTCACAGACATCAAATGGCACAGATAAAGGAAATAGCTATCAACACACACCCACAAAACAAGAAAAGAAAAGAAAAAAGCTAAAACCAAAGCTAACTTTACAAAGGGTTGGATAAAGCTGACCCTGGAATCCTGTGCTTCCTTTGAAAGGGATCCGGAAGGATTTTGGAAATGTTGACGGCACAGTCAAGCACGACAGGAGGAACTCCAGTGTCGTCTTCCAATCTTGTACGGATCTAAAATGCAAAATGTTAAATGTATAACAACACATATTGTTAATGCTGGGAGAGGACATTTGAATTTTACAGACGTAAACATACTGATAATTTGAACCTGCCAAAACAATAAAAATAAGAATAGTTTTCAAATCGTGACAAAAACCATGATGCTTCTTCGGAACCCAAGTGTGAGATTAAATTTTTTGCAAACTATTTGTGTGAGAATGTTGCTCACCTGCATTCCAACGTGGCTGCCATGGCCGATATAATCATTGTAATATATGCGAGTGATTTGGTCCCAAACATGATTGTTGGGGTTCAAAATATGGTGTGCCACATGATAAAAAACTCTCCTGTGACATGCCAAGGCGCCTTCACAAATTAGCCATTTATTCCACTAACTCCTTTTCTATATCCTGCCAGTTTGCATTTTGGATGAAGAGTAAACATGTGAAGTCGTTCCCTCCATTTATACATCACAAGTAACTCCGGAATATGAAAAAATAGCCCATTAACTTGACAATTTGAGCAGAACCACACTGGAACAGTCATGAACGACTAACATGTGAAATTCTCTTTGCTACTTTTGAAGTAATGATGTACCCATTTACATTACGGGTCTGGTTCAATACAAGATTTTCAGAATTCAACCATTGTCGCTAAATCTATAGATTCGTCCTTAACCCAAACATCACAACAATAGTTTTCATCAATTGTATACACCATACTCCACAACAAAAACTAGAACTACTCTCCCACTCGAAGAAACAATTAGAAGCAACCAAGCATTACATATGGAACACAAACATTGAAGGGCACAAAATCACTTGTACATCACACAGAAAAGTCAAATTGCTTTTCCTCAACTATGAAACGGCTGAGAAAGATAAGACAGCAACCAGAGGACACTGTTTTTTCCAAAGCCTAAAGAAACGTTTCCTTTGTCTGCTTAACCAGATGCCCTTTTCCATCGAAAATGAAGTTAAGGCAGTTAGCAAATATTTATCCATAACAACTCACATGCAGGAAACAAGAATACTAGCAACTCTAGTCCAAACAGCAACTATTTTAAGCCATTTACCTGTCAGGAAATAAAAGCTGAAGCTTTTCAGCCATAGAGGGGATAAACCATAGCCCAGTTGCAAAGTACTGGTTACTAAAAATTGTGACCGTCCTTACGTGAGCCTGCAGTAAGGCTTGTGCTTCATCGCAGAAAAATAAATGTCCCTCGGATTTATAACGGTGACTAATTTCAATTCTTGCTACTTGGTTTGCTGAATGTGCTGAGGCATCCAAGTTCATAACATCCTTCAATCTGCAAAAAATCCAGGACATACATTCCATTAGTACAGAAGACTACATGCATTGGAAGGCATATTTCCAGTTTTCCTGTCTCATGCAAACAGGAAATGCAGTACGGTTTTGAATTCAATCAATGCTATCAAAAACACTTTCATTCACTCTAAAAAATCTATGCACGTGCAATTTCACTGAAACAAGGACCAACTTGATTTCCTCTATTCGGCTTGCAACCCATATCTCGTTGGTCAATGTCACATAAGGAGGCACAGAAGTGGAAATACAAATCTCTTCATAAAGGTGGAAACATAAATGCCTTTGTATTAAGGAGGAAATTTTCCTTCACTTATTAATTTAAGCATCTTCTTGATACCAACAAAGACAACCCAGGAAGGACACGAACATAAAAACAAATGTTGGCATGAGAATTTTTCTTCGCTTATGAACTAAAGCATCAAGTTGTTACTGGGAAAGGTAGCTGAAGTACATTGGCGAAAACACAGATGTTTCTTAAAAGGAGGCTGAAGAATCTTAACTTACAAAAATTGAAGGTCACTTAACATCACTTACAAATTTGAACATCACTAATGGTTTTGAACTAACTGATGAATTTGACCATCACTTATGATTTTGAACATCACTTATAGCTTTGAACTTCACTAATGAATTTGAACATCACTTATAAATTTGGACATCATTAATCAATTTGAACATCACTTATGGGTTTAAACATCGATAAATGTTGAACAGAATTTGAACATAAAAATGTTCTCAGCGAAGGCAAACAAGGATATACTTAAGGAGTGGTGCATAGGGAATGCCTTCGGGGTCAGCGTGCCAATCAGGAGCCCACCATGAAGCCGCAGGAGCTGGTAAGTCACAGAGAAGGGCCTACAAACAAAACCGAAATAAATGGAGCAACAAAAAAAGGAAGAAAAATAAAGGGAATATAAATGGAACAGAATATGGTGACAGATAAAAACAAAAAAGTTTGTTCTTTATTGCACCACGGTTAATGAATGGCTCTTAAATTGACAAGTGAGTAAGCTGGAAAGTTCTAGCATAAGCAGCATAATGTAAGCCAGGTCAAACATAGAAACTAACTGAAACAATAACAGGGATAAAAGCATTGAGGGCCTACATCAAGTTGATCATTTGAGACAAGTAGAACTCGATCTGTCAAAAATGCCCACAAGAAAATAGAAACAAGCGACAGAAGTCTGTTTCCCAATCCTGCTTGAAGGTCAACCATAGCATATTTGCAGCCGTGGAGTCGGGAAAAGTCCTCACTCTTAAGGTGCTCTGGGTCCCCTACAACATATGGCCAGTCTGATGAACCGTTCCAACACTTGCTATACATTTTCATATAGCCTGCAAAGAAAAGCACAGATAAAAGTTAACAAAGTAAAGCACAAATAAAAGTTAACAGGGAAAAGCACAAATGAAAGCTAACAAAGAAAAGCACAAATGAAAGTTAACAAAGAAAAGCATTGGCATTTACATCAGGTGAAGGTGAAAAAGTCTTGCATAAACAGTTCAACATGTGCATTGGGCAAAACTCCATATGATGGATCCTTTTTCATTGTGGATACACAGGTCATTGAGTGAAGAAGTAAGCTGAACCGTTCAATCAGCCTTGCTCATTATTAAAGTGCCTCATAACTATTGTAATCACATACTATTACTTCTTAAAAATTTTCAGCAAGGTTTTGGATGAACGAACAGAAAAGGTTATCTTAATTTTTGTGAGCACTTGAAAATATAAAAGTCAATAAAGCTGGCACTCGACTGATCCCTTCCTAAAGGAGCCGAATATTCTTCTAGAACCTATGTCAAACTTTATGGGCAAGGTAATCTTGGGGCGTTTCTGAACATGTTACCACCTTGTCCAGCCAATGTTCCCTGTCCTATTTCAAGTCCTAGATCATAGTTTCCGCTGTGGAAAGATGTTTGTCGAGCACTCCGTTTTACATAGACTGACTGCAGTTGGGAAGCACTCGAAGTTTCAAAGTAAGATTATATGAACCAACTCAACGCAATAAGTCACAAATACGACTCGACTGGCAGCTCAAGTGTCAAAATGTCCTGAATCCCTTTCCTGACTCAGGTTGTTCTCCTCACCTCAAGCTCTATGTATGGCTCCAAGTACCATACAGAAGGTAACGTCTGTCCTCCAAGTGACGGCCGATACATGTACTTAAGCTCCTCATGTAACTGAAATACGTTGAGACACGTTCGGTATTTTTCAAGTTAAGAGCTCGAAAAGCTATAGGGGACACTAACACACACCTTCTAGCTTTAGCATAAGAGCTGAGGATGACTTGATGTGTTGCATTGAGGGATGATAGAAGCCCTTCTCCTTCCTGTGAAAGCAAAAGTAATTAATTACGTTATCCAGGCACATGCAGTTCAAATAATGAACAGAAAATACGGGGAGACATTTTTCTAGAGTTAAGTACAGTTAAGTAAACAAGGGTTCTACGCTGCCAAATACTATGTCGAAGGTTAGTCAAAATGCTATTAAACTTATCCCGATGGTAACAAACTTATCAGTTTTGTGGACCGTCACACATTCATTCATCTCTTATTTGTTTGAATGATATTTTTAGTACTCCATCATAATTGCGTATGCTATCTTGAAAAGGAACTTCGGGCTCAATCTCTTGCTTCTCTCACAAAATAAACAATAACTATTTATGATTGTTCTTGGACATTCGACAAGAACTCATGGACAAATGCAGTTGGTCAACAATGCCATCGTCAACATTTCTGAGGGAAAATGTAACTTGAAAATGCAGTCTGCATGCTGACAGAAAACAGCAAGAGAAAATGCCATAGTCCAATTTCTTGAATAAAAATGTAAAAACCTATCATTTGACAAAAGATATGGGCTTTCGTCCAGTTTAAGATAATGTCAGGCCTGCCTTGAACCACTAATTATTTGATGTGGCTATTATTATCGATTATATGATTTTGGTTCTATCGAACTTCAATACTACTCGTGTATTACTTCCCAAGCTGAATCCTTGCGAAATCTTGGTAAATAAAGCTGACTATACACTGCTCACGCTGTCAGTATTGATTACATTCAAAAAGTATTAAAGGGAGAGTACATGTCGCAACGTCTCCCTACACTAAACTAGTAATATACATTCTAATTCCGTACACAAATAATTCCCTTTTAGCGATGGGAAGTGTGGTCCACTATGCCATTAATTCATGAAAGATTATACGCCATCGAACAATTTAACAAATTAACAATCCTCTTGCAATACCTGCGAAGTATTCATATGGCTTCCTTGACTGTTGAATTTGCGGATGGACCAACATTTCACGTCTCTCTTCCTAATTCGAATAAAATGTGTGTGTGTGTGTGTGTGTGTGTGTGTGTGTGTGTGTGTGTGTGTGTGTGTGTGTGTGTGTGTTTGTGTCTGAGTGTTTGTGCGTGTGCATGTGCATGTGCATGTGCATCATAATGCAACTTAACATTTCTCAATCTTTCAACCTTTTAATAGTAACAAGATTGCTTTTTTTAAGGTGAGAAGAACAAGCATCTTAAACAATAACATATAAGGGCCTTTCAGACATGATGGGCATTATGTGTTTTTTGAAGCAAAGCACTTTTTCACCACCATTTCATGAAAGAGACAATCCTTGCTCAACCAAGAGAACAATCAGATTGTCACCCCTAAATTAAAACGTATCACGAATATATCAACAAATAAACAAACTGACTGTTATGTTGTTTCTCTGATGAGCTTCCATGGGTCTTTTCAATATGGCTTTCTCCCAAATAGAAGAAGTGAAAGCATTCCCGTCCTCTCGAATTCTCTACAACTTTCGAGACTTCTTTCACCAGCAACCCATATTAACAGCGAGTAAATTCAGAAATTGCATAGATTATAATTGCATGAAATTGCATAAACCTGCAATTACATAAACTGCGAGTAAATACATATAGATAGATAAACTAAATAAACATGCATAAGCATGTAATAATGTCAATGTCTAATAATAATGTATAATGTCAATAATAATGTGTAATGTCTTGCATTATAATTGCATAAGTTATGAAATACATATATTGAAGGCAAATTCATAAATTGCAGAAATATTCTTCATAAATGTCGAGCGTTACCTTGCCCAGCAAGTATCGTTCACTGTTCGCCGCCGTTTGATTCGTTTCCATTTCTTTGGAGTCCAATGGAGCATCGTATATTGCCGAGTATCTCCTTTGTCCTCGACCCTAACCGCAACAAGCTTTTTCATCAAACCAGTGCCATTGGTGCCACTGGAAACTTGCAAAGAGCCAAATCTTGACTCTGCAAGTCTTCTCCTTTGTTGTTCAGTTGACATCGCGTTTGTATTCACTTGCACGTGCGGCTTTGATGCATCCAGTTTAAAAATGTTATTGCGGGAATTAACTTGAGCCTTTTGAAAAGCATCAGCTTTAGGAGATCGTTCTCCTTCGCCCATGGCTACATTGAGATTCAGCAGTAGCAGAAAAACAAGCAGTTGCAAACAAAGTCTGGTCGGGTCCCGAGACTCCCGAGCCCCTGCTGCTCTCGCCATCATCTCTTGGGCCTGTCTGCCAGCCGAGAGACCGATTTGCACTTGGCACTGGGCACTTGCCATCATACTTCAAAGTTTCAAATGTGCGAATACAATTGGAAACGCATTGTAGTCAGACCGTACTAAAACCGTACCATTTGGCTTCCGAATATAGTATGTACCGAAATAGACTTTCCACTTCCAGTTATATTGGGCGACTCATATATCGGCTGCGGTCATATCTCATTCCTACCTTCACCTGGAGAGGACAAAAAAGTGACAAGACAGTTGCCGTACATGCAATGAGCAACATTTGACCCGAGATGGCGACTACAGTAATGTAGTTATGCCTGTAAGGGCATTTTCCCATGTAACCGAAACTTTAATCTTGTAACTTTGTTTCTAGCGAAGATTCTACGTACAGCTTTCAGAGCATTCCGATGTAATCGCAAATAAGGGTGCGTCTCCATGTACTTGTAACTTAGAGAAACTACTTTGTTTTTTAGCGCAGATCCGGCGGACCCGGATTTCAAGTGTCCCTATGTGTAACACCGAAATTGTTACTTAAGGGTGTGACGATTGTATACGCTGACAATGCCCCTGACGGCTGTCAACGTCTACAATCTGTGATGACACGTTATTTTCCGTAACTGCTTGTGACGTCGCGTGACTTTTCATGACATTGTCCACCTACCGCCCTCCAGGCTATGCCGTTTCACGGTTGAAGGAGATACGCTTTGCCTTTGCGTCTATTGCTGGGTAGACGTGAAATGGCATAGGAACCTTGAGACCCCTGCAAAAAAAAAATCCGTACCGGATGGAAACGGACAAAACAGAACAAACTGTGTACTTATCTTTGTCTTATTAAACAGAAACGGACAAAACATAGCGAATCGTGTACATTTCCACGTCGCTTAAAATCGTTTGAAAATTTTCGAAATTTACGGCACGTGCGAATATATGTTCCTATTTGTTTATAGAAAATCCCTAATTTTAAAACACATCACGCACGTTTTTTAAACACAAGGTTGAATATGACGTTTTTTGTCGTCGAAGTGGGTCGAAAAACACAAGACGACAGATTTTCGTACATCCTAAGATCGAGGATGACGCAAATTGTACTCTACAAATTTGCTATTTCTTCGTACGCTCAGAACTTAGGCAGTACGGCGCTAAGTTTTAAAGGAAAACGACAGAAAAAAACCCTTACTTAGACACATGGAGACTCACCCAAACTTTTTACTTGAAACGTGACAAGAGTAGACATGTACGAAACATGTGACAGATAAACAGTACCACAATGTTGCGAAACTTCCACTCTGCTTCAATTTCAGACGTCCACCCGCACGCTGTACAGTTTTTGTCACTTCGCAATGTCTGTACGCCACATTGTCGACGTGGAGGCATTTTAGATGTTTATGGTTTATGACATTATGACGCGCACGTCACGCTCAACTATGACCGCGCCGACGTCACAATTTTTGGAAGCTTTCCGCCATGGTTTCTCGATTGTATTTTTTTGTCTTTTCCAACTCTGCTTGCCATCAAAATACGCCCAAAGATAGTAAAAAAAATCTTTTTCAGACGAAGGCAAACAAGGATATACTTAAGGAGTGGTGCATAGGGAATGCCTTCGGGGTCAGCGTGCCAATCAGGAGCCCACCATGAAGCCGCAGGAGCTGGTAAGTCACAGAGAAGGGCCTACAAACAAAACCGAAATAAATGGAGCGACAAAAAAAGGAAGAAAAATAAAGGGAATATAAATGGAACAGAATATGGTGACAGATAAAAACAAAAAAGTTTGTTCTTTATTGCACCACGGTTAATGAATGGCTCTTAAATTGACAAGTGAGTAAGCTGGAAAGTTCTAGCATAAGCAGCATAATGTAAGCCAGGTCAAACATAGAAACTAACTGAAACAATAACAGGGATAAAAGCATTGAGGGCCTACATCAAGTTGATCATTTGAGACAAGTAGAACTCGATCTGTCAAAAATGCCCACAAGAAAATAGAAACAAGCGACAGAAGTCTGTTTCCCAATCCTGCTTGAAGGTCAACCATAGCATATTTGCAGCCGTGGAGTCGGGAAAAGTCCTCACTCTTAAGGTGCTCTGGGTCCCCTACAACATATGGCCAGTCTGATGAACCGTTCCAACACTTGCTATACATTTTCATATAGCCTGCAAAGAAAAGCACAGATAAAAGTTAACAAAGTAAAGCACAAATAAAAGTTAACAGGGAAAAGCACAAATGAAAGCTAACAAAGAAAAGCACAAATGAAAGTTAACAAAGAAAAGCATTGGCATTTACATCAGGTGAAGGTGAAAAAGTCTTGCATAAACAGTTCAACATGTGCATTGGGCAAAACTCCATATGATGGATCCTTTTTCATTGTGGATACACAGGTCATTGAGTGAAGAAGTAAGCTGAACCGTTCAATCAGCCTTGCTCATTATTAAAGTGCCTCATAACTATTGTAATCACATACTATTACTTCTTAAAAATTTTCAGCAAGGTTTTGGATGAACGAACAGAAAAGGTTATCTTAATTTTTGTGAGCACTTGAAAATATAAAAGTCAATAAAGCTGGCACTCGACTGATCCCTTCCTAAAGGAGCCGAATATTCTTCTAGAACCTATGTCAAACTTTATGGGCAAGGTAATCTTGGGGCGTTTCTGAACATGTTACCACCTTGTCCAGCCAATGTTCCCTGTCCTATTTCAAGTCCTAGATCATAGTTTCCGCTGTGGAAAGATGTTTGTCGAGCACTCCGTTTTACATAGACTGACTGCAGTTGGGAAGCACTCGAAGTTTCAAAGTAAGATTATATGAACCAACTCAACGCAATAAGTCACAAATACGACTCGACTGGCAGCTCAAGTGTCAAAATGTCCTGAATCCCTTTCCTGACTCAGGTTGTTCTCCTCACCTCAAGCTCTATGTATGGCTCCAAGTACCATACAGAAGGTAACGTCTGTCCTCCAAGTGACGGCCGATACATGTACTTAAGCTCCTCATGTAACTGAAATACGTTGAGACACGTTCGGTATTTTTCAAGTTAAGAGCTCGAAAAGCTATAGGGGACACTAACACACACCTTCTAGCTTTAGCATAAGAGCTGAGGATGACTTGATGTGTTGCATTGAGGGATGATAGAAGCCCTTCTCCTTCCTGTGAAAGCAAAAGTAATTAATTACGTTATCCAGGCACATGCAGTTCAAATAATGAACAGAAAATACGGGGAGACATTTTTCTAGAGTTAAGTACAGTTAAGTAAACAAGGGTTCTACGCTGCCAAATACTATGTCGAAGGTTAGTCAAAATGCTATTAAACTTATCCCGATGGTAACAAACTTATCAGTTTTGTGGACCGTCACACATTCATTCATCTCTTATTTGTTTGAATGATATTTTTAGTACTCCATCATAATTGCGTATGCTATCTTGAAAAGGAACTTCGGGCTCAATCTCTTGCTTCTCTCACAAAATAAACAATAACTATTTATGATTGTTCTTGGACATTCGACAAGAACTCATGGACAAATGCAGTTGGTCAACAATGCCATCGTCAACATTTCTGAGGGAAAATGTAACTTGAAAATGCAGTCTGCATGCTGACAGAAAACAGCAAGAGAAAATGCCATAGTCCAATTTCTTGAATAAAAATGTAAAAACCTATCATTTGACAAAAGATATGGGCTTTCGTCCAGTTTAAGATAATGTCAGGCCTGCCTTGAACCACTAATTATTTGATGTGGCTATTATTATCGATTATATGATTTTGGTTCTATCGAACTTCAATACTACTCGTGTATTACTTCCCAAGCTGAATCCTTGCGAAATCTTGGTAAATAAAGCTGACTATACACTGCTCACGCTGTCAGTATTGATTACATTCAAAAAGTATTAAAGGGAGAGTACATGTCGCAACGTCTCCCTACACTAAACTAGTAATATACATTCTAATTCCGTACACAAATAATTCCCTTTTAGCGATGGGAAGTGTGGTCCACTATGCCATTAATTCATGAAAGATTATACGCCATCGAACAATTTAACAAATTAACAATCCTCTTGCAATACCTGCGAAGTATTCATATGGCTTCCTTGACTGTTGAATTTGCGGATGGACCAACATTTCACGTCTCTCTTCCTAATTCGAATAAAATGTGTGTGTGTGTGTGTGTGTGTGTGTGTGTGTGTGTGTGTGTGTGTGTGTGTGTGTGTGTGTGTGTTTGTGTCTGAGTGTTTGTGCGTGTGCATGTGCATGTGCATGTGCATCATAATGCAACTTAACATTTCTCAATCTTTCAACCTTTTAATAGTAACAAGATTGCTTTTTTTAAGGTGAGAAGAACAAGCATCTTAAACAATAACATATAAGGGCCTTTCAGACATGATGGGCATTATGTGTTTTTTGAAGCAAAGCACTTTTTCACCACCATTTCATGAAAGAGACAATCCTTGCTCAACCAAGAGAACAATCAGATTGTCACCCCTAAATTAAAACGTATCACGAATATATCAACAAATAAACAAACTGACTGTTATGTTGTTTCTCTGATGAGCTTCCATGGGTCTTTTCAATATGGCTTTCTCCCAAATAGAAGAAGTGAAAGCATTCCCGTCCTCTCGAATTCTCTACAACTTTCGAGACTTCTTTCACCAGCAACCCATATTAACAGCGAGTAAATTCAGAAATTGCATAGATTATAATTGCATGAAATTGCATAAACCTGCAATTACATAAACTGCGAGTAAATACATATAGATAGATAAACTAAATAAACATGCATAAGCATGTAATAATAATGTCAATGTCTAATAATAATGTATAATGTCAATAATAATGTGTAATGTCTTGCATTATAATTGCATAAGTTATGAAATACATATATTGAAGGCAAATTCATAAATTGCAGAAATATTCTCATTAGAGGAAAGGTTTTTTAAAAGGGGATATATTTTCATGTTATTTACTCTTATTGAACTCCAAATGAAGATCGGTTTAATTTAGTTGTAGTTGAACCGTCTTATTTAGGGTTTAGGAAAAAAAGTAAGATTAATTATATGTTTATGTTTAGTTAATTAACATGTACTTAAGTTTGTGTTTGGTTGTACTTTTTTATTTTGGCAAAACGGTAAAACTTCGCACACCTTTCTTGAAGTTTGCGACTTCAACCCACTATTGCGTTCGACCGAAGCAGAGTATATGGCAGCGTGTCACACTTCTAAAGTGTCGATTTGGATTAAGGAGTTACTTGTGATTTCTATTGACTGTATGAAAATCTTTTCTGACAGTATGAGTTCGATGGCGTTGGTAAAGAATCATGTCTTTCACAAAAGGACAAAGCATATCAGGATTCACTGGCATTTCGTACACGATTTGGTCGCTGCGAAGGAGGTTGAGTTTTTGTACATTTCGACGTTGGAGGAAGCTACGGATATGTTGACTAAAGCCGCGGCTCATGATATGTTATTGAGGGGGAGACGTAAATTAGGAAGAGGGGGGTTGTTAGCGTAAAAATTGTAATCGGTCGTCGCGGTGTGTGGCCCGGCCATCTAGTTGTCTTTACGTCAAGCGTGTGTGGTCCTTTTTTTGTTGTTATTCGTTTCGCAGATTCCTTGTCTCGCGTAGATTCGGTTTTGCGACGACCAGGTTCATTTTTCATTAGGTGTGTACGTTTGGTTGTTCTTTGTGCGGTTTTGGTTGTACCTTTGTTTAGTACTTTAGGACTATATAGTTTCGCGTGTAGACGCGACTTGATTGGTAGGCGCTTCGTGCGCACTTTATGTTTCGGTTTGGTTTTATAGTTTGAAGTAGTGACGTTACGTTTGTAGTACTATTTATTAGTGTTGTGTATCGGTAAGGATTCGCCGATAACCGATATGGGCCTTTTTTCGGGTATCCGATAATCGATCTATTGGTACGATATATCGACATCAGTCTTATCGCCGATAAGTAGCCGATAATATCGGGACTTATCGGCGATAATGCTGATAACGATAACTATTGGCGATATTTCTACGGACCGTACAAATAAATATACGGCCTGTACACTCAGATGTACGACTTATTCCCCGGACCTGTACAAGCACAGAAGGTACAGTAGCCGCCATGATATCTGTACAGTGTTGATCCGGATCCTGTTAAAATGATGAACCTTTCACATCCGACGCTATGGCTTTGTCCATTTATTCCTTGAGATCCACTGGGGACCTGCCACGTGTCAATCTTTCGGCTTTTTTGGCAAAAGCAACCAAAAGAGCCATTCCGGGATAACGGCGCTCACGCTGGCCCGTCCGTTCGTGTTTTCTCATTCCAAGTCGTCCGTTCGATTTCGGCGGCGCGCAAAATGTTATTTTGCGTCCGTTGTACTTTTGTGTCCGCCGTCTTTTTCCTGTTCCATGTTCACCAGTTTTTTAGTAGAATTCCGTGCGTCGCCGTAAAATATTAGTTCAGTTAACCGGCCAACGTTTATGTGCTGCGCTGTCCGTAATATATTGCAGTTAAACGGTAACGGCACAGATTTTCATACGTGGCATGCCACGCTATATAAAGTCCATAAAATAATACAGTATGTTATAAAATACTATTGTATGCATACTATATATTTTTTAAGTTATCGCCGATATGGAATTTGTTGGTCCTAGACCGATATATCGGAATCTCTGACCGTTCGATAACCGATAACTATCGGTATCGGTGTTATCGCGATAAGTTTTTTACCGATACACAACACTACTATTTATTGAAACTTAGAGGGAGAGGTTAACTTAACTTTTATGGGGAAAAAATTCTATGAAATATATTGGCTTCCGTGGACTCTCTCTCTCTCTCTCTCTCTTGTTAATGTTCTGAATGCTTCCGATGTTTTCTTATACTCTGATTTTTTGTAAGATCCTTCACAGGTTGGAGCTGCAATGATTGCAACGGACTTGACAACGACGGCGACGGAAGGCCGTACCGTAGCGTGATAGGGTCTTGGAACGGCCTTAAGACTTAGATGGAACGCCAGTTGAGGTGACGGTACACCGCGAATCGTTATTAGTGTCAATAACTCTAATTTGGGTTCTTAAAACTTTGATTTTTTTCCTCAAATAGGATACACGATTTTAATTTTTCCTTGGCGTTAATTAAGGTACCGTACAAAATAGCATAAAGAATGAAAGTACAATAAGATATAAATAGTGTGGTGTACGGTCGATGTCAGACCGTACATAAATGTACCTTTTCAAGTGAAAATTTTACAAAAAATGAAATAAATTAGACGCGCACGCATAGGAACGTGCGCTCGTAAAACGAGATTAGTTTGACACGTAAATTAGCTGACATGTACCAATATTTAATTATCACGACGGCGTACGATTTTTACTAGTTTGTACGGATACATATATTAATGTATATATAATCGGAGGCGAATAATCCATTTTTGCTGTTCCCAAATTAGCATTAAGCCGAAATTAGAATACACCTTTTTTTATTTAAATTTCAAATTCTTAATTAGCATCAATTACGGTAAATTTTCTTCAACACTATTTAAATTTTGACACTAATAACGATTCGCGGTGTACCGAAATTGGGTGTGCACTTGACGAACTGAGTCCATGGAACTCGTTACCGGAGTCTCCTGTGAAAGTATTGAACTGAGTCCACGGAACACGTCATTGTAAGTGCGACCGAGTGTACCTGTGCGACCGAGTATATGGAACTCCACCTCACGGAGCCGCGTCTCGACCAAAATTAGTGTGGATAATTTTTACCCCTGTGAGTGGACTGCTTTCCTTAAGACCTAACTCCTCTGGTCATCGATTTTTAGCCACGGTTCTGACAGTACTATCGCTGCATCCTACCGACGCTGAAGTTAAAACGTTTTTAGGGTTGCGAGGATTGGCGAGGCGGAGGAGGTACTGTAGAGTGAGAAGGACTTTTAGGGTTCGAAGGCGAGGGAAGGCAAAGGAAGGATGGGCGGCGAGGGAGATAGGCGGGGAGGGCCTACCGGGAGGAATAGGGCGACAGTACAGGAACTAAAGCTGGTAACTTTTTCCCAATTCTCTCTCCCTCTCTCTCTCTCCATCTCTCCCACTCTCCCGCCCCTTTTCCTTTCTTTTTTCTTGTCCTGTCCTTTTTTTTCTCTTTTCCATTCCTTTCCTTTCCTCTCCTATCTTTTTTTTTTCCTATTCATTCCTTTCCCTTCTCTCCTTTCCCTTCCCTTCCCTCTCCTTCCCTTCCCTTCCCTTCCCTCTCCTTCCCTTCCCTTCCCTTCCCTTCCCTTCCTTCTCCTTCCCTTCCCTTCACTTCCCTTCCCTTCCCTTTCCTTTCCTTTCCTTTCCTTTCCTTTTTCCTTTCCTTTTCTTTCCTTTCTTTCCTCTCGTCTCCTCTCCTTTCCTTTCCATTCTTTTCCTTCCCTTTCTTCCTTTCTTTTCCTTTCTTTTCCATTCCTCTCCTTCCTTCTTCCTTGCCTTGCCTTGCCTTGACTTTCCTGTCCTTTTGTTTTTCCTTTCCTTTCCACTTTCCTTTCATTTCGTTTTATCTGCAGTTTCCTTTCTCTCTTCCATTCCTTTCCGTTCCTTATCTTTTTATTCTTGCCCTTTCCTCTTTGCCTTTCTTTTTTTTTTTAACTTTCTGCAGGTGCTAGCTGGCAGTTGGGCCTTTCCCGGAAGGTGGCGATTTGCGGGTGATTCCGTTTTTGGCGATTTCCTCCTGTTCTTATTTTTGCAAGCGGGGAAGGAATCCCTCAGACTCGAGCTCTCATGCAAGCCGAGGAGGGCGGGAGGCTTTTTTTGAAAATCAGATACGCTGTTCGATGTTTTCGATCGCCTCACCGGCCGACTTCCCTTTGTGACGTCACTGTTAGAGTGTGTGTTAAAGCAGCCAATGAGACAAAAACAATTGTCACAGTCACATCTTCAGCAGCAGTGATTGGCCAAGGACAAGAGTTGACTGATTCTGACATGAAGTTTCAAGAGGACAGAAGGTGAAGGCTGGAATCAAAATCTAGACATGAAGTTTCAAGAGGACAGAAGGTGAAGGTGGAATCAAAACTAGTCCATCATCTGAATCAGGCCACAAACGAGAGCATGAGCTAGCTCTAGCACTATTCTTTTACGTTGCAAAAACCGTGTTTTTAATCCTCGAGTGAATGGAAGTTGAGGTTTTTTTGCAGTGCAATTGTTCACTATTTGGACGGTTTTAGTCCATAATCACTTTTAAAAGGAAGAGTGAGAGAGAAGGAGAGCTGGTCTCTTTATGTCTCACCATGTTTTTTTCTTTTTTACGCAATCTTTTCTTTGTTTTCTGTTTTCTTTTTGATCGGCAGGGATTGCTCCAATTTGTGGAACATATGGCTGAGCCTCGTGAACCTGAATATTCTCCGCCTATTACTAAGTGGTGAGGAACTTTTGACTTTTTTTTTAAAAACATTATGGTATTTTTTTTGGGTTATTTTGGATTTTTTCGGATGTGTTTTCCTGGGATTTTTCAACTCGTAGTTTCTGCGACAAATTTGTACCAGATTTAGTGTGGATTAGGGTGGAAAAATGATGAGGACTTTCTGAGTTTCTTTTGGGATGTTCTGAGTTTTTTTGGGACTATTTCCGGTGTTTTTTGGGGGGGATTTCTTGACCCGTGCCTTTTTTGCACCGGAATTAGTGTGGGTTAGACGGAGAACGATAAGGTTTGTCCTTGGATTTTTTGGAGGTCATTTTGGGGTTTTCCGGGCATTTTTTTCGAAATTATTTTGGGGTTTTTTGGGATTGATTTAAGATTTTCTGGTGTTTTTTTTGGTTTTTGATTCTTTAGGGATTTTTTTGGGCCATTTTGGGGAAAGTTTTTAAAGGGGAGGAGTTGAGTTCTGAATAGAGTTTGATGGTTTTGGGGCTTTTTGTGAATAATATGCACAATGTTTACTGTAGATTAAGGGGGGATGTGGTATTTTCAGTTTGTTTTTTTCGGATGTTTCACTATTTCCTGAAAAAATATTCGGGCTATTTTTGTATATTTTCAAACTGTATTGGTGCGAAAACTCACCACATTTTAATCCCCATTTCCACCCCTTTATACCCTATTTCGGTAGGTCCATCGAGAAAGATCTACCAGTCACTAGTTACTTTCTAATCACAGTCAAGCTGAAGTACGGAGAAGGGAGAGGAGGGAGAAGACGGAGAAAAGGGAGAGGATGGAGAAGAGGGAGAAGATGGAGAGGAAAGGAGGGAGAGAAGCAAGAGGGATAAGAGGGAAAGGAAAGGGAGGATGAAAAGTTTGGAGAGGGAGGGGGACAAGAGTGGGAGGGGGGAGAAAGGAGTGTGAGAGGACCGAGAGGGAGAGGACAAAGGAGAAGAGGAGGGGGAGAGAAGAGAGAGGAGGAGGACAAAAGAGACAAGGGAGAAAAGAGAGAGAAAATAGAGAAGGGATAATAGAATTTACTCTTATTTACATGTTTCGCACTATTTCCAAACCCCACAAGTAGGTATCTCAACAAATGTTGTCAAGGTAGTACACTTGTACTTGAAATAGTATTGATGCCAGCTCAACTCAGACGCCACGCAGTCGGCACACAATTTTTTTTTTAACGACACAAAAATGCAGATGAGCGTTTTAACAACATATTAGAGTTTATAATTATATTCACGCTAATAACGACTACCAATGTAAATTTCTCAATTTTCTTAGTGTTTTCCCACTTTCCTATTCTCAAAAGGCATGTACACACCCCGACCTTACCCTACACATAACTCCTTAAATTGGTCCACGTGACCTGGTAATCGCAATGTGAGCGTGGAAACAACAACTTGGCGGTTGTCTAAGTGTGAATCAGGCTGCTCGGATCTACACATAAATCGAAGAACTCAAATGTATTATGCTTTCGTTGGCGGAGGTATTTGGAAGAGTTACCACTCCTAAGCTAGACTCGTATTTCTTCAAGTTTGGTAAAGAATGTACATTATCTTTGTGGTTGCAAGGCGTTCCATTTAGCAAATGTAAGATAGTGAGACTATTGGTCGATGTTCCTTAGTCTCTTATGCCTCAGAATCTAGAACCCGGTGAAAAAATCAATTCAGGCATGAACTTTGTAAAACACATCGACACTCCATCACAATCGCATGCATTATGACAATCACCAAGCTAAAGGTACAACAAGATGTTAAAACGTAAGATTTTGTGTGATACCAATTTTAGCCAAGATGTACAATACGAGGCGCGTTACGATACCTTATCTACTACCACGACATATCACTCGAGGCGACACATGACCGATATATTTTGAGGGGGATGTTGAAATCGGGAATGCTATACTAGTTCGTCATAAAGGATCACACCGGACAATTTGCAATGGGAAATCGAAAGGTACAAAATGTGATCGAGCAATTCCATTGGACCCACTAAAAGTGAACAGACACACATGCCACCTCTACATTAGACCACATTCAACTAATCCATTGGCCATGTCATTATAGATGTAATCACGAGAGAGATAAATGGGCATGTAGAACAACAACTTCATTAAGGCTTTCAAAACAAGTCTTCAAAAGCAACAAGGTATATCAGATAGAATGTAGGATTCAATTGACAACACATCGGAATACTGAGGTTACAGTTAGATTAGAGAGTAGTGAACAACTCAACTTTAAATTCAACTGAGATATAGGGATTACAAGTGTTTGAGTTGTGTTGTAATCTCTTTGGGGCCTCACTCTAGTTTTTGCTAAAAGCCCCTTTGACTAGTCATTTGCTACAACGTTGAAGGCACTATCTTGTCCATCCAATAGGGATGTGATCTACCTCTCCTTACCTCTCCTCATTCCTATTTCTACATTGTGACAACTTGCTCTAAGTCTATATGTTTGAGGATCCCTCGGATGATGGAAAAAATTTATCAAATGAAAAACTAAATCTCGGATCCCAAGCTTGTTTGATAAAAACGAGAATTCGAAAAGGAATTTATTACAAAACAAAAATCGTTAAGTAATGATGTCCAAATTCACATTCAGAAGACACTCCCATTTGTCTCAGTCTCCAACTATAATATTTAATGTTGAACAATCATACACCTTTGTGTGACATTACACTAATAAAAGCCTCATGTCAGTTTAATGTCTCATCACTCAATTTCCAAGGTGATACTAGGTAGGTGGATTCCTTTGAAACTTGTGGCCTGCCATTGTGGTTGGCCACTCAATCTACGAAGCGTATTGTCATGCACAAATGCGATCTATTGGCGCAAGACATAATGGCGCAAGTGAATTAGAGGTGTTATGAGGCTAGTTCGGAGCACAAAATAATAACGACCAACTGAAATACTAACTTTTGAATATCTTGACAATAACTCAATTTGTTATAACCAAACTACTAAAACACCATTATTCCTATACTAATCAGAAAATATTGCATTTGGGATCCCAATTCTGTTGTAAACCTCTTCGAAATTGCTTTCATATATTTTTTAATTTCATTAATTAAAACTTATAATATTTAGTGTTTTAAACTTATCAAACTCGGCAAATTTGTTAGCCAGGTGGACACTATAGTAATTTGCAGGCGAACAAACCATGCAAGCAAACAAGTGAACAAAAATATGATCGCACGTGTGGTTACTTGGATCAGCAATGAGCTGTCAAGAGTAATTCCCTGTTGTAGTCTTTCATAGGTCAATATTGAATGTAAGTTAAATTTTAGTTTACGAAACAAACATTAAACAACAATCATACTAGTGAAAAATAGTAATCAATGTCATGAAATCGCATATTCATCTTTAACATTATTCAGTGTTCTCTCTTAAACATTGATGTAAGATATATGTTTTTAAATTTTGGTGTTTGGTGTTTGATGTCAGATGTTTGCTTTTGAATATTGCATGTTGGGTGCATTATGAACAGTGGGCAATTTTGGAGGCTCGAAGTATATGGAGGCAGATGTGGAATGTGGAAGGTGGGATGGTGGTAGATTGTGGACATTGAATTCTTATTTATATTTCATGTGTGAAGTTTAATGCCTACATTTTCTAGTTTTGGTGTTGGACAATGAATGGTGGTGGTGGTAGGGATATAGTTCTTGATGTTAGATTGTAGAATGTTAGATGTTTGTTTGCTTTGTTTGGATGTTGTAATTTTGATTTTGGATGTTGAATAATAAATGGCGTATGGTGGGGGTGTCGAGGACGAGGCTAGATTTGTGGATGGTGGAATAGTAGATGTCCAATGTCGAATGTCGAACGTTGTATATTAGATTTTTTATGTTTTGTTGTTTTGATGTTTGATGTTTGATTTTTGGTTTTTGATTATTTGAAATTGCATTAACAAAAGCAAGAAAAAAATCCACAGGTTGTTAAATTTCAACGAATCAAAATTTACAAATGTTGTTGGGAGCATGTTATAATTATTGCCACGGTGATGTCAAAGGCACTAAACATGACTTCATTTTTTGCATGTAATTAAACATCACCATTGTTTTCGATGACGAGGTTTTCAATTAGCTTAGTTTACAATGAATTTACAAGTTGAAAGTATATGTTTAGGACTACTTCTCAACCCCGAAGAGTTGTGCAATATATTCACTCAAGTAGAATGTAAATCACCAATGCGTTTTACACTATACTTAATGACTAATAAACATCGCAAAACTGGATCATTAAGAAAAGATTCCAACGAGTTGACATAATGTAAAAACCGATTAGAACCCTCTAATCGCATATGTTGAAGAATGCACTTATATTAATACTTGTCCTCGAATTAAGGGTCAAGTTCTATCAATCGGAAAGTGGGGTAGTTTAAAGAAATCCATGACTATCCGTATAAAACCTTACCGTTTATTATATTTTTATAAGAAAAACAACATTACAAAGATGTCGTGCATGTGACAAAAGAAATAATAAACATGCTACACAACCAGCTTAAAGATAAATGACAAAGAAATAAACAAGAGAGTCATGGATAAATCGGGAAATTTGCGACACAAATCCGTACAAGCAACAAGAACCAATTGCAGCCGCCACCCGCAATACACTTTCGGTAGCCTTTGGGGATAGCGTCACACGACGCCACGTGGCACCATACTATTGGATACCGCAGAAGATTGGAGGAGGAACCATGGCTCCCGTTTTGACAGGCTTCACTTTAAAAGCCATGTCATACAATGGCCGTAAAATAAGTACATCGCCTAGTGTACCTTCTTATACTATATAGTGCTTCTATTGGACTAGGGTTTAGTAGTAGGCTGTCATAAGTAGGCAAACCATGACTTAGTGAAATTAAGGTACCTCTCTCTAAGAGAGCTTGAAACTATAAAGGTCATCTTTGACCATCCATAACATACTGCTTAAGGGAGCAAATTCAGTGATTTTTTTTGCGTTTGACACAAAGAGTCTTGTGTTTTTTTTGCGTTTGACTCAAGGGAGTCGGGGAGCAAATTCAGTGATTCTTTTTGCGTTTGACTCACGGGAGTCTTGTATTTTTTTTGCGTTTGACTCAAGGGAGTCTTATCCTCACAAGGGTGAGAGTGGTCACAACATTCGTGTGCCTGGGCGGCGCTTATTAACCGGGAAAGTTAAAGGGGAAAATATTATCCAAGAGGCATTACATATGCTGCTCAATCTCTGGGTCAATGGAGACCACAGAATTGCACATTGAAAGAGTGTGTAACGGGAAAATGGGGAGACTTGAGCAACTTATCAGGAAACTTTATCAGGATTTGGTACACTAACGTCAGTAGCATATATATAAAGAAATGGATGGCGTGGAAATATCTAAAAAGGGAGAATGTGCAGCAATTGTTTGATACAAGTGTGTAGACAATAGATTTTCAACAAATCTGATAACATCACTAAGTGACGATTACGAGAGGAAATTCGGATTTACCAGAGAGTGTTATAGCATTAGTGAAAGGACAAGTTGGCGTTTATAACAGAGAGGGAGCTGTTACAGGAGGAATTTTTCCAAGGTGGCAGTTTTCAAGATGGCAAATGATGGGAAACGTGTTGTTCTACAACCACTGGAGCAAGTGGAGCATCAACAATAGTAGTGGAAGTAGACATTATCTCAATCATAGAAGCTTATGAAGAATCCTTTCAAACAGTTGTTTTCTACAGCTCACCAAATCTGATACAATGAGTCAAAGTACTTTAAACTATACCAGAGTATAGAATATCACAAAGACTAACAACTCCTAAAGTTTCATCTCAATTGATCCAACATACACCAAGATATACAACTCAAAAGTTTCCCAAATATAGTTTGCAGATTACACAATCTGGAAGTCTTGAAACATAAAATGTTCTACATCCTAAGTCTTATACTCTTCACTCAGTTGTCATATTGCATATTGTTGTACCGCTGATAAAAGTGTTCCTGAAAGATACGTCCAAAACAACTAGAGTGCCACAAAGGTCTAAGAGCTCCTGATCACGCTAAAACTAATCTATCACTATACAATCAATATTACTGAGAATCCTATACAGGTTATTTGTTCAAATACTTGTCATTTTGCTTAGTGACAATTAATTGGGTACGTCCATCTGGTTGATGCGGAACATCCGTTAGCGAGTTACTTCATTATTCTCTTATGAATCTCTTCTGTTGACTCGGTTCATATCAACCATAGCAGCGCACTCTAAATCATGATCACATTCAAATATTTGCGGCTTCGTAGCAGCTACGCTGACTCATACCAAAAACAGCCGCAGCTGCGTTTGTCCTATTCCGTAGCAACTACGTTGTCCTGTACCAAAATATCAGCAGTTGTGTTTGTCCCGTTGCATCGCAAGCTGCGTTCGTCCGTACAGACTATATCAAAAATAACCGCAGCAGCGCTTGTTCCATCTGCGTCGCAGCTGCGTTGTCGATACCAAAAGAAAACTTACACAGTGTTTCAAGTGACGACGCGTGTCCATATAGATCTATTTTTCCGCCATCCTATAAATTTGCTGACACTTAAAGCTTTCCAAAAACAACATAAGTTAGGTAACAATGCGTGTTTGCGCTAACAGTTTCTGTAAATTAGGTAAAAATTCTTGTTCGTGCTAACAGTTTGTGTATTTTAGATAACATTTTTTGTTAGCGCTAATAGTTTGTGTAGTTTAAATAACAATTCTAAATAGCGCTAACAATTTTTGTAAGTTAGGTAACAATTCCTTTTAGCGCTAAGAGTTTTTGTAAGTTAGGTAACAATTCTTGTTAGTGCTAACAGTTTGTGTAAGTTAGGTTTCAATTCTTGTAAGCGCTAACAATTTGTGTAATTTAGATAACAATTATTGTTAGCGCTGTTCTGGAAGTTAGGTAACAATTCCTATTAGCACTATCAATTTGTGTAAGTTAAGTTGCAATTCTTGTTAGAGCTAACAGTTTGTGTAGTTTATATAACAATTCCTGTTAGCGCTAAGAGTTTTTGTAAGTTAGGTTTCAATTTTTGTTAGCACTAACATTTGTGTAAGTTAGGTAAGAATTCTTGTTAGCGCTAATAGTTTGTGTAAGTTATCTAACAATTCTTGTTTGCGCTACCAGTTTGTGTAAGTTTGGAAAAAAATCTTGTTAGCACTAACAGTTTGTGTAAGTCAATTAACAATTCTTGTTAGCGCTAGCAGTTTGTGTAATTTAGATAACAATTCTTGTTAGTGCTAAGAGTTTGTGTAAGTTAGGTAACAATTTTTGTTAAGGCTAACAGTTTTTGTAAGTTAGGTAACAATTCTTATTAGCGCTTATAGTTTGATGAAGTTAGGTAACAATTCATGTTAGCTAGCACAAACAACTTGTGTAAGTTAGGTAACAATTTTTGTTAAGGCTAACAGTTTGTGTAAGTTAGGTAAGAATTCTTGTTAGCACTAACAGTTTGTGTACGTCAATTAACAATTCCTATTAGCGCTATCATTTTGTGTAATTTAGATAACAATTCTTGTTAACGCTAACAGTTTCTAAAAGTTAGGTAACAATTTTGTTTACGCCAACAGTTTGTGTAAGTTAGGTTACAATTCTTGTTAGCGCTAACAGTTTGTGCAATTTAGAAAACAATTGTTGTTAACATTATTATTTTCTGTAAGTTAGGTAATAATTTGTAATAGTGCTAACACTTAGTCTAAGTTAGGTCACAATTCTTTTTAGCGCTAACAGGTTGTGTAAGTTAGGTTAAAAATTTTGTTATCGCAAATAGTTTGTGTAGTTTAGATAACAATTGGTGTTAGCGCTTACAGTTTGTGTAGTTTAGAGAACAATTCTGGTTAGCGCTAACATATGTGAAATTTAGATAACAATTATTGTTAGTGCTAACAGTTTGTGTAAGTTATGTAACAGTTATTGATAGCTCTAACTGTTTGTTTAAAATAGGTAACAATTCTTGTTAGCGCTAATAGTTTGTGTAATTTAGATAACAATTCTTGTTAGCGCTAACAGATTTTGTAAGTTAGATAACAATATTTGTTATCGCTAACAATTTGTATAAGGTAGGTAACAATTCTTTTAGGGCTAACAGTTTATGTAGTTTAGATAACAAATCTTGATAGTGCTAACAGTTTGTGTACTTTAGATAACAATTCTTGTTAGCGCTAAAAATTTGTGTAAGTTCGGTAACAATTCATGTTAGCTAGCACTAACAGTATCTGTAAGTTAAGATGTAATTCTTGTTAGCGCTAGCAACTTGTGTAATTTAGTTAACAATTTTTGTTAGCGCTAATAGTTTGTGTAAGTTAGGTAACAGTTATTGTTAGCGCTAACAATTTGTGTAAGTTAGGTAAAATTATTGTTAGCGCTTACAATTTGTGTAAGTTAGGTAACCACTCTTGTTAGTGTTAACAGTTTGTGTAAGTTTGGTTACAATTCTTCTTAGTGCTAACGGTTTGTGTAAGTTAGTTAATAATTCCTGTTAGCGCTAACAGTTTGTGTAATTTAGATTACAATTCTTGTTAACGCTAACAGTTTCTAAAAGTTAGGTAACAATATCGTTAACGCTTAGAGTTTGTGTAAGTTAGGCTACAATTCTTGTTAGCGCTAACAATTTGTGTAAGTTAGGTAACATTTTCTGTTAGCGCTAATAGTTTGTGCAATTTAGATAACAATTATTGTTAGCATTAACATTTTCTGTAAGTTAGGTAACAATTCATGGTAGCGCAAACAATTTGTGTAAGTTTGGTTACAATTTTTTTTAGCGCTAACAGTTTGTGTAAGTTAGTTAACAATTTTTGTTAGCGCTAACATATGTGTAATTGAGATAACAATTATTGTTAGTGCTAACAGTTTGTGTAAGTTATGTAACAGTTATTGTTAGCTCTAACTGTTTGTTTAAAATAGGTAACAATTCTTGTTAGCGCTAGTAGTTTGTGTAATTTAGATAACAGTTCTTGTTAGCGCTAACAGTTTGTGTACGTTAGATAACAATTTTTGTTAGCGTTAACAATTTGTGTAAATTAGGTAACAATTCTGTTTAGCGCTAACAGTTTATGTAATTTAGATAACACTTCTTGATAGCGCTAACAATTGGTGTACTTTAGATAACAATTCTTTTTAGCACTAACAATTTGTGTAAGTTAGGTAACAATTCATGTTAGCTAGCACTAATTGTTTGTGTAAGTTAGTTAACAAATCATGTTAGCGCTAACAATTTGTGTAATTTAGATAACAATTATTGTTAACGCTAACTGTTTGTGTAGGTTAGGTAATAATTCTTATTAGCGCTATTAGTTTGTGTAAGTTAGGTAACAATTCATGTAAGCGCTAACTGTTTGTGTAAGTTTGACTTCAATTCTTGTTAGCGCTAACTGTTTGTGTAAGTGAGGTAACAATTATTGTTAGCGCTATCAGTTTGTATAAGTTAGGCGGTAGCAATTTCTTTTAGCTCTAACAGTTTGTGCAAGGTAACAATACGTGTTAGCGCTAACAGTTTGTGTAATTTAGATTACAATTCTTGTTAGCGCTAACAGTTTGTGTAAATTAGATAAGAATTCTTGTTAGCGCTAATAGTTTGTGTAATTTAGATAAAAAAAATTGTTTCAGCTAACAGTTTGTGTAAGTTAGGTGACAATTTGAGTTAGCGCTAACGGTTTGTGTAAGTAACATAACAATTATTCTAAGCGCTAACCGTTTGTGTAATTTAGATATGAATTCTTGTTAGCACTTAGAATTTGTGTAAGTTAGGTAACAATTCTGTTAGCACTAACAATTTGTGTTATTTAGATAAAAATTCTTGTTAGCGCTAACAGTTTGTGTAAGTTTGGTAACAATTCCTAATAGCCATAATAGTTGTGTAAGTTAGGTAGCAATTTGTGTTAGCGCTAACAGTTTGTGTAATTTAGATAACAATTCTTTTTAGCGCTTACAATTTCTTTCAATTAGGTGACAATTCCTGTTAGCGTTAATATGTTGTGTAATTTAGATTTCAATTCCTGTTGGCGCTAACAGTTTGTGTAAGTTAGCTAACAATTCTTGTTAGTGCTAAAAGTTTGTGTTAGTTAGGTAAGAATTCTTGTTAGCGCTAACAGTTTGTGTAATTTAGAAAATAATTCTTGATAGCACTAACAGTTTGTGAAATTTGTATAACAATTCCTTTTAGCAATAACAGTTTGTGTAATTTGCATAAGAATTCCAATTAGAGCTAACAATTTGTGTAAGTTAAGTAACCATTCTTGTTAGCGCAATCAGTTTGTGAAATCTAGATAAGAATTCTTGTTATTGCTAACAGTTTGTGTAATTAAGATAAGAATTACTGTTAGCAGTAACAGTTTGTGTAATTTACATTACAATTCTAGTTAGCGCTAAGAGTTTGTGTAAGTTAGGTAACAATTAATGTTAGCACTAGTATTTTGTGTAAGTTGGATAACAATTCTTGTTAGCGCTAAGTGTTTGTGTAATTTAGATAAGAATTCTTGTTAGCAGTAACAGTTTGTGTAATATAGATATCAATTCATGTTAGCACTAACAATTTCTCTCATTTACATAACAAATCCAGTTAGCGCTCAAAGTTTGTGTAAGTTAGGTAATTATTCATGTTAGCGCTAACAGTTTGTGTAATTTAGATAACAAATCTTGTTAGCGCTAACAATTTGTGTAAGTTAGGTAACAATTTCTGTTAGCCTTAACAATTTGTGTAAGTAAGGTAACAATTCGTGTTAGGCTAATAGTTTGTGTAATTTAGATAACAATTCTGGTTAGCGGTAACAGTTTGTGTAAATTAGGTAACAATTCCTGTAAGCGCTAACAGTTTGTGTAAACTATATATCAATTCTTGATAGCGCTAACAGTTTGTGTACTTTAGATAACAATTCTTGTTAGCGCTAACAGTTTGTGTAAGTTCGGTAACAATTCATGTTAGCTAGCACTAACGGTTTGTGTAAGTTAAGATGCAATTCTTGTTAGCGCTAGCAACTTGTGTAATTTAGTTAACAATTTTTGTTAACGCTAATAGTTTGTGTAAGTTAGGTAACAATTTTTGTTAGCGCTAACAATTTGTGTAAGTTAGGTAAAATTATTGTTAGCGCTAACAATTTGTGTAAGTTAGGTAACAATTCTTGTTAGCGCTAAAAGTTTGTGTAAGTTTGGTTACATTTCTTGTTAGCGCTAACAGTTTGTATAAGTTAGTTAACAATTCCTGTTAACGCTAACATATGTGTAATCTAGATAACAATTCTTGTTAGTGCTATGAGTTTGTGTAAGTTAGGTAACAGTTATTGTTAGCTCTAACTATTTGTTTAAAATAGGTAACAATTCTTGTTTGCGCTAGTCGTTTGTGTTATTTAGATAACACTTCCTGTTAGCGCTAACAGTTTGTGTAAGTTAGATAACAATTTTTGTTAGCGCTAACAATTTGTGTAAGTTAGGTAACAATTCTGTTTAGCGCTAACATTTTATGTAATTTAGATAACAGTTTTTGATAGCGCTTACAATTTGTGTACTTTAGATAATAATTCTTGTTAGCGCTAACAGTTTGTGTAAGTTAGGTAACAATTCATGTTTGCTAGCACTAACAGTTTGTGTAAGTTAGTTAACAATTCATGTTAGCTCTAACAATTGTGTAATTTAGATAACACTTACTGTTAGCGCTAACAGTTTGTGTAAGTTAGATAACAATTCTGTTTAGCGCTAACATTTTATGAAATTTAGATAACTGTTTTTGATAGCGCTTACAGTTTGTGTACTTTAGATAACAATTCTTGTTAGCGTTAACAGTTTCTGTAAGTTAGGTAACAATTCCTATTAGCGCTAACAGTTTTTGTAAGTTTGGTTGCAATTCTTTTTAGCGCTAACAGTTTGTGTAAGCTAGGTAACAATTCCTGTTAGCGCTAACAGTTTGTCTAATTTAGATAACATTTCTTTTAGCACTAACAGTTTGTGTAAGTTAGGTTACCATTATTGTTAGCGCTAAATTTTTTTGTAATTTAGATAACAATTCTTGTTAGCTCTAACACTTTCTATAAGTTAGTGAATCTCTGAGACCTCCATAGGTCCTCAAAAATGACATCTTGGAAGAAGCCTGTAGGATAAAACTGACCCCTTTGTGTTATAGCAATAATAACTGCTACCCTGGCAAAAAAACCCTTACCACCTTTACCCTTTTAAAGGCAAGACTCCCCTGAGTCGATAGCAAAAAGAATCTCTGAATTTGCTCCTCTGAATAGTAAGTTATGGAGGATCAAATTTGACCTTTTGTACAAAAGCTCTGTGGGAGAGAGGGTCCTATCTACCAATTTTGTCTAAGTCCTATCTCTCTCACAAACTCTATCTACTGACGTACGGACCAATCATATTACTCTTCCGTACACAAAAGTACAGCTGCGAGTGTACTTTCTGTTCGGATAATGTACGACATGCCTTAATGTCGACATGTGGTATTTCTAGATTTGCTCCCTTAATCCTTGGAGATGCCGCGATCCAATATTATTATGCCACGTGTCATCCGATGTGGCGATGACCATAAACTGCCGAAATCCTCTCACGGAATCTCTACACTCATCCCGGCCTTCTGATTAAATGCACATTTAATTGTAGTCGTAATAAATACCTCACGGTATTCGTTTCGCTATTGAAACAAATGCGAGGTACTTGTTTCATATCCGTATCGTAATATGTACTTCTTCATAACTGAACCTATGTATTCCGTATGCACTTCCCCTTAAATAAAATATCCTACATGGTACGTTTAAATAATTATCAAACTCTATAGCATGTATCATTACTTATAGACCTAACGGATAAGATTACCGTCTACCGGTTATCTGCTGGCCGGCAGGTACCAGGATCAAATCGTGGTTTCATCATTAAATCTTTTAGTAAATAAACTACCACTCAATAAATCAACTAATTCATTTCCCCTAAACCTCTCGATAGCCTAGGTAGCCATGGCTCTAGCTTCCTCTCCAATTTCTCAGTGACTGCGACAAGTGTGGGAGTTGGAGAGAGAAGTTAGAGATAGATGCCTCGGCATCTTTCTATTTAGACCTAGAAAATACTTAAAAGAGAACCATCAATTTCTACAGTTAGGTAACAATTCTTATTAGCGCTATCCGTTTGTGTAAGTTAGGTTACAATTCTTGTAAGCGCTAACAGTTGGTGTAAGTTAGGTAACAATTCCTGTTAGCGCTAACACATTGTGTAGTTTAGATAACAATTCTTGTTAGCGCTAACAATTTGTGTACTTTGGGTAATAATTCATGTTAGCATTAACAGTTTGTGTAAATTTTGTTAGAATTCTTGTTAGCGGTAACAGTTTGTGTAAGGGTGATAACAATTCTTGTTAGCGCCAACAGTTTGTGTAATTTAGGTAATAATTCCTTTAGCGCTAACAGTTTGTGTAGTTTAGATAACAATTTATGTTAGCGCTTACAGTTTGTGTAATTTAGATAACAATTCCAGTTAGCGCTAACAATTAGTGTAATTTAAATGACAATACTTGATAGCATTAACTATTTTTGTAAGTTAGGTAACAATTCCTGTTAGTGCTAACAATTTGTGTAATTTAGATAACAATTCTTGTAAGCTCTAACATTTTTTGTAAATTAGGTAAAAATTCCTGTTAGCGCTAACTGTTTGTGTAAGTAAGGTAACAATTCTTGTTAGCGCTAACAGTTTGTGTAGTTTAGATAACAATTCTATTTAGCGCTAGAGTTTGTGTAAGTTAGGTAACAATTCTTGTTAGCGTTAACACATTGTGTAGTTAAGATAACAAATCCTGTTAGCGCTAACAGTTTTTATAAGTAAGGTTACAATTCTTGTTAGCGCTAACAGTTTGTGTAATTTAAATAACAATTCTTGTTAGCGCTAACACATTGTGTAGTTTAGATAACAATTCCCGTTACCGCTAACATATTGTGTAAGTTAGGTTACAGTTCTTGTTTGCCCTAACAGTTTATGTTAGATAGGTTACAATTCTTGTTAGCGCTAACAGTTTGTGTAAGTTAGGTAAAAATTTCTGTTAGCGATAAGAGTTTGTGTAGTTAAGATAACGATTCTTGTTAGCACTTTCAGTTTGTGTAAGTTAGGTACCAATTATTGTTAGCGCTTACAGTTTGTGTAAGTAAGGTAACATTTCTTGTAAGCGTTAACAGTTTGTGTGAGTTTGGTAATAATTCCTATCAGCGCTAACAGTTTGTGAAGTTTAGATAACAATTCCTGTTAGCGCTTACAATTTGTGTAGTTTAGATAACAATTTTTGTTCGCGCTAACAGTCTATGTAGTTTAGATAACAATTCCTGTTAGCCCTTAAAGTTTGTATAGTTTAGATACCAATTCTTGTTAGCGCTAACAATTTTTGTAAGTTAGGTAACATATATTGTTAGCGCAAACAGTTTTTGTAAGTTAGGTAACAATTCTTGTTAGCGCTAACAGTTTGTGTAAGTTAGGTAACATTTCTTGTTAGCGCTAACAGTTTGTGTAAGTTAGGTAACATTTCTTGTAAGCGCTAGCAGTTTGTGTAAGTTTGGTAACAATTCCTCTGAACGCTAATAGTTTGTGTAGTTTAGATAACAATTCCTGATAGCGCTTACAATTTGTTTAATTTAGATAACAATTCCTCTTATTAGCGCTAACAGTTTGTATAAGTTAGGTAACAATTCTTGTTAGCGCAAAGAGTTTGTGTTGTTTAAATATTAATTTATGTTATCGCTTACATTTTCTATAGTTTAGATAACAATTCATGTTAACGCTAACAGTTTGTGTAAGTTAAGATACAATTCTTGATAGCGTTAGCAGTTTGTGTAATTTAGATAACAATTTTTGTTAGAGCTAATAGTTTGTGTAAGTTAGGTAACAATTCTTGTTAGCGCTAACAGTTTGTGTAAGTTAGGTAACAAATCTAGTTAGCGCTAACAATTTGTGTAAGTTTGGTTAAAATTATTGTTAGCGCTAATAGTTTGTGTAAGTCAGTTAACAATTACTGTTAGAGCTAACTGTTTGTGTAAGTTTGGTTTCAATTCTTCCCTAGAGCTAACAGTTTGTGTTAGTTAGGTAACAATTATTGTTTGCGCTAAAAGTATGTGTATGTTTGGTAACAATTCCCGTTAGCGCTAACTGTTTGTGTAAGATTTGTTTCAATTCTTGCTAGCGCTTTTAGTTTGTGTAAGTTAGGTAACAATTATCGTTTGCGCTAACAGTTTGTGTTATATAGATAACAATTCTTGTTAGCGCTAACAGTTTGTGTAATTTAGATATCAATTATTGTTAGCGCTAACAGTTTGTGTAAGTTAGGTTACAATTCTTGTTAGCGCTAATAGTTTGTGTAAGTAAGGTAACAATTCATGTTAGCTAGCACTAACTGTTTGTGTAAGTTACTTAACTATTCCTGTTAGGGCTAACAATTTGTGTAATTTTGAAAACAATTCTTGTTATCGTTAACTGTTTCTAAAA